>OY776134.1:42325716-42828039 GCA_963675135.1 Galeopsis tetrahit
ATTATGCTAGCAAGAAGAAGATTATGAAGCATATTGAACGTTTGCAGAAGTTGAAAGCAGATGAAGATCTGATGGAAGACAAGTTCATTGATCACTTCATAGATAATGAGCATAGAGCTGAATGGATAGAAGTGAAGAATCAATGGGAACTTGATCATTGGATCATAAGGAAGTTTGGTGATGCTGAGAATCAAGATGAACTTTATCAACTGTTTGACAGGTTCATGGAAGGTCAACATAGGAAGTTATGGCATCTTATTCTAAGGATATCTGCTGGAGCTAACTTTAATATCCTTGTTCCAGGATTTCCTGAATGGAAATGCCCCATGACAAGTTCAAAGAAAAGAGTTGATATGAATCAAATCAAGAAATTCGAAAAACAACTACTCGAGAAGGAGAAGATTGAAGATGAAGATCATATTAGTCTGATTCATAGTAGACTCCTAGATGCATTTCAAGTTCCAAACCTAGAAGGAGGTACTCTTTCAGACTAGTTGATTTACATTCTTAGTTTTTTTTGCTCTGATATTTTTGTGTAATATCTACTGATCTATTTTGAATGAATGAAAGATAAGAAATATTTTGATGATAATAGACAAGATAACTACTTAACTAGTCTACTTATGAGAAAATATTCAAGTAGTTTTGGCTTCATCAAAAAGGGGGAAATTGTTGGGATATGAATCCTAGACAAGTCCTAAATGATGAAAAGATAAGATGAAGTTTTGATAAGCCAAAAGTAGTATGAATATATTCTAAGTATTGACTAATCTAGTCTAGTTGAGTTGAAGTCATCTTGAACAGATCAGTAGAAGTTCACATAAAAGATAAGTGTTGTTTATATTTAAAAGATAAGTACGTTTTATAAGTACTTCATATATGTGTTCTTCTTAGTTTGTTATTGAGCTATAAATGTTGTATAGAGCTCATGATATTTTCTATGTAATAGATAGATTTGTTGTATAGTTCATAAGTTGACTAAGCTTGTATTATAAAAGCTTAATGTAATGTAATAGTCTTGTTAGGACTAGATTAGTTCTATTAGAGTCTACTGCACAAGAAGAGAAGACCAGTCTACTACTCAAGACAGGTGGACTACAAGACCAGTACATCTACTAGACTACTCAAGACAAGTCAACATGAAGTTAGTTACAAAAGCGCATATAAAGATAAGGATTAAAAAAAGGTTAGTTATGGAATAACTAATTCATAACAAGAAACGCGTGATTGGATAAAACTTGGAAGTTAGAAATCAGTTATCAAGAAGAGTTGGTTACAACTACTTAAGTTCTTGATTTCAGAAGTCTATAAATATCTCAAGGTATTCATTGATTCAAGACCACTGATTACAGACGTACTGATGTTCTAAGCATTCAAAGGCGATTTACGAAGTATTCAAAGAAGGAAAAACTCACAGAGTTAATCTTCAGAAAAGAAGCCAGGAGACGAAGTCATATTCAAAAGACTGCTACTGAAGATCAGAGAAGTTTTATTTTGTTGTTTTATCAAGGTGCTAGATACTTGTAAAATTTCTAGTTAGATCATAGACGTATCTGGAGGTATAGTCTGTTGAAGATCTAAGTCTTCTTCTTGGGACTCTAAAGACAGGAATTATACACTTGTACTCGATTGGAAGAGTTTAGTGGAAACATCACAACTGGGTTTGTGAGAGTGGATGTAGACAAGTTGTCGAACCACTATAAATCTTTGTGTGTTGTTTACTTTACTGTTTTAATTGTTTAATTGCTTAACTGTTTAACTGCTACTACACTAGACAAGTTGAGTATAGAACAGAGTTCTCGAATTTAAAAGTTGAGTATAAACTTGAATTGGGCTCATTGTTAATTTCGTATTCCGCATATTGTATTCTGATATTTCGATAGAATTTTGAAAAGTCTATTCACCCCCCTCTAGACATTTTCATTAGCTTACTCGTTATTAACTCAACTTTGGGGACCTACAAGTGGTATCAGAGCAGTGGTTTACGAACTGCTGTTTCTTGATAACCGACTTAAGACTTAGGGTGAAGTCTTGTTCCTTGATTGTAGTTGCTTACGTGTTCTTGATCAAATACTCTTGTTATATCTGTTTCGTGCTCCCTGTTCTTGACTTATTTGTTTTTCTTGATCATAACTCTACTTAGCACTTATTTCTTGAAAACATGTCTCTTGAGATCAGCGCTAACAAGTTACCCAAGTTCCAGGTTCAAGACTATGACTACTGGAAGCTGCGAATGGAAGCCATTTTTAGTTCCACGCACGACCTAATGATCTCTGTTATCACAGAAGGACCTATTGTTACTATGGTTCCTAATACTGCTGTTCTTGACCCAAGCAAACCAATTGGTACTCTCGTCAAGAAACCCAGGTCAGATCTAACCTCAGAAGAAATGCGTCAAAATAATTTGGATAGTTTGGCAAAGAATTACATTTTACACACCCTTCCTAACGAGTATCTAGGAAAAGTGTTAAAATGTAAGACTGCCAAAGAGATGTGGGACAGACTAGCTATCCTTTGTGAAGGGACCTCCCTAATCAAAGAGAGCAAACTCTCCACAGCTGTCCAAAGATTTGAATCATTTCGGATGAAAGCTGGAGAAACTATCGACCAGCTGGATACTCGTTTTACTAAGATCATGAATGATTTGGAAGTACTTGGTAAATCTTATACTGCTCGTGAGATCAATCTTAGGATTTTGAAGAGTCTTGATAGTCGTTGGAAAATGGTAAAGATGCTTGTTAAGAACACTCAAGACATTGATACGTGGACTGCTGAAACCATGTTTCAAACCCTTAAAGCCCATGAGTTTGATTTAGACGAAGATGAACCACTAGCCAGTAGTGATAGAGAACATGTTGTATCTAAGAACGTTGCCCTTAAGTCTAGCTCTTCTAAGTCTTCTAATGTAGACAGGTCCAAGTCTAGAACTAAGTCTGCCTCTGTGAAAGATGAGTTAGATACTGATCTTAGTTTGAAGGATCAGATGAGTCTCATGGTTAGAAAGTTTGATAGGCTCAATAAACGCTTCGGAAGGTACAAGAAGTTCTATAGGAATCATAGAGCATCCACTTCTAAGAACTCGTCTGAGACCAGACGAGACCGAAACTCATCCGAAAGGAGAGACGAAGTCTCGAAAGGTAATAGACGAGATAGAGAGTCTGACGATAGGAAGATTCAACGTTCTGATAGACGTGAAAAACGTAGGGACAAATCTCCTATTAAAAAGGCTACTAATGATCTCTTGTGCTATAATTGTGAAAAGCCAGGTCACTACATATATGAATGTCCAGACCTGAGCACTGATGATCGTGAAGAACGCAAGGCACGAAGAGAAAGAAGATATAACCGTGGCAAAAAGGCTATGATGGCCAATGATGACTCTGATTCGGATTCAGACGAGTTGCCATCGTCCGTATCTAGCCACTCAACTGATCAAGATCACGATGAAGCATTCATAGTAGATGATGGCCTATGCTGCATGGCTAAAATCGACCAAGAGGTATCATCTGCTACATCTTTTCAATCTTGTGATGATTCAGAAACTGATGAAAGTGACACTGCTAGTAGTGAAGTAGGAAGTAGTCTTCAGCACTCGACTAGTGCAGTCGAAGACGACCTTCTACTTGCTAACCAAGCATTCATTGAAGTCAGTGATGAAAACATTGCATTAAAACAAGAAATCATTGATCTTAAGGAAGCTCAGTCAAAAGTAGATCCTAATATAACAGTCCTAAATAAACGCTTGACTGAAGAGTTGAGTAAACTCAAAGAAAAGTGTGCGTTGACAGACAGGTTATATCAAGACCTACTTAAGATACATGCAACTGAGAGAAATGAATTCAATGTTTTAAAAAACAAGTGCAACAGACTTGAAGAACGTAATAAGTTCTTAGAGACCGAGGTAGTTACACTTGATCTCAAACTTACTGACCTGGTTAATTCTTCAAAGATTAACCTTGAACTGTCAGATAGGTATAGAGATCCAGGTGACAAGACTGGTATAGGTGCTGAGTCATCTAGCTCGTCTACTCGAGTCATTAAGAACCCTACTACTATTAAAGCAAGACTTTTGCCAAATGACAAAGGAAAAGGACCAATGTTATACGATATTGGAACTCCTTCTAAAGGTACTGTACCTAAACAAGCTCGAGTTAACATTCCGATTACCAAGGGAGGTAAAAAGAATGGTAACAGCAAGCCTGCTCCATCTAGAACTAATCTTCAAAGGACCACTAATCGTGGACGACCCAACCAGGTCAGATACGAGGACTGGTATCCTGAGGAGACGAGTACTAGACCGGTACTGACTAGACGACAAGAGTCTAGACCTCCATTTATAAGGCAGTCTCAACTCTACTCGTCCAGACCTAGACATGTAGCTCCAAAATATCGTACATAAGCTGTCCTATATCCTCCACCTCTATCATACGACATTTTAAGTGAGGAAAGACCCAAACGCGTCTATAAACCGTATGGACCTAATGCTTTCAAACCCTACTCTAACTATCATAGACAAGTGCCTGCTCAAGTAGAGATTAAGTCGAAAGGCTATCTCCAAAGAGTAGACCCGAACTCGACTGATAGGCCAGAGAAGGATAATAAGGTCTTATTTTGCAACAAATATGGGCGAAAGCTTAAAAGATCGAACTTGTTCAAGACTCCAATGTATATCTGGATTCCTCTGAACATGACTAACCCCCAAGGACCCCAATAAACAAATGGGTACCTAAGTTATTGAATATCATCTATTGCAGGGTCGACTTGACTTGTATAAGAAGGGTGGCTCAGTAGGAGAAACCTGGTACATAGATAGTGGTTGTTCGCACCACATGACTGGTACCAAAGCTCTCTTGTCTAGCTACCATGAGCAAGAAGGACCAAAAGTAATATTTGGTGATAGCTCCACTGCTGTCACTAAAGGATTTGGTTACATCCGGAATGGAGACGTTGAGATACAAGATGTCTCATATGTTGAAGGTTTGAAATACAATTTACTCTCTGTTTCACAGTTTTGTGATCGTGGATACAAAGTGCAGTTCAAGAGCCGCAAATGCGAAGTCATTGACAAAAGGACACACACAGTCCTACTAGTTGGCGTAAGACAAGGTAGTGTATACATAGTGAACTGGAACAGTTGTCCGAGGAACACCTGTCTACTTACTAAGAGTCCTAAAGAACTTGGCTGGCTCTGGCATAGACGCCTCTGTCATCTAAACTTTAAGGTTCTTAATAAGATAGCCAGAGATTACCTTGTAGAAGGTATTCCCAATGAAGTTTACTACAAGTCACATGTATGCACGGCTTGTCAACAGGGTAAACAGGTTAAAGGTTCATTTAAGTCAATTCCCACTCTCTCAACTAGTAGAGTCCTAGAACTCCTACATATGGATCTCCATGGTCCAATAACTCCTCCAACATTGAATGGTAGAAGGTACACACTTGTTGTCGTAGACGACTATTCTAAGTTTACTTGGGTAGTCTTTCTACACAAGAAGAGTGATACACAAACACTTCTGCCTGAACTGTTGAAGAAGTTACAAGTTGAGAAGAACCAGTCTATTGTCAAAATTCGAAGTGACAAGGGAACTGAGTTCATTAATTGCTATATCAAAGAATTTTGTACTAAACGTGGTATCCAGCACCTTACTAGTGCAGCTAGGACACCACAACAGAACGGTGTAGCAGAAAGAAGGAATCGAACCCTTAAAGAAGCCTGTAGGACCATGTTAGCTGAGTTCAACACGCCTCAAAAGTTTTGGGCTGAAGCTATCAACACTGCATGCCATTCACAAAACAGAAGCGCGATCAACAAAGCTCTAGGCAAGACACCTTATGAGGTTTGGAAAGGTAGAAAACCACGAGTTTCATATTTCCATATATTTGGTTGTAAGTGTTTCATTCACAACAATGGAAAGAGCAAGTTGAATGCTTTCGATGCTAAAGCAGACGAGGGGATATTTTTAGGATACTCCTCGACTAGCAAAGCATTTAGAGTATTCAACCGCTCAACTCTTTGTGTGGAAGAAACACCACATGTGGTTTTCGATGAATCTCAACAGGACTCGTCTGCCGACAAGATCAGTAAGAAGGTAACTGATCTATCGATCGAATCTGACAAAGATTCAGAGATATATGAATCCGTTCAAGCCTACAACCCATTCCTAAAAGCTCTCGACTCTGATGAAAAGGAGAAGGTAAGTGCTCAAGGTAAGTCTTCTAGACCAGTAGACATGCCTGCTCTAGTTGACTCTACTACTCCTAGTAAATCTGTTGATGATACAAATGATGTTGATATGCATGATGCTGTACATGACATAGAAGATGATAGTGTGCCTGTTAAGAATAGAAAAACATGGAAATCTGCGCATGATACTGAAAATATCATTGGTGACTCTACTATTGGTGTAAAGACTAGACGACAACTCTTTGAGTCGCAAGAACAGCCGAGTCCAACTATGTTTTGCTGGTGTTGTTTCCTCTCTGCTATTGAGCCAACCACTGTTAAAGAGGCATTGGCTGATAGTAATTGGATCATCGCTATGCAAGACGAGTTGAATCAGTTTGTTCGAAACGACGTCTGGGAACTTGTCAATAGGCCGGAACATCATAATGTAGTTGGCACTCGATGGATTTTCAAGAATAAGAAAGATGAGAATGATTTAGTCGTTAGAAATAAGGCTAGATTAGTCGCCCAAGGCTATTCACAAGCTGAAGGCATAGACTATGATGAAACTTATGCTCCTGTTGCTAGACTAGAAGCCATTCGATTGTTTCTTGCATATGCTGCTCACATGAAGTTTACTGTATATCAAATGGATGTTAAAAGTGCATTTCTTAACGGTATTCTTGCGGAAGAAGTGTATGTTGAACAACCTCCAGGATTCGAAGTCAAAGGCAACCAGGTGTACAGATTAAAGAAGGCCTTATATGGACTAAAGCAAGCTCCAAGAGCATGGTATGACACCCTTTCTCTTTTCCTATTAGAAAATGGTTTTACTAAGGGCAAGGTCGATCGAACCCTGTTCAGAAGACAAGAAGGGAAGGACATCCTACTCGTCCAAATTTACGTAGATGACATCATTTTTGGGTCACCTAACAAAAAGCTGAGTGAAAGTTTTTCAACACTCATGCAAAGTAAATTTGAGATGTCTATGATGGGTGAGATGAACTACTTTCTTGGTCTTCAAGTAAAACAAACTCCAGAAGGTATTTTCATAAATCAGGCGAAGTACACAAGAAATCTTTTAGACAAGTATGGGATCAAAACTTGTAAGTCCACTGGCGTACCAATGCAACCAACTTACAGAATGGATCCAGATGAGAACGGTAAATGTGCTGACCAATCCTATTATCGTGGCTTAATTGGTTCTTTACTGTATCTAACTGCTAGTAGACCTGACATTGCATTCTCTGTTGGTGTTTGTGCTCGATTCCAAGCCAATCCAAAAGAAAGTCACATGGAAACTACCAAAAGGATCCTGAAATATTTGAAAGGGACCATCAATCGTGGTATATGGTATCCTTCAAATGATGATCTATCCTTAAGTGGGTATTCAGACTCAGACTTTGGAGGCTGTAGAATAGATAGGAAATCTACTTCTGGTTCTTGTCAATTTCTAGGCACAAAACTCATATCTTGGTTTTCTAAAAAGCAGACTAGTGTTGCAACTTCAACTACCGAAGCCGAGTACATGGCAGCTGGTAGCTGTTGTAGTCAACTACTCTGGCTCATGCAACAGTTACGTGATTACAATATACATGAATCATATGTTCCTATTTTCTGTGATAGTAATAGTGCTATTGCCATTACACAAAATCCTGTTCTGCACACACGATGTAAGCATGTTGATGTGAAGCATCATTTCATACGTGATCATGTAGAAAAGAAGGATATTCGCATGGAAAAGATTCATACTGATTTTCAAAGAGCTGATATTTTTACAAAACCATTAGCTGAGGCACGATTTCGTGAGTTATGCATTAGTCTAGGACTAATTGATTTAGATCCTACTTGCCTATAACTATGTACTAACAAGACAGGTACATCAATAAGAGGAGACAAGATCACTAGACCAGAGCACTCGACTACTCACGCAACAGACAGGTATACAAGGCTAGACTAGATGACCAAACAACCCGATGAGGAAGCTGGAAAAGCTGAGGGTAATACTAAGGGAATAAACATTTAAGGGGGAATCCTTGATTTCTTAAATATCCTTATGATGACTCTTATGTTTGTTAACAGGTCATCTTGTTCGAAACCTTGATCATTGCTTTAGATTGATATTCATCTTATTTATTTTACTCTACCTGTACCTATGATTACACATTGAAAATAATGAGATAGGTACATACAGTCGTTCGACGATTGAGATAGACAAGCACAGTCGAAGGGGGAACTCGACTGGTGTTCTTAAGGCTACTCGTCTTGTGAAGCTTAAAGGCTACTCGTCTGTTCTGGATAGACTCGAACAGACAAGCTAAATGTTTCTATTGATTGATAAATGTTAAATGTTTTGTCAATTGAATTAAGGGTATTGTTGTAATTAGATAATGACATAATTTGAAAACCCTAGAATTGGTTTTATACACTCCCAGTTTAATGAGGTGTATACACCCAGTTCGAACTCAACTACATTAGGTCAGATGAGTTCACTCCCCTGTCCTAAATAAGAAGAGCCGGATTTCAAATTTTTACAATATCAAATCACATTATATTCTCGATTCCGTAACCGAATCTCAAAGGTCTCGACCGTTGGATCTAATCCTTCAATCGTGGCCGTTGGATCAATTTACAGCTTTAACAAAACTCATCTTCCACACTCACTAGCCTTACTGTTCCATTACTCCCACACGTCTTTTCCACTTTGTTCTTAACTCTTCTACTTGAGACAGTTGATTTCGTGCTATTCCTCAAAGATTACTGCAATCTCTCTAATATACAATGTCTACTCGTTCGATTTTCGACATCAGAACTAACATGCAGGTCACATTTGACCTAGGCCGGTACATCGCCGACAACAAGGTGAATGTAGAACCTTCAGTGTTCTTCAAAGGCCAACACACAGCTGAGAATGAAGAGATTCTGACCAAATGCACACGCTGTGGTCTGAAGCCCTACTTAGAAGCCTTCCCTCAAGTTGTATTGGAGGAAGAAGTACTCGAATTCTATGCCAATGTCACTAGACAAGGTGACATTCTCGAGTCATTCATTGGAGAAGATCGAGTGCAAATCACTCGAGAGGCGTTATTCAAGTTTCTGAAACTGCCCACTGGAACTATTAATGTGGAGAATTATGGCTTAGGGCAAGAAGTTCGATATCTGAGTATCTTCTGCGGAAGGAGGTTGAAACCCAAGCAAGATGGAAAATATGCTGCAGTCAAGAAGGGTGATCTTCTTGACAAGTATCGCACGTTGTTGGACATTGCCAGCAAGATTCTACTCAGCTCCACTGGCTCACATGATTCAGTGACTTTTGCCAAGGCAAGGGTAATGGCTGCAATCTATGATGGCATTACGGAAGGTGACTGGTTTAGATTGATTGCGGATCGAATCATGTACTTCGAAAAGAGTGTCCGAGTAGATGACCACACTCACAATTGGGTGGTGTCTACAGCCGTTGGATATGGTAACAAATTAAGTATTCTACTTCCTCGTCTACTGCCGCACAAGTCGAGTTGGAGTCAAGGAAAGTCCTTCCATCCATTAAAGTTCTACTTGAAGAAAGAGGCTGTAAGGAAGCAAGCTGCTGAGAGGCCAGCTGCCCCAAGACGTGTCCAGATTGAGGATTCTGACGTCTTACCCTATGGCAACTCATCTAGTTCTTCAGAAGATGAGTCCGAGGATGAAGAGATGAAGGCTCCTGCAAAAGCTGAGTCGAGTGGAGATGATTCTGAACAGACTCACTCAGACAAGGAAGCTGATGTTATGAAGAAGGATGATGAAGAGAAGGAGACCCAAGTTCTTCGTCTTGTGAGGATTGGTACTCCACCTCCTCCAGAAGAGATGACTTACCAGGTTGGTACTTCATCTAAGTCTTTGTCAATACCCTCTCTCTCTCTCCCCTCTGTTCGAACCAAGGCTAGATCACACCGATCTAGGCCTCGTCCTTTACCCTCAACCTCTCAGGCATTGCCAGCATATCCGCTGAGGGCAAGCCTACCCCAAATCACTCCCAAAAAGAACACAACTGATACTCAGACAGTTGTCACACTTGACCAAGACACATCAAAGCCCATTGAAACCATAGCTTTCACTCCCTCTCCCTCACCAGAATATGGTGAACCCTCCATCCCATCTACTTCAGACAAATCACCAGTTGCCACTGCAACAACTGAGTTAGAGACCCCATCTACTCAGGACCCGTCTGAAATTAGATTTGAATCCCTTGTATACTATCCTATGTGTCTTCGAGAGAAGAGAGTCCGTGCCAAAGTTACAAGAAATCTGAAGAAGCAGCTCTCGACTCTTGATATCGACACAGCTTCTGAACAGTTTGAGAAGCTAGTCCGCGTCTGTACATGGTTCGCTTTGAAGAAGTCGTCTACAGATGATCTTTTTGAAGTTATCCAAGGTAAAGGCGGCATCTCCAATTTCATGGATTGGGAGATGGAACAAAAAGAGAATAGTGGAGTTAAGGATCACTCCGAACTATTTCCGCGCAAGGCCCTGGTTAACTTGGTTAAAAAGATGTTGAATATTCCTGATGGCATTCTTGAAGATGAATTCTCGTTTGATGTCGGAACCCAGACTGATCTGGTGGAAGACGAG
Source organism: Galeopsis tetrahit (assembly GCA_963675135.1). Taxonomy (NCBI): domain Eukaryota; kingdom Viridiplantae; phylum Streptophyta; class Magnoliopsida; order Lamiales; family Lamiaceae; genus Galeopsis; species Galeopsis tetrahit. The sequence continues at coordinate 42,336,488 of OY776134.1, forward strand.
ATCAAGCCACAGGTAGCTGAGTTGGCCATTCAGACTTCAGAACCTATTTTGGAAATAGAGGATGATTCAGAAGATGTTGCTGAATGTTCTTTTCAGTTTGGTAAAGAAGATGATGACTTTATGGATGCTGAGATGTTCAATGAAGATGAGCTCATTGAGAAAGTGCAAGAGCCTCAGTCATCTGTTCAAGTCGTTCCTGAAGGATTCTTAGACGGATTGAAGAAAGATTTGATGGATGTTGTTCAGTCGTCTATTGATAATCTTTTGGAATCTAAGCTGAAATCAACTCTTATGGAGCAGAATCAGTCGATTGTTGACAACGCCAGAGATTTGTTGATTGGTGAAGTTAACAAGTTGGACTCTACTTTCAGAGAAGAGTTGTTTGCTCAAGTTGAAAGTTTTCTGAAGACACAGGTTGATATTTCAGAGAAGAGATCGTTGGAGTTTTCTAGAGCTTTGGCTGAAGAATCAAGCAAAATGGAAAGACTCTATCGAGTTAAGATTTCGATTGCAGATGAGCAAAGAAGAGAAGCACAAGATCAGTTGGTGCGTTCTCAAGCTATTCTAGCCGAGTTCACTGCTCAGAATACTATACTTCAACAGACAGCTACACATTTCAAAGATGAATTTACTTCAACTTATCAGAAGCTAGAGCTGACTACTGATCGTCTAAACAAGATGGTTGATGAGAAGACGATTCAGACTCAAGTTCAGTTAGCTACTGAAGCTATGAAGGAAGCGGTTAAAGAAGAAATGACTCGCTTTACTAGTCTTTTCACTCTTAAGGCAGATGAAGCCAAAAAGGGGGAAGATTCAAGTATTGTAGAGAAGTCAGCTGAACCGGAAGCTAAGGAGGCAGCTGAAACTATTCAAGAGCTCAAAAGACCTAAAAGAGGTAAGCTGGTCAAGACTGCTGATTTAGAGAAGCTGAAATTGATCAAAGGCAAAGAAGCTGCATCTCCAGAAGCTGAGATTAAGACTAGACGAACGAAGAGAAAGTTGGATGTTGAAGATGCTACTGCTACTACAATTGTTGAAAAGAAACAAAGGATTAATGATGATGAGATTCATTATGCTAGCAAGAAGAAGATTATGAAGCATATTGAACGTTTGCAGAAGTTGAAAGCAGATGAAGATCTGATGGAAGACAAGTTCATTGATCACTTCATAGATAATGAGCATAGAGCTGAATGGATAGAAGTGAAGAATCAATGGGAACTTGATCATTGGATCATAAGGAAGTTTGGTGATGCTGAGAATCAAGATGAACTTTATCAACTGTTTGACAGGTTCATGGAAGGTCAACATAGGAAGTTATGGCATCTTATTCTAAGGATATCTGCTGGAGCTAACTTTAATATCCTTGTTCCTGGATTTCCTGAATGGAAATGCCCCATGACAAGTTCAAAGAAAAGAGTTGATATGAATCAAATCAAGAAATTCGAAAAACAACTACTCGAGAAGGAGAAGATTGAAGATGAAGATCATATTAGTCTGATTCATAGTAGACTCCTAGATGCATTTCAAGTTCCAAACCTAGAAGGAGGTACTCTTTCAGACTAGTTGATTTACATTCTTAGTTTTTTTTGCTCTGATATTTTTGTGTAATATCTACTGATCTATTTTGAATGAATGAAAGATAAGAAATATTTTGATGATAATAGACAAGATAACTACTTAACTAGTCTACTTATGAGAAAATATTCAAGTAGTTTTGGCTTCATCAAAAAGGGGGAAATTGTTGGGATATGAATCCTAGACAAGTCCTAAATGATGAAAAGATAAGATGAAGTTTTGATAAGCCAAAAGTAGTATGAATATATTCTAAGTATTGACTAATCTAGTCTAGTTGAGTTGAAGTCATCTTGAACAGATCAGTAGAAGTTCACATAAAAGATAAGTGTTGTTTATATTTAAAAGATAAGTACGTTTTATAAGTACTTCATATATGTGTTCTTCTTAGTTTGTTATTGAGCTATAAATGTTGTATAGAGCTCATGATATTTTCTATGTAATAGATAGATTTGTTGTATAGTTCATAAGTTGACTAAGCTTGTATTATAAAAGCTTAATGTAATGTAATAGTCTTGTTAGGACTAGATTAGTTCTATTAGAGTCTACTGCACAAGAAGAGAAGACCAGTCTACTACTCAAGACAGGTGGACTACAAGACCAGTACATCTACTAGACTACTTAAGACAAGTCAACATGAAGTTAGTTACAAAAGCGCATATAAAGATAAGGATTAAAAAAAGGTTAGTTATGGAATAACTAATTCATAACAAGAAACGCGTGATTGGATAAAACTTGGAAGTTAGAAATCAGTTATCAAGAAGAGTTGGTTACAACTACTTAAGTTCTTGATTTCAGAAGTCTATAAATATCTCAAGGTATTCATTGATTCAAGACTACTGATTACAGACGTACTGATGTTCTAAGCATTCAAAGGCGATTTACGAAGTATTCAAAGAAGGAAAAACTCACAGAGTTAATCTTCAGAAAAGAAGCCAGGAGACGAAGTCATATTCAAAAGACTGCTACTGAAGATCAGAGAAGTTTTATTTTGTTGTTTTATCAAGGTGCTAGATACTTGTAAAATTTCTAGTTAGATCATAGACGTATCTGGAGGTATAGTCTGTTGAAGATCTAAGTCTTCTTCTTGGGACTCTAAAGACAGGAATTATACACTTGTACTCGATTGGAAGAGTTTAGTGGAAACATCACAACTGGGTTTGTGAGAGTGGATGTAGACAAGTTGTCGAACCACTATAAATCTTTGTGTGTTGTTTACTTTACTGTTTTAATTGTTTAATTGCTTAACTGTTTAACTGCTACTACACTAGACAAGTTGAGTATAGAACAGAGTTCTCGAATTTAAAAGTTGAGTATAAACTTGAATTGGGCTCATTGTTAATTTCGTATTCCGCATATTGTATTCTGATATTTCGATAGAATTTTGAAAAGTCTATTCACCCCCCTCTAGACATTTTCATTAGCTTACTCGTTATTAACTCAACTTTGGGGACCTACAAGTGGTATCAGAGCAGTGGTTTACGAACTGCTGTTTCTTGATAACCGACTTAAGACTTAGGGTGAAGTCTTGTTCCTTGATTGTAGTTGCTTACGTGTTCTTGATCAAATACTCTTGTTATATCTGTTTCGTGCTCCCTGTTCTTGACTTATTTGTTTTTCTTGATCATAACTCTACTTAGCACTTATTTCTTGAAAACATGTCTCTTGAGATCAGCGCTAACAAGTTACCCAAGTTCCAGGTTCAAGACTATGACTACTGGAAGCTGCGAATGGAAGCCATTTTTAGTTCCACGCACGACCTAATGATCTCTGTTATCACAGAAGGACCTATTGTTACTATGGTTCCTAATACTGCTGTTCTTGACCCAAGCAAACCAATTGGTACTCTCGTCAAGAAACCCAGGTCAGATCTAACCTCAGAAGAAATGCGTCAAAATAATTTGGATAGTTTGGCAAAGAATTACATTTTACACACCCTTCCTAACGAGTATCTAGGAAAAGTGTTAAAATGTAAGACTGCCAAAGAGATGTGGGACAGACTAGCTATCCTTTGTGAAGGGACCTCCCTAATCAAAGAGAGCAAACTCTCCACAGCTGTCCAAAGATTTGAATCATTTCGGATGAAAGCTGGAGAAACTATCGACCAGCTGGATACTCGTTTTACTAAGATCATGAATGATTTGGAAGTACTTGGTAAATCTTATACTGCTCGTGAGATCAATCTTAGGATTTTGAAGAGTCTTGATAGTCGTTGGAAAATGGTAAAGATGCTTGTTAAGAACACTCAAGACATTGATACGTGGACTGCTGAAACCATGTTTCAAACCCTTAAAGCCCATGAGTTTGATTTAGACGAAGATGAACCACTAGCCAGTAGTGATAGAGAACATGTTGTATCTAAGAACGTTGCCCTTAAGTCTAGCTCTTCTAAGTCTTCTAATGTAGACAGGTCCAAGTCTAGAACTAAGTCTGCCTCTGTGAAAGATGAGTTAGATACTGATCTTAGTTTGAAGGATCAGATGAGTCTCATGGTTAGAAAGTTTGATAGGCTCAATAAACGCTTCGGAAGGTACAAGAAGTTCTATAGGAATCATAGAGCATCCACTTCTAAGAACTCGTCTGAGACCAGACGAGACCGAAACTCATCCGAAAGGAGAGACGAAGTCTCGAAAGGTAATAGACGAGATAGAGAGTCTGACGATAGGAAGATTCAACGTTCTGATAGACGTGAAAAACGTAGGGACAAATCTCCTATTAAAAAGGCTACTAATGATCTCTTGTGCTATAATTGTGAAAAGCCAGGTCACTACATATATGAATGTCCAGACCTGAGCACTGATGATCGTGAAGAACGCAAGGCACGAAGAGAAAGAAGATATAACCGTGGCAAAAAGGCTATGATGGCCAATGATGACTCTGATTCGGATTCAGACGAGTTGCCATCGTCCGTATCTAGCCACTCAACTGATCAAGATCACGACGAAGCATTCATAGTAGATGATGGCCTATGCTGCATGGCTAAAATCGACCAAGAGGTATCATCTGCTACATCTTTTCAATCTTGTGATGATTCAGAAACTGATGAAAGTGACACTGCTAGTAGTGAAGTAGGAAGTAGTCTTCAGCACTCGACTAGTGCAGTCGAAGACGACCTTCTACTTGCTAACCAAGCATTCATTGAAGTCAGTGATGAAAACATTGCATTAAAACAAGAAATCATTGATCTTAAGGAAGCTCAGTCAAAAGTAGATCCTAATATAACAGTCCTAAATAAACGCTTGACTGAAGAGTTGAGTAAACTCAAAGAAAAGTGTGCGTTGACAGACAGGTTATATCAAGACCTACTTAAGATACATGCAACTGAGAGAAATGAATTCAATGTTTTAAAAAACAAGTGCAACAGACTTGAAGAACGTAATAAGTTCTTAGAGACCGAGGTAGTTACACTTGATCTCAAACTTACTGACCTGGTTAATTCTTCAAAGATTAACCTTGAACTGTCAGATAGGTATAGAGATCCAGGTGACAAGACTGGTATAGGTGCTGAGTCATCTAGCTCGTCTACTCGAGTCATTAAGAACCCTACTACTATTAAAGCAAGACTTTTGCCAAATGACAAAGGAAAAGGACCAATGTTATACGATATTGGAACTCCTTCTAAAGGTACTGTACCTAAACAAGCTCGAGTTAACATTCCGATTACCAAGGGAGGTAAAAAGAATGGTAACAGCAAGCCTGCTCCATCTAGAACTAATCTTCAAAGGACCACTAATCGTGGACGACCCAACCAGGTCAGATACGAGGACTGGTATCCTGAGGAGACGAGTACTAGACCGGTACTGACTAGACGACAAGAGTCTAGACCTCCATTTATAAGGCAGTCTCAACTCTACTCGTCCAGACCTAGACATGTAGCTCCAAAATATCGTACATAAGCTGTCCTATATCCTCCACCTCTATCATACGACATTTTAAGTGAGGAAAGACCCAAACGCGTCTATAAACCGTATGGACCTAATGCTTTCAAACCCTACTCTAACTATCATAGACAAGTGCCTGCTCAAGTAGAGATTAAGTCGAAAGGCTATCTCCAAAGAGTAGACCCGAACTCGACTGATAGGCCAGAGAAGGATAATAAGGTCTTATTTTGCAACAAATATGGGCGAAAGCTTAAAAGATCGAACTTGTTCAAGACTCCAATGTATATCTGGATTCCTCTGAACATGACTAACCCCCAAGGACCCCAATAAACAAATGGGTACCTAAGTTATTGAATATCATCTATTGCAGGGTCGACTTGACTTGTATAAGAAGGGTGGCTCAGTAGGAGAAACCTGGTACATAGATAGTGGTTGTTCGCACCACATGACTGGTACCAAAGCTCTCTTGTCTAGCTACCATGAGCAAGAAGGACCAAAAGTAATATTTGGTGATAGCTCCACTGCTGTCACTAAAGGATTTGGTTACATCCGGAATGGAGACGTTGAGATACAAGATGTCTCATATGTTGAAGGTTTGAAATACAATTTACTCTCTGTTTCACAGTTTTGTGATCGTGGATACAAAGTGCAGTTCAAGAGCCGCAAATGCGAAGTCATTGACAAAAGGACACACACAGTCCTACTAGTTGGCGTAAGACAAGGTAGTGTATACATAGTGAACTGGAACAGTTGTCCGAGGAACACCTGTCTACTTACTAAGAGTCCTAAAGAACTTGGCTGGCTCTGGCATAGACGCCTCTGTCATCTAAACTTTAAGGTTCTTAATAAGATAGCCAGAGATTACCTTGTAGAAGGTATTCCCAATGAAGTTTACTACAAGTCACATGTATGCACGGCTTGTCAACAGGGTAAACAGGTTAAAGGTTCATTTAAGTCAATTCCCACTCTCTCAACTAGTAGAGTCCTAGAACTCCTACATATGGATCTCCATGGTCCAATAACTCCTCCAACATTGAATGGTAGAAGGTACACACTTGTTGTCGTAGACGACTATTCTAAGTTTACTTGGGTAGTCTTTCTACACAAGAAGAGTGATACACAAACACTTCTGCCTGAACTGTTGAAGAAGTTACAAGTTGAGAAGAACCAGTCTATTGTCAAAATTCGAAGTGACAAGGGAACTGAGTTCATTAATTGCTATATCAAAGAATTTTGTACTAAACGTGGTATCCAGCACCTTACTAGTGCAGCTAGGACACCACAACAGAACGGTGTAGCAGAAAGAAGGAATCGAACCCTTAAAGAAGCCTGTAGGACCATGTTAGCTGAGTTCAACACGCCTCAAAAGTTTTGGGCTGAAGCTATCAACACTGCATGCCATTCACAAAACAGAAGCGCGATCAACAAAGCTCTAGGCAAGACACCTTATGAGGTTTGGAAAGGTAGAAAACCACGAGTTTCATATTTCCATATATTTGGTTGTAAGTGTTTCATTCACAACAATGGAAAGAGCAAGTTGAATGCTTTCGATGCTAAAGCAGACGAGGGGATATTTTTAGGATACTCCTCGACTAGCAAAGCATTTAGAGTATTCAACCGCTCAACTCTTTGTGTGGAAGAAACACCACATGTGGTTTTCGATGAATCTCAACAGGACTCGTCTGCCGACAAGATCAGTAAGAAGGTAACTGATCTATCGATCGAATCTGACAAAGATTCAGAGATATATGAATCCGTTCAAGCCTACAACCCATTCCTAAAAGCTCTCGACTCTGATGAAAAGGAGAAGGTAAGTGCTCAAGGTAAGTCTTCTAGACCAGTAGACATGCCTGCTCTAGTTGACTCTACTACTCCTAGTAAATCTGTTGATGATACAAATGATGTTGATATGCATGATGCTGTACATGACATAGAAGATGATAGTGTGCCTGTTAAGAATAGAAAAACATGGAAATCTGCGCATGATACTGAAAATATCATTGGTGACTCTACTATTGGTGTAAAGACTAGACGACAACTCTTTGAGTCACAAGAACAGCCGAGTCCAACTATGTTTTGCTGGTGTTGTTTCCTCTCTGCTATTGAGCCAACCACTGTTAAAGAGGCATTGGCTGATAGTAATTGGATCATCGCTATGCAAGACGAGTTGAATCAGTTTGTTCGAAACGACGTCTGGGAACTTGTCAATAGGCCGGAACATCATAATGTAGTTGGCACTCGATGGATTTTCAAGAATAAGAAAGATGAGAATGATTTAGTCGTTAGAAATAAGGCTAGATTAGTCGCCCAAGGCTATTCACAAGCTGAAGGCATAGACTATGATGAAACTTATGCTCCTGTTGCTAGACTAGAAGCCATTCGATTGTTTCTTGCATATGCTGCTCACATGAAGTTTACTGTATATCAAATGGATGTTAAAAGTGCATTTCTTAACGGTATTCTTGCGGAAGAAGTGTATGTTGAACAACCTCCAGGATTCGAAGTCAAAGGCAACCAGGTGTACAGATTAAAGAAGGCCTTATATGGACTAAAGCAAGCTCCAAGAGCATGGTATGACACCCTTTCTCTTTTCCTATTAGAAAATGGTTTTACTAAGGGCAAGGTCGATCGAACCCTGTTCAGAAGACAAGAAGGGAAGGACATCCTACTCGTCCAAATTTACGTAGATGACATCATTTTTGGGTCACCTAACAAAAAGCTGAGTGAAAGTTTTTCAACACTCATGCAAAGTAAATTTGAGATGTCTATGATGGGTGAGATGAACTACTTTCTTGGTCTTCAAGTAAAACAAACTCCAGAAGGTATTTTCATAAATCAGGCGAAGTACACAAGAAATCTTTTAGACAAGTATGGGATCAAAACTTGTAAGTCCACTGGCGTACCAATGCAACCAACTTACAGAATGGATCCAGATGAGAACGGTAAATGTGCTGACCAATCCTATTATCGTGGCTTAATTGGTTCTTTACTGTATCTAACTGCTAGTAGACCTGACATTGCATTCTCTGTTGGTGTTTGTGCTCGATTCCAAGCCAATCCAAAAGAAAGTCACATGGAAACTACCAAAAGGATCCTGAAATATTTGAAAGGGACCATCAATCGTGGTATATGGTATCCTTCAAATGATGATCTATCCTTAAGTGGGTATTCAGACTCAGACTTTGGAGGCTGTAGAATAGATAGGAAATCTACTTCTGGTTCTTGTCAATTTCTAGGCACAAAACTCATATCTTGGTTTTCTAAAAAGCAGACTAGTGTTGCAACTTCAACTACCGAAGCCGAGTACATGGCAGCTGGTAGCTGTTGTAGTCAACTACTCTGGCTCATGCAACAGTTACGTGATTACAATATACATGAATCATATGTTCCTATTTTCTGTGATAGTAATAGTGCTATTGCCATTACACAAAATCCTGTTCTGCACACACGATGTAAGCATGTTGATGTGAAGCATCATTTCATACGTGATCATGTAGAAAAGAAGGATATTCGCATGGAAAAGATTCATACTGATTTTCAAAGAGCTGATATTTTTACAAAACCATTAGCTGAGGCACGATTTCGTGAGTTATGCATTAGTCTAGGACTAATTGATTTAGATCCTACTTGCCTATAACTATGTACTAACAAGACAGGTACATCAATAAGAGGAGACAAGATCACTAGACCAGAGCACTCGACTACTCACGCAACAGACAGGTATACAAGGCTAGACTAGATGACCAAACAACCCGATGAGGAAGCTGGAAAAGCTGAGGGTAATACTAAGGGAATAAACATTTAAGGGGGAATCCTTGATTTCTTAAATATCCTTATGATGACTCTTATGTTTGTTAACAGGTCATCTTGTTCGAAACCTTGATCATTGCTTTAGATTGATATTCATCTTATTTATTTTACTCTACCTGTACCTATGATTACACATTGAAAATAATGAGATAGGTACATACAGTCGTTCGACGATTGAGATAGACAAGCACAGTCGAAGGGGGAACTCGACTGGTGTTCTTAAGGCTACTCGTCTTGTGAAGCTTAAAGGCTACTCGTCTGTTCTGGATAGACTCGAACAGACAAGCTAAATGTTTCTATTGATTGATAAATGTTAAATGTTTTGTCAATTGAATTAAGGGTATTGTTGTAATTAGATAATGACATAATTTGAAAACCCTAGAATTGGTTTTATACACTCCCAGTTTAATGAGGTGTATACACCCAGTTCGAACTCAACTACATTAGGTCAGATGAGTTCACTCCCCTGTCCTAAATAAGAAGAGCCGGATTTCAAATTTTTACAATATCAAATCACATTATATTCTCGATTCCGTAACCGAATCTCAAAGGTCTCGACCGTTGGATCTAATCCTTCAATCGTGGCCGTTGGATCAATTTACAGCTTTAACAAAACTCATCTTCCACACTCACTAGCCTTACTGTTCCATTACTCCCACACGTCTTTTCCACTTTGTTCTTAACTCTTCTACTTGAGACAGTTGATTTCGTGCTATTCCTCAAAGATTACTGCAATCTCTCTAATATACAATGTCTACTCGTTCGATTTTCGACATCAGAACTAACATGCAGGTCACATTTGACCTAGGCCGGTACATCGCCGACAACAAGGTGAATGTAGAACCTTCAGTGTTCTTCAAAGGCCAACACACAGCTGAGAATGAAGAGATTCTGACCAAATGCACACGCTGTGGTCTGAAGCCCTACTTAGAAGCCTTCCCTCAAGTTGTATTGGAGGAAGAAGTACTCGAATTCTATGCCAATGTCACTAGACAAGGTGACATTCTCGAGTCATTCATTGGAGAAGATCGAGTGCAAATCACTCGAGAGGCGTTATTCAAGTTTCTGAAACTGCCCACTGGAACTATTAATGTGGAGAATTATGGCTTAGGGCAAGAAGTTCGATATCTGAGTATCTTCTGCGGAAGGAGGTTGAAACCCAAGCAAGATGGAAAATATGCTGCAGTCAAGAAGGGTGATCTTCTTGACAAGTATCGCACGTTGTTGGACATTGCCAGCAAGATTCTACTCAGCTCCACTGGCTCACATGATTCAGTGACTTTTGCCAAGGCAAGGGTAATGGCTGCAATCTATGATGGCATTACGGAAGGTGACTGGTTTAGATTGATTGCGGATCGAATCATGTACTTCGAAAAGAGTGTCCGAGTAGATGACCACACTCACAATTGGGTGGTGTCTACAGCCGTTGGATATGGTAACAAATTAAGTATTCTACTTCCCCGTCTACTGCCGCACAAGTCGAGTTGGAGTCAAGGAAAGTCCTTCCATCCATTAAAGTTCTACTTGAAGAAAGAGGCTGTAAGGAAGCAAGCTGCTGAGAGGCCAGCTGCCCCAAGACGTGTCCAGATTGAGGATTCTGACGTCTTACCCTATGGCAACTCATCTAGTTCTTCAGAAGATGAGTCCGAGGATGAAGAGATGAAGGCTCCTGCAAAAGCTGAGTCGAGTGGAGATGATTCTGAACAGACTCACTCAGACAAGGAAGCTGATGTTATGAAGAAGGATGATGAAGAGAAGGAGACCCAAGTTCTTCGTCTTGTGAGGATTGGTACTCCACCTCCTCCAGAAGAGATGACTTACCAGGTTGGTACTTCATCTAAGTCTTTGTCAATACCCTCTCTCTCTCTCCCCTCTGTTCGAACCAAGGCTAGATCACACCGATCTAGGCCTCGTCCTTTACCCTCAACCTCTCAGGCATTGCCAGCATATCCGCTGAGGGCAAGCCTACCCCAAATCACTCCCAAAAAGAACACAACTGATACTCAGACAGTTGTCACACTTGACCAAGACACATCAAAGCCCATTGAAACCATAGCTTTCACTCCCTCTCCCTCACCAGAATATGGTGAACCCTCCATCCCATCTACTTCAGACAAATCACCAGTTGCCACTGCAACAACTGAGTTAGAGACCCCATCTACTCAGGACCCGTCTGAAATTAGATTTGAATCCCTTGTATACTATCCTATGTGTCTTCGAGAGAAGAGAGTCCGTGCCAAAGTTACAAGAAATCTGAAGAAGCAGCTCTCGACTCTTGATATCGACACAGCTTCTGAACAGTTTGAGAAGCTAGTCCGCGTCTGTACATGGTTCGCTTTGAAGAAGTCGTCTACAGATGATCTTTTTGAAGTTATCCAAGGTAAAGGCGGCATCTCCAATTTCATGGATTGGGAGATGGAACAAAAAGAGAATAGTGGAGTTAAGGATCACTCCGAACTATTTCCGCGCAAGGCCCTGGTTAACTTGGTTAAAAAGATGTTGAATATTCCTGATGGCATTCTTGAAGATGAATTCTCGTTTGATGTCGGAACCCAGACTGATCTGGTGGAAGACGAGATCAAGCCACAGGTAGCTGAGTTGGCCATTCAGACTTCAGAACCTATTTTGGAAATAGAGGATGATTCAGAAGATGTTGCTGAATGTTCTTTTCAGTTTGGTAAAGAAGATGATGACTTTATGGATGCTGAGATGTTCAATGAAGATGAGCTCATTGAGAAAGTGCAAGAGCCTCAGTCATCTGTTCAAGTCGTTCCTGAAGGATTCTTAGACGGATTGAAGAAAGATTTGATGGATGTTGTTCAGTCGTCTATTGATAATCTTTTGGAATCTAAGCTGAAATCAACTCTTATGGAGCAGAATCAGTCGATTGTTGACAACGCCAGAGATTTGTTGATTGGTGAAGTTAACAAGTTGGACTCTACTTTCAGAGAAGAGTTGTTTGCTCAAGTTGAAAGTTTTCTGAAGACACAGGTTGATATTTCAGAGAAGAGATCGTTGGAGTTTTCTAGAGCTTTGGCTGAAGAATCAAGCAAAATGGAAAGACTCTATCGAGTTAAGATTTCGATTGCAGATGAGCAAAGAAGAGAAGCACAAGATCAGTTGGTGCGTTCTCAAGCTATTCTAGCCGAGTTCACTGCTCAGAATACTATACTTCAACAGACAGCTACACATTTCAAAGATGAATTTACTTCAACTTATCAGAAGCTAGAGCTGACTACTGATCGTCTAAACAAGATGGTTGATGAGAAGACGATTCAGACTCAAGTTCAGTTAGCTACTGAAGCTATGAAGGAAGCGGTTAAAGAAGAAATGACTCGCTTTACTAGTCTTTTCACTCTTAAGGCAGATGAAGCCAAAAAGGGGGAAGATTCAAGTATTGTAGAGAAGTCAGCTGAACCGGAAGCTAAGGAGGCAGCTGAAACTATTCAAGAGCTCAAAAGACCTAAAAGAGGTAAGCTGGTCAAGACTGCTGATTTAGAGAAGCTGAAATTGATCAAAGGCAAAGAAGCTGCATCTCCAGAAGCTGAGATTAAGACTAGACGAACGAAGAGAAAGTTGGATGTTGAAGATGCTACTGCTACTACAATTGTTGAAAAGAAACAAAGGATTAATGATGATGAGATTCATTATGCTAGCAAGAAGAAGATTATGAAGCATATTGAACGTTTGCAGAAGTTGAAAGCAGATGAAGATCTGATGGAAGACAAGTTCATTGATCACTTCATAGATAATGAGCATAGAGCTGAATGGATAGAAGTGAAGAATCAATGGGAACTTGATCATTGGATCATAAGGAAGTTTGGTGATGCTGAGAATCAAGATGAACTTTATCAACTGTTTGACAGGTTCATGGAAGGTCAACATAGGAAGTTATGGCATCTTATTCTAAGGATATCTGCTGGAGCTAACTTTAATATCCTTGTTCCTGGATTTCCTGAATGGAAATGCCCCATGACAAGTTCAAAGAAAAGAGTTGATATGAATCAAATCAAGAAATTCGAAAAACAACTACTCGAGAAGGAGAAGATTGAAGATGAAGATCATATTAGTCTGATTCATAGTAGACTCCTAGATGCATTTCAAGTTCCAAACCTAGAAGGAGGTACTCTTTCAGACTAGTTGATTTACATTCTTAGTTTTTTTTGCTCTGATATTTTTGTGTAATATCTACTGATCTATTTTGAATGAATGAAAGATAAGAAATATTTTGATGATAATAGACAAGATAACTACTTAACTAGTCTACTTATGAGAAAATATTCAAGTAGTTTTGGCTTCATCAAAAAGGGGGAAATTGTTGGGATATGAATCCTAGACAAGTCCTAAATGATGAAAAGATAAGATGAAGTTTTGATAAGCCAAAAGTAGTATGAATATATTCTAAGTATTGACTAATCTAGTCTAGTTGAGTTGAAGTCATCTTGAACAGATCAGTAGAAGTTCACATAAAAGATAAGTGTTGTTTATATTTAAAAGATAAGTACGTTTTATAAGTACTTCATATATGTGTTCTTCTTAGTTTGTTATTGAGCTATAAATGTTGTATAGAGCTCATGATATTTTCTATGTAATAGATAGATTTGTTGTATAGTTCATAAGTTGACTAAGCTTGTATTATAAAAGCTTAATGTAATGTAATAGTCTTGTTAGGACTAGATTAGTTCTATTAGAGTCTACTGCACAAGAAGAGAAGACCAGTCTACTACTCAAGACAGGTGGACTACAAGACCAGTACATCTACTAGACTACTCAAGACAAGTCAACATGAAGTTAGTTACAAAAGCGCATATAAAGATAAGGATTAAAAAAAGGTTAGTTATGGAATAACTAATTCATAACAAGAAACGCGTGATTGGATAAAACTTGGAAGTTAGAAATCAGTTATCAAGAAGAGTTGGTTACAACTACTTAAGTTCTTGATTTCAGAAGTCTATAAATATCTCAAGGTATTCATTGATTCAAGACTACTGATTACAGACGTACTGATGTTCTAAGCATTCAAAGGCGATTTACGAAGTATTCAAAGAAGGAAAAACTCACAGAGTTAATCTTCAGAAAAGAAGCCAGGAGACGAAGTCATATTCAAAAGACTGCTACTGAAGATCAGAGAAGTTTTATTTTGTTGTTTTATCAAGGTGCTAGATACTTGTAAAATTTCTAGTTAGATCATAGACGTATCTGGAGGTATAGTCTGTTGAAGATCTAAGTCTTCTTCTTGGGACTCTAAAGACAGGAATTATACACTTGTACTCGATTGGAAGAGTTTAGTGGAAACATCACAACTGGGTTTGTGAGAGTGGATGTAGACAAGTTGTCGAACCACTATAAATCTTTGTGTGTTGTTTACTTTACTGTTTTAATTGTTTAATTGCTTAACTGTTTAACTGCTACTACACTAGACAAGTTGAGTATAGAACAGAGTTCTCGAATTTAAAAGTTGAGTATAAACTTGAATTGGGCTCATTGTTAATTTCGTATTCCGCATATTGTATTCTGATATTTCGATAGAATTTTGAAAAGTCTATTCACCCCCCTCTAGACATTTTCATTAGCTTACTCGTTATTAACTCAACTTTGGGGACCTACAAAATCCCCATTCAAACACAACTTTTGATCATTTTGCAATCCACTTCTCGATTCTATAAAGAACAAACTGTGGAAAACTAAATTGAATTTCTAATGACATGATTATTATGTAGGAATAAGTTAGGAATAAAAATTCTTAATTCATTTCAAATTTCAAATTTCGTGATTAATATGTTACAGTATTTTATTAAGAATGACAATGGGATGATCATTCTCAAAAAGTTAAGAAATGGTCATTTCTTTCATATTTCATGATTTTATGTATTCCATACCACGATGAATAATTTATTTATTTATTACTACTATTATTATACAAATTGTCATTCCTTATTTTTATTTTCACATATTATATTTCAATTACAACAACAATATTATTAATAATTAAAAAAAATAATAAATTTAAGATTTAATATTATGACTATTAAATAAATAGTAATATATCCTCAATAATAAAATTTTATTATATATTAATAATATATAATAAAAAATAATTATAAAAATATTAATAATACCTACGTAAAAAATTAATAATTATGAAAATATTTGTTAATGATAATAGTAATTAAACACTCAACAATAATAATATTTTTTCTTTACTAATAATAATATACGTATATTAATTAATAGGAGTAATATTTAATATTAATAATTTTAACAATAAATGGTAATAATAACAAATAATCTCAACAATACAAATTAACAATAACAATCATTTTACTAATTGTATACCGTATTTATATTTCAGTCCTTGTTTATTTAAATCATAAATCATAAGAATTATTAATAAAAAATTTCAATATTTAACCGAGAGAATGTATACCCTCTCATTCTTTTGAGATTTTCGTGAGATTCTTTGAAAAGGGAAAATGTGGTCAAAATCACGCATGCATATATATAGTGTCTGTACTTCAATTTTGAGAGTCATGCATTAAAGTGTACTTCGATCAATTGTGTTCGATGTCCAATCAGTTAATACTCCCTCATTCTCATTTTTAGTAATAGCTGTTCGACTTGCCTTAATAGAAGTTACGTTTTTTTTTTTTTGACAAATCCCCTATCCCCTATATTACTAATAACGAGTTTAGAATGTTTACGTGTCGTTTTTATGTGGGGTAGTTAATATATAGGACATTTCACCTATAGAGTTTAAAAATAAGAACAACTTATTTAAAAGTTAGAAAAAAGGACAATTGGGTTTATAAATGTACAATTATACCCTCCCTTTTAATTAAATTCGAAAGTTGGATATTCAATTAATATAAAATATTATATTCAAATTAGGATTTGTTAAAAACAGTAATAATCGGAAATCGCGGTCATTAATACTCTCGAAAGTTCAAACATTCCTAAAACAGAGCTGGAGTATTGGAGAAGCTAATTTACATAAGGGGTAATTAGTATATAGGACATTTCACCTATAGAAACTAGAAATAAGGACAAAAAATTTTAAAGTTAGGAAGAAGGACAATTTGATTTATAAAAGTACACTTTTAACCTCAATTTATAAATAAAATAGCAATTTGAATATTCAATTAAAATATAATACAAAATTCAAATTTGAGCTGAATATTAAATGGCAGGAAATCCCGGACATAATTTCGTTCGAAATTCAAACCTTCCTAAATCAAGCTGGAGTATTGGAGAAGCTTCTTTCAGGATTTCGAGAGAGGAGAAGTTGATTTTCTGAACATTTGCGACTCCGTTAGTTGAAAAAAAGTTTATTTTCGTCGTCCTTAGCAAGGTATGTATATTTTGATGAAAAGAAATTTGAGGTTTTTTGAAGATACGAAATTTGTGGTTTTTTGAACATCGACGGAAGCGTTTAATGTTCTATGATGATCGATTTTGGGGGGTTTTGTCAAATAAACTTATAAAATTCGACATGCACTCTGTTTTTGTATATGAAAAAGTTTGGGGTTTTTCTGCACAACTTTGTGTATGACTTATTGGTGTATTTTTGCAATTCTTTGAGTCAGTATCTGCAGGTCTTTGATGAAGGTTTTTAATTTGTGCATAAGTAGTAAATCTAATTTTTTGGATTTCTTTGATGATGGTTTTATTGGTTTTTTGGTTTAAATTTTGAAACATGCAGTTGAACTATGTTTTCTAATTTGTAAAACTTACAGTAAAATTGCACTTTGTTAGTGGATTTGGAAATTTTGATGTTTGCAAATGTTTTATTGGTGATTATATATGAGCCCTAACAAGTTTGTATGTTTATTAATAAGATCAAAAAACTAGATTCCAATTTATTGTTAATATACTTGTATTTTCCAGAAATAGCATATATTCTACTTTAAGAAGATTGATTTGTGTTGGTAATAGATATGTATTGCTTGACCATCAGATTCGTGTAAGGTTCTGGAGAAATATTATAAATCGAATTACAGATTAACCGAGTTTTAATTTAATGCATATGCCAAGGGTAAAGAGAAGTGGAATTCACATCGATGACGATGGTGATAGTGGAGGTAGTAGGAAAAGGATAAAGAAAGACGACAGACGAAAGCGTAGAAAGACAAAGATAGGTATACGTATTTGGTGGGATAATTATGCATTTATATTTAGCACATTCTACTGATAGAATTCAAACACTGTTATATTATGTAAAGCATTAATTTGACTATTCTATAAGCATTACACAATTGTTACCTTCTTATAATACAATAATGTCACTACTGTATTATAAAAACTAATAATTGTTCTTGATTTTTGTGTGTGAAGCATTGACCGATGCAAAAAAGGCTAAAGATGCAAAGCGTAAAGGTTTAGTTGTTATTATTTTTTTTTGAAGTCTATAACAGAATTTTAGTTAGTTGTGTAACATTACTTAGCATAAATGGAATGTCCCTTATAGTATATTTGTCAATGCAGGAAAAAGAGTGGTTGGTTACTATATAATGTCCTCTGACTCAGGTGATTTTGCGATAACAGGTCAAGTATGTAACAGATTATAGAACCGTCTATGTATATAATTTTGTTTACTTATATTTCCAGATTTCGAAAGTGATGAGGAGGTTGTTTCTGATAGCGATGATGAGGTTGTTGCTGATAGTGATGATGAATCGAAATCTGTATCGGAAGGTATAAAATAGAAATGATGTGGCTTACATTCTGTTAGGAAGATTATATATAGTTATTAAAAGTTTATGCAGAGTTTCATTGTGTTAATAAGTTTTAAATTGTTTCTGAAGATTCTGACAGTGAGGAGGAAACGCGAATCAAGAAACAGATAAAAGAAAGATGTAAACGTTCGCGAAGTAAAAAATCTGGTATGATATTTTATAGTTTACCTTTGTTTATGATATTGGAGTTTTAGTTGAAATAAGAGTTACAAGTCATTCTGAATATATTTTTTATTTTCTTTGTTAGATGATGGTGATGTTAAAAATAGTCAGAACTACTGTAGATCAAATATGCATACTTGTTTCAAGGACTTAAGTGTGATGCAGTTGAATGATAGGCATTATAATGAACTGGAGAAGATGCCATTTTGGTTCATCTTAAATTCAATATTGGTGAATGGGAATGATGAGATAATTGAAAATTGCAAGAAGGTTGAGCGAGATATTCAGGAAATTGTAATGAGGTTCGATGACAAGTCTGGCAGCTTGTTACTTGGTTCGAATGAGTTGAATATAAGAAAGAAAGATGTGGAGCTAATTTTTGGTATTACGTCTGGTAGTGAGAAGGTTCCGTTGCGCAATGAAAATTATGCTCATCCAGAATGGATTCGTAGGTGCTTCAGAGAGGAACTAGTTATCAGGACACCTAGCCTTTCAATGAATAAACCATTGCTAAAGTCTAAGATAAGAGAGATAACTGAGTTGACTGATCCTGAATCTGTTGAAGATGTAGCTAGACTGCTTTGCTGCTATGTGATGTGTGGTATATTATGTCCAGTAAGAAGTGGCGCATTACCATGGTACTTGACTGCATATTTAGAGAATTTGTCTGAAGTTTGCACGTATGATTGGAGTGGTTTCATAGTTGATAATTTGAAGAATCATATTAGGAGAAGTAAAGACATGAAATCAGGTGGTTGTACGATGATTTTACCGGTACGTATTCTTACGTTTACTGAACACTAACAACATGACTTTTTCTTAGAAAATCTGTATTATATGTATTTGAATATTGTCATTTTCTGCAGTTCTTAATTTGCGAGCATACGTCATTAGTTAAACCAATCAATAGGAATGCATTTCCAAGGTTTCTAAAATGGGATTTGCGAAAGCTAACGAATGCCTTAAACAAGAAGAAGTGGTACAAACGTACCAAGGTAACATCTTTTAAAAAAAATTTGAGCTACACTATTTTGTATAACTTACTTTACTATTTATATATATGTAATGATAATGATGCAGGTACATACTGGAAGTTTAAAAACTGAGCCTTGGGAGGAAGAACAGTTTCAAGCTATACACCATTTCAGAGAATCGGTCCAAACGGAGAGATCAACTAGAGCAACTGCTGTTGAGAGTAATGGAGCTAATGTGACAACTGGACCTGGTGAATCTAGTGCAACAGCTATACATGATCCAGTTGTTGATTCTGCTGATAAGGATCAATGTGTCTTTCAACAATCATCATCCAGACCCTTTGAGGTTGGTTCTACATCAAGAATGAAAGAAGTTGGCTTGGATAATGGACCGTCGTTTGATCTTGGAGAGGATTGCAACATTGTAAATACTCCAAGGGAAATGGATATTGACAATACTGTGATGACAGTATGCAACGATGTGAATCGTACTTTTGCAGATTTAAATAATGATTATAAGGGTATGTTGTTTGAACAAGATGCAAATACTGAGGATGTGAACTGTGGGTTGGATAATACGGGATCTCGACATGATGATGTTGAAGGCAGTGGAAGAAAAGTGGAAGAACTACTTTCTGAAATTAGGCTGCTTAAAGAGGATGCTGAAGCTAAGAGGATTAGTAATGAGGTTGAAATAAATAGGCTTAAAGAGGATGCAGAATCGAAACGGCTTAATTTTGAGAATGAAGTTAAAAGACTTACAGAGGAGTTTAATAAAGAAAGGGATTTTTTTACAATGGAAAGGGGAGTCAAGAATCAAATGATCAAGGATCTCGAAACTGAACATGAGTCGTTGAGAAGAGAGCTGGACATGAAACGTCTGTCATCAAAATCCCATTCATTGGAAGAAGAGCAATTTGTTGCAGAAGTAGAACAAATTGAGAAGGATTTGAATCTTGAATCGTCGGGTAACAAAGGTCAGGCATCTGGTGCTGAGCAGGACGTAGTGCGAGAAAATGAAGTTGATAATACGCCGTGTCCCGTTGTTAAAGGGAAAAAGAAGAGTAAGGACTACGTAGATCCTAGTTCCATGATAATACGTGTGAAAACAAGAACTGAGGAACACAGAAGAAAGCCAGTGCAGCTATCTCCTCAGCTCCTGACCCAAGAGCTTAACTCGGTTCACGAGCTTAGTGATGATGAACCAGAGGAGGTTTTGGGTGGCAAAAAACATGTCAAAGAGATGAAAGTTGTTAAGAATCCATTTGACAACTCTTTGGATACAGTTAAGTATGCCCCCGTTGAGTTGAAAGATCAAATCTATAAAGAACTGGTAGAATATGGTGCAAAGTAAGTAACACTCCCAAGCATATTTAACATATATTTTACACATTGTCAACACAGAAAAAACATCTTCCACCTTATATTCGTTATACATTGTTTCTATAAAGATGCATGATATTTGTTTGTTGTTTGTTTAATGATGCAGTCATTCTGTATACGTTGGTAATCGGCCCCTAACTGACGTCACAATTCGAATGGTTATTAATTTGTTGAACAACAAAACTGTGGATGATCAGGTAATTGTTAGTTAAATTAGTTATAAGTTTGTATGTTTATTAATAATGTAATTGTACGGAATACAATATTATTTAGGTGATTGATGCATGGTCGGCCATGGTACAATCGGCACTAAGCCCGCTGGGTCCTACAGCTGAACGTATCACGATATTCACTTCTGCTTGTTGGGTACTGTACATTGATACTGTTATATAATGAGTTTAATCATTATAAAGTACAATCCTATAAAATATTTTTTATATATATATGTTGTATCATTGAATGCGCATGTATTTGTTAACAGAGTATGATAAAGAAACGTGATATATCAAAGCAAAAAATCTTTGCATCTCTCATTGAGGATGTGATAGAAGAAAGTACCAGTCAAGATATGCTGCTATTCCCGATTATTATCACTGAGGCTGGGTACAGAACAAGAGCAAACATTAAAGGGCATTGGACCCTGTTGACGCTTGATCTTAAGAAGAAGGAGTGGATGTTTTTCAACTCACTGCAGCCAAGAACAAGTGGGAACGTTGATCATCATCTGAAAGAGTACATATATGTGGTAAACTATTTCACTAAAATCAGTAGTTAGTTAAATTTATAAATGTTTCTTCTAACTACTGGACAAATGAAATAAGTACTGACTACATCCCATTTGTTGTATTTATTATATATTATTGTAGCAGGATTATATATTATTATACTTATTAGTTGGTTAACTATTGAGATTGTTGTATTTATTAACTAAAACTAGTATTTCTCCCGTGCGATGCACGGTTTATAAATTAATAAATTTATATAAACAATGTGATGTTAATAAATGATTTTTGTACACATACAATAGAACTAACATCATACGTGTGAATCTTGGAATATTTTAAATAAAGGATTGCAAATTATTTGTCAAATCTTGTTTAATCGGACAAAAAAAATGAGTAGAAAGCCTGTTTAATAGTATAAAGTCAAAAAATACTGATGAATACATCATCAATTTGCAAATTAACTCATACATCAACAATTCATGTGTGAATTGAATCGTTCCAAATTAGAATCTTTCTCAATCAAGTTAACTTTTATAAAACTTAATTTCAAATCCGCCAAAGACATTGGACAGAGAGGAAGCAAACCAGAAATTAAAAACTCAGAATAATTTGTTAATTTTGGGGATAATTTGTTAGAAGAACCTATGATAAAACATATTATGGAGAAAAAAAGAACAGAAAATTATGGGAAAAATGGTGGAGAGAGTAGAATGGAGAATGAGAGGATAATAGATTTTTAAAAAAAGATTGACCATAATTTGTTAGGGAAGAAGATTATAGAAGAGAGAATGGAGAAGAGAATAGAAGAAAGAAAAATGGATGGAGAAGAGAATAATGAAGAAACTCAGAAAAGAAAATTTGACTGGTACAACAGGAGAAAGGAGAGAGAAAATGAAAATAAAGGAAGAGAAAGAAAAATAATTTTAAAAGATGATATTTTATTGGTGAGACTCACAAAAATAATAATATTTTAATAATTTAATATTTTGGCGGAAACTTGCTCAGGAAGCCACTATCCTGTTATTATATATATATATATAGATTCCTATGTAATAAATTATAGGTTAATTATGTGGAGGCAAAGTTGAGGCATGTGTACAAAATGGCATCTCCGAATCACCCATTTTTGAAGGGACGGTGCAAAAAACCTACTGCATCAAGCATTATGCAGCAAGGGCATGGCACGCTGGACTGTGGGATAGTTGTGTGCAGGCTAATTGAGTGTTTCTTAAGAGGTGAAGACCCTCGGACTGTTCATTTTGATGGGGAGGAGGCTAGTAAGATGCGTGTGAGGATCGTTGGGACATTCGTCAACCCTTTTAAATATGGACTTTGATGCTTTTGGATGCTGTATTTTGCTGAAGACTTATTTACATTTTTGTGAAGATATTTATCATGTTATGAATAATATTTATATTATATGAATGTCCATTTATTTTCTTCATAATATTCACCATGTGCCCTTTGATATTCATAGATTGTTCATGTATTTACATTAATAGTGGACCTTTCATTTCATCTTCTCAAGCTTGTATTGAGACTTATAAATAGGGGTGCAAATGTTGTAGTAAACACTTGAAGGTGGAATAAAATATTTCTATGTTATCTCTATATCTTGTTTACTTATTTCACATATGGAGTTATACTTTTAAGGTGTTTTACAACACGTTATCAGCACGAAGCTCGTAAAATATTTATACCGGCGAAATTCAGATAATGATACATTCCAGGTATTGTACGGAGGTATGTATTGAAATGTTTAGAATATATTATCTTACAATATTTATTTGTCATCTCTTATTTCATTACTATTTTGATGATTATGTTATTTTATAATTAATCAATATGTTGTTTATTGGATAGTTTCCAACATGTCAAACTTGACAAAATTTAAATTTGTAGCTCTTGATATTATTGGAAAAAAATTATAATGAATTCTTGATGTTGAAATTCATTTGGATGCCATGGGTCTTTGGGATTCCATAAAAGTGGCAAATCAAGCATATAATAAAAAATATGACCAAAGGCCCGAAGCCATGATTTTCCTTTGCCACTATCTTGATGAAGGATTGAAAGTTGAATACCTCACGGTGAAAGATCCACTTTAATTGTGGATAAATCTTAAAGAAATATATGATTATAAATTCGTGAGTGAGTACAATTCAATTATGTTCATAATCACTTTTCAATTGAAATTATGTGGAGAAAATATTAGTGATGATGGTATGCTTGAAAAGTCATTCTCCACATTTCATGATTCTAATGTGATATATTTTGCAACAACAATATCGTGAGAAGGGTTTTACTAAATATTCCGAACTAATTTCATATTTCTTGGTGGATGATAAAATTAATGATTTTTTGATGAAAAATTAGGCCTCGAACGAGGACGTGGTTTTGACCGAGACATATTACAAAATTATTATATATAATACTCATCTGAATTTTAAAGGTCTACAAAAAGGAAAGTAAATTTTTGAACATTAAATAAAAAGAGAAAATAGTTGAAACAAATTATGTGAATAGTGAATTCGATAATGAAATGATTGACATAACACAATTTGATGTTGTTGATGATCTTACCCACTCTAAAGGTGGTAATTAGAGTGTTATAATACTCAATCACAATTTTTTTCGATAATCTATTACTAATGTTTATTTTCTTATATTATGCAATATCTTAATATTTCTCTTCTTTATAATATAAATGGCCATTGCATTTTCATAAAATAAAAATTAATTAGATTGTAAATATATTACTTTTATATATTTTATTAATAAAAGAAATGAAAAATGGTATGACAACATCAACATTTAAGGAAGAAGATGAAGATCTATGTCTCGTGGATAGTGTTACTGCGCACACTATATTCAACAAGACGAAATTATTCTCACATTTAAAATGGAGAGAAGCTAATGTAAATACAATATCTGGTTATACAAAAATAATTGAAGGCTTTGGAAGAGCCAATATTCTATTATCCGGAGTGACAAAATTCATTATCAATGATGCCTTATCCTCTGAAAAGTCTCAAAGAAATTTATTGAGTTTTAAAGATATTTGTTTGAATGGATATCATCTTGAGACTACGAATGAAGGCAATATTGAGTACCTTAATATTACTACAATTGTTGCGGAAAAGAAATGTATGTTGGAAAAGTTACCCGCTTTGTCCTCGGATTTGTATTGCACGAGGATAAGAACAATTGAAATTTATGTCGTAGTAAATCAAAAGGTTACTACCGAAATTAATGTTTGGCATGACCGGTTGGACCATCCCGGTTCCATAATAATGCGAAAAATTGTAAAAAATTCATGTGGGCATCCATTGAAAAATCAAAAAATGCTACAACCCAATGAATTTTCATGTGCTGCTTGTTCACAAGGAAAATTAATTATAAAGCCATCACCAGCTAAATTTGAGCATGAAAATTTTATGTTCTTATAACGAATTCAAGGGGATATATGCGGACACATACATCCGCTGAGTGGGCCATTTAGATATTTTATGATTTTGATTGATGCATCGACTAAGTGGTCACATGTATGCTTATTTTAGCTTGGGATCATGTTATATTGCCTACGACAGCACTTGTGCGCATCATGCCAACAAGTTATCATAGCATTTCCCCCGTACAAATGGTTTAAGGTCAGGAACCAAATATATTCAATCTAAGAACTTTTGGATGTGTTGTATATGTACCGATTGCTCCACCACAACGCACAAAGATGGGTCCCCAAAGGAGAATGGGGGTATATGTTGGGTATGAATCTCCGTCTATTATTAAATACTTAGAACCATTGACCGGAGATCTATTCACGAAAATGTTTGGTAATTGTCATTTTGATGAAGACAACTTTCCCAACATTGGGGGAAAAAGTAAGCAGCTGGAAAGGAATATTTATTGAAATAAATTATCATTGAATTGCATGGATCCTCGTACAAAGTAGTGTGAACTTGAAATTGAAAAGATAATTCATTTGCAAAAGATTGTGAATCAACTGCCAGACGCATTTACTGACCTTAAAAAAATTACAAAATCTTATATTTTAGCTGCTAATGCTCCTAATAGAATTGATGTCCTTTAAGGACCATCTTCCATGGCAAATTAGTCTACGGCACGCCTGAAGCGTGGTAGACCTCTTGGTTCCAAAGATAAAAATTCTCGAAAAATAAAAGGAGCAAACATTAAGGATGGTCATAATGTGAACAATCCTGTTGAAAAATCTAACATACTACTTAAAGTCCGAGAAAATGATATTTCAGGCGCCCAAAAATGATGAAATATCGACAAATTATGTTAGAACAGGAGAAAGATGGAACCAAAATGAAATCGACGTCGACAATATCTTTGCATATAATGTAGTGCTTAATATAATGAAAGATGATGAGGATCCTGAACCTACATCTATTGATGAATGTAGAAAACGAGATGATTGGCCAATGTGGAAAGACGCAATAAATGCAGAATTTCAACCTCTTATTAAATGAAAAGTTTCGGACTTTTTGTCCGTACACCTAATGGTATAAACATCGTTATTTAGTAAGTCTGGCAGTGCAACAAAAACTTGAAATGCGTCTATTAGATGTCGTTGCAGCATATTTATACGACTCATTAGAGAAAAATATTTATATGGCAATCCCCGAGGGATTAAAGGTACCGATAATGAAAAACGAGAATTCTCAAAACATGTATTCAGTCAAGTTGAGCAAAACCTTATATGGATTAAAGCAATTTGGTCGCATGTGGTGCAATTGTTTGATTCATTCTTGATTAAGGAGGGGTATAACAATGATCATAAATACCCTATGTTTTTATTAAAAGATCTGGATGTGAATATGTGATTATTGTTGTATATGTTGATAATTTGAATATCATTAGGACACCTACATAGTCATCAAAGGCCGTGGCTTCCCTTAAGAGGAAATTTGAAATGAATGATTTTTGTAAAACAAAATTTTGTTTGGTTTTTAAATTTTATACTTTGATAATGAGATTTTTGTGCATCAATCCACTTATGTTATGAAAGTGTTGAAACGATTTTATATGGATTAAACACATCCCTTAAGCACACCTATGGTTGTGCGTTCACTAAATATAGCGAAAGATCCATTTCGACCTCGCGAAGAAAATGAAGAACTGTTTAGTCAAGAAGTACCATATTTGAGTGCAATATGTGCACCAATGTATCTTGCTAGCAACATTAGGCCTAATATATCATTTGTTATTAATTTATTAGAAATATATAATTCTTCTCCAACTCGTAGGCATTGAAATGAGGTTAAACATATTTTTCGATACCTTAGAGGGATAATGAATATGGATTTATATTTTTTAATCTCATCAGAACCTTGTTTAGTTGGTTATGCAGATGCAGTTTACTTATAAGATCCGCACAAAGCCCGATTGCAAAAAAAGTTATTTGTTCACATATGGAGGTACAACTATTTCATGGCGTTATATTAAACAAACTTTAGTTGCTACTTCATCTAACCATGCAGAGATCCTAGCAATTCACGAGGCAAGTCGTGAATGTGTTTGGTTGCATACCGTCACACAACACATTTGTGGACAATGTGGATTAAACTCAGTGAAAAATAATTCAATGTACTATGATATATGAAGACAATGTTGCATGTGTTGCCCAACTAACGGAAGGATTTATGAAAGGTGATAGGATAAAATATATTGATCCTAAATTCTCCTTTACCCACGATCTTCAGCAAAAGGATGAACAAATGCGTTCATGTGATAACTTGACTGATTTATTTACCAAGTATTTACCTACTTCAACGTTTGAGAAATTGAGATACAAAATTGGAATGCGACGTCTTAAGGATGTGAAGTGATGTAATCATCAGGGGGAGTTAACACACGTTTCTTCTCATTTTTACCTAGTAAGGTTTAATAAGGTGTGATCGTATCTAATGGACATTCAAGGGGGAGTGTTATGAATAATATTTATATTATATGAATGTCCATTTATTTTCTTCATAATATTCACCATGTGCCCTTTGATATTCATAGATTGTTCATGTATTTACATTAATAGTGGACCTTTCATTTCATCTTCTCAAGCTTGTATTGAGACTTATAAATAGGGGTGCAAATGTTGTAGTAAACACTTGAAGGTGGAATAAAATATTTCTATGTTATCTCTATATCTTGTTTACTTATTTCACATATGGAGTTATACTTTTAAGGTGTTTTACAACATATCAGTATTACTTCTGCTGTTTTAAGTTATTTAGGTTAACCATTCATATGTTATGAATGAAAAGCCTATGAACATGTTTCCATATTTTGGTTTAAAATCTAGTTTGGATGATTAATCCTTTGTTTTTTGAATGACTTCTTTAATATTATTTAAATTATTTCTTGTAGGTGGATATTAATATTATTATATTTAATATTAAGTAAAAAAACTATTGTAATAGAATATATGCTAAAAAAACATGTTAGAAAATGGACATATGCTAACATAAATTAAAAAAATGTATATATTCTAGAAAAATGTAAAAAAAAAAAATTACATATGCTGAAAAAAAAAATACTTTTCAATCTTAAAGGAATACATTCATATCAAATCACTTCATATTTTGGAGATACAAGACTTTGAACATATTTGTATGTGTGCTGAACACTAAAAACCCTATCAACATCATTCAAATCAATAAATACATTCTTTCGAACATCATACGAACAAAAAGTACCACTGGGATCAATTCTGAACATCAATTTTGTACAATCACTGTTTAAGAACTGAATTGGAACAAGATCGTAATACTTGGGCAAAAATTCTTCCTTTATAATGGTGAACTTGGACCATGACTTACTAGAATTTGTGTAAGAAAGTATATGCATCTCAAAAAAGTAATGCCCTGGGCCTTGCTTTGGAATACATAGACGACTTCCGTAGAGAGCCAAGTTGTTATCATCTAAAGTTTCGAGCGTCAAACACCAAGTGTCACATAGAGATTTAGGAACTTCAATAACACCATAACTGTTTTGGCTATAGTCGAAAGTTATAATTGAATAAACACTGTCGCCATGGTATACATTCCAATGGAAGAGCCCGCCTACGAAACATGCATTAGAAATTGGAGGATATTCACCTGGAAAAAGATTTATCGTACACCACTTGTTCAAATTTCTAGAAAATAACTTAACCTCAAATTGATTGTCATGAAGCGACCGTAAATGTGCAACTCGCATTATTATATAGTCATCATTGTTGTTATCATAACCTAATCCAAAGTATACCCACGCTACACTAAAGGTGTTGTGAAAAGTTATAGGGTCATTAGGAATGAATAAAGTCTTTTTGGTAGTGGGGTTAGACAAAGAATATACATCATGTATATCACAGTACAATACTAAGCCGTTTATTGTTCCTAAAACTTCTTCGTCGTCGTCACTATCTGAATTGTCTCTATAAGTCGATGGGTTTCTCTTAGGAAAGTACTCGTATGTTACAGGAGGGTCTGCAACACGTTTCTTATGGATATATGAAAAGAAAAAACCCTCTTTCATTTTCATCAGATTTGCTTCAATAAACAA
This sequence comes from Galeopsis tetrahit, assembly GCA_963675135.1. Classification (NCBI taxonomy): domain Eukaryota; kingdom Viridiplantae; phylum Streptophyta; class Magnoliopsida; order Lamiales; family Lamiaceae; genus Galeopsis; species Galeopsis tetrahit. Next base: position 42,365,290 of record OY776134.1, read on the forward strand.
ACGTGAAGATATTAGGGCATACAAAGATTTAGACAAACCTATCAAATGTTTCAGGTCAGAACCCGGCAACCTCTCTAAAATATGAGATGTGATGTCATCTGGAATGGTGGATTCCAGCATGGTTGGCCGTTTTTTGGTAAATTTGAGTATGTATGTAATTATTCAAGTATAGGATAGATATGCAATATATATAGAGCAAAAGTAATAGATTAAATTACTTTTAATTATATATAAAAACCCTTAGAATTTACCACCACGTTGGATATAAATAAGGAGTTCATGGAGAGGTGGGCAACGTGTTATACAAAGATTAACTAAGACTTTTTCAATTCTGTATATCTTTAAAAATTATTATTTAAAAATAAATATATGGAATGCTTTATATTTTTACATATAATAATTTATAATTATATAGAATAAATATTAATGATTGTCATATTAATTATAATTGTAACTTCTCCATTAAATTAAAATGCCTTAATGTTATTAATGTTATCTTTAGTGGAACTAAAAAAATGGTTTATGCACCCGAATAGACAATCATAAAAAAGCTGGATGGAAAACCGTAGCAAAAATAAAATAAAAATACCTATGAAGTAATTAATTCAGAAACGTGACACGTTTTTGTATGGAATATATGCGCACGTATATGCTAAACAAATATGCACATTGAGAGATGTGCAGTATGGAATGCAAAATACACCATTTATTTTCTATATTTATGATTACTGCGATAATCATAGTATTATTTTAATTACCTATAGATTAAATTACTTTTAATTATATATAAAACCCATAGAATTCGCCACCACGTGGGATATAAATAAGGAGTTTATGGAGAGGTGGGCAACGTGTTATACAAAGATTAACTAAGACTTTTTCAATTCTGTATATCTTTAAAAATTATTATTTAAAAATAAATATATGGAATGCTTTATATTTTTACATATAATAATTTATAATTATATAGAATAAATATTAATGATTGTCATATTAATTATAATTGTAACTTCTCCATTAAATTAAAATGCCTTAATGTTATTAATGTTATCTTTAGTGGAACTAAAAAAATGGTTTATGCACCCGAATACACAATCATAAAAAAGCTGGATGGAAAACCGTAGCAAAAAAAAAATAAAAAAATAAATACCTATGATGTAATTAATTCAGAAACGTGACACGTGTTTGTATGGAATATATGCGCACGTATATGCTAAACAAATATGCACATTGAGAGATGTGCAGTATGGAATGCAAAATACACCGTTTATTTTCTATATTTATGATTACTGCGATAATCATAGTATTATTACGTGAATCATTTGGTTATAGATATTAAATATAAAAATTATTATTATAATATTGATGTGTACATATTATGCAAACGTGGATATGAAAATAAAATATTCATTTTAAAAATTGTAATTATAATATTATTTATAGAAAAAAATTACCATTGAATATCAGTATGTTTGAAAATGTCAAAAATATATTGTTGGTTTGGATTACGTGAGATAATTGTGGGGAGTATTGGATATATTCTAAATTTAATTATCAAAATGATAATATTTTAACATTATTTTATTCGATGTCATAGAAAACATTATATTATGTCTTTAGTTAACTATATCTGGCCCTAAGACAAGTAATTAATGAATACATATCTATTTACTACATATATTGTAATATATGCTAAATATGTAATGCACATGTGCAAATATAAGTTGAATATAAGCTAAAACTGGAAATCATATTCAAAAAACCAAAATATTCTCTAATACAAAATTGTCATAAAAAAATATCTTGCTACAATAGTATAGACTGTTTATCCGATTGATGAGAAGACTACTGAATATATAATAATGTAATTGATGAATACATACTACATGATCAGTCCACCTTAATCAATATAATTAACCAAAAATCACATTATAGATATTAAATATAGAAGGAAAATGAGAAAATGTATACCTCGGTATATTAACTTGATATTTATTAATAAATTTGAATGTCATATATCAATAAAAGTGGTAAAACACCAGTACACCAGAATCATAGAGCATCAAAATAATTAAAACTTATAAACAAGTTACTGCAACTGAACTACTCAGCAATATTAGTTTTATCAGTTCCAAAAACTCCGGCACATGTCAAAAAATCGTGCCTGCCCTTTTTACCGCACCTCTTACAAATAGTAGATTTTACTTTTGAAAATTCACCATGAGACGTAATCCTCTTCTGCTTAGGTCTACCTGGGGGCTTCGGAAGGATTGGAGGAAGTATTTTATCAGATTCTTCAGCAGATTCAGCCTCAAATCTTTTTGTTTGGGGAACAGGGAACAAGTCTACCTCATAACATTGTTTGTATTTAGATGTAAAAAAACACTCTTCAACAACACTATGAATTGATGTGCAGTGCTTCTTAATCACAACCACTGCATGCGCGCATGGAAACCCTTTGGTTTGCCATTCAAAACATGTACATATATTATATTGAAGATCAACAGTGACAGATGTTTTTGAAGATACCTCAAACTGACCGTTCGGATACAACGAGACAGGCCATGATGCACTGATATTTCCCAATTCATGCCAAAGAGTCTCTTTACTAGGAACCAGTAGACCTGTCCACTTATTGTTGGATTCCCGCCTCTCTACGAACATCCCAGAAATCTTTTTCCTTATGGAGTCAATCATATGAGTGATAGGAAGAGATCTAGCTTCATGTATCCAAGAGTTAAATGACTCAGCTGCATTAGATGTCATTTCCCCATACCTTTTAAGATGCGGAGAGTGTGAGACTGCCCATCTTGCATAAGGTAAATCTTCAAGCCATTTTTCAGCAATTCGACCGCCCACTTTCGTAAACAGCTCAAGTTTCTCTTTGAATATAGTGATCGTAGGTGCATATGCACACTCTTTGAACAACCCAGCCATATTTTCACGATGTTGAGTATTCCATCCACCACCGTACCTACCCTTAAGGTTTGACAGCAAGTGATACAGGCAATAAAAGTGGGCAGGATCATTCCATACATCGTAAAAGGCCGACATCAATCCTACATTTCTGTCAGAAATGTAAATTACCCTTTTGGGGTGAGTGATAAGATCACGAAGTTTAGTTAAGAACCAAGCCCAATTGTTACGATTCTCGGAAGATACAATAGCAAATGCAACAGGAAACAATCCTAAAAAGATACAAAAAAATATAATAAGCACGCATTAAGTGGATGCAAAAATATTAAACCATACAAATTCACAAATAATATACATTCAAAGTATGTTTAAAGGTCACAAATAGCATATCTGGAACAAATATTAAACAAGCAGTTTATAGAATTATTACCGTTGTTCCCGTCCTTTGCGGTTGCGGCAAGCAATACCCCTTTTGACCTTCCCTTCATAAATGTACCGTCTATGAAAAGCATTGGTCTACAACCTTTAAAGCCTTCCTTGCAAGCATTGAATGATATGAAAATTCTTTCAAAGTGGTTGGTGATAATGTTGGTCTCTATGTCCACTATGCTTCCAGGATTGGTACGTTTAATTGCATCACCATACCATCGTAATTGATCGTACGACTCGTCATAGCTTCCAAATATGTCGTTTCTTGCAGCCTCAAATCCGTACCACGCCTTCCAATAAGGGACTTCAAATCCATAATCATCATTAATATGTTCAATTACCTTTTTTCCAGTAATTGTAGGATTGGACTTCACATTTTGCAGAAGAATATCTTTGATTATTTTTGTGCTGAACCTGTTTTTTTTCTCGTTTAACAGGTTGCCGACACAATTATGTACTAGGTTGGCCTTGGAAACAATAAACCCTCATAGGTAAGTGTTTTCCTTTAATAAACCACTCACAACCAGCTGACACTTTCTGATTGCACTCAGCATATATGTACCTAGGGCAGTTCTTAACATATCTAAACTTGAAATTGAGCTTGGTCGAGTACTTAATCAACTCGATCCTAAACTCAGGTGCATGACTTGTTCGTATTTTTGGATAAGTTTTCCCAAGTATATTTTCGTTCCAAGGATTTAATTAAGTGTCAATGAATCCCTAAAGTTGCAAGTTATCATGCCATTGTAGTAACTAAGCTTGTTTGTTTGGATTTTCGGGAATATAAAAACAAGTACTAAACTAGATGAACTAAACACGATGAAACGAACAAAAGCAATAACACGATATCTAACTTCCTTTCGAAAGTGCAAGGTGAGAAGGTATTGCCTCGGGTGTATCCATTTTGTAGGTTGTGTGGTGAATTATTGGGCAAAAATACACAAATTAAACCTAATGCGTTGGGTAGAGCTAAAGGCTATCACTCGTGTGTGTCGACCAATCCCTTGTGAGGCCTAGGTGAACACGTGCATTAACTAGCAATTATATCGTCTAATCAATGCCATAAGATCTTAGGATAGTGTCTCATAAACACGTTCAACACGGTTACTAATGTTTATGAGACACCCTTTCACTAATCTAATAGATGACCTCTAATCGACTAGTGTCTAGCGTCGTCTATCTAAGCAACTAACCCCCGGTCGGTGTAGCTAATTACTATGTTAATTCTAATCGATTAATTCAAGCTCATACACACATTCCTAATCATGCAACCCAATACGGTCGTTGAAATCGACACAACTAAGAATGCTAGCTAATAGGGTGAATTAACCAATTGAATCATGCAAATTACCACACTAGAAGCATATACACCCAATTCCTAAGCTAATCATGCAATTAATCCATAATTACACCACTTAACCACCAAAACTTCAACACCCTAGGCAATTAAGACTTAGCCCATGGTTCTAAGATAGAAATCCATGGCTAAAATGCAAGAAATCACAAAACCCATAACAATTAAGAAATTGAAGATAGGAAATAAGAGAATTGGGAAATTGAAATTAGAATTAAAGAGATATCACCTTAAAACTTGAAATGTAGCTACAAACTTCAATTACTTACAAAGCCCAATGGAAATCTTCACTTGAATTCTCAAACTAAACAAGAATCTAAGCTATCTATGAAATGAAATTGCAAAAATATGAAAAACACCTATAACTATGTGTGATTGTGTGTGAATTGCTCTCCAAGGTGTTGTCCCCCCTTCAAAAACTGAAATAGGGCTCCTTTTATATGTTGCAAGAATTCCAAAAATGAGTTTTTGCACTATAGCCCTTCGAAATTGAAGAAAATGGCCAAAAACCCCCGAAATGGATGTGACCCGGCCGAGTGGCTCCCACCCAGGCATCCCACCCGGCCTAAATACGAACCTAGGGGAAAATTTGGCTTGCCCGGGTGATTTTGACCCGCCCGGGTCGATTCTACCCGGGCATGCTTTTTCGTCTCTTCGTATCTCGAGCTTCCGACCTCCGATTGACTCGATTCTTTTTTTCATTCCACTCCGTTTTTCGAGACGAATCCAACCGTGCACTCCTCTTCCTGATCCAGTAAAGTATGGTTGGTGTTTTGCTCCAAATTCCATCGTATTTTCTACAAAATCGACAAAACACAACCTTTCTCTCATTTCGGCTTAAACAATCATATTCAATGTATAATTCAATGAAATCAACATCAAATGAGCTTCAAATATGCATCTAAATAGTGTAAATTCCACCCGAATCAGTGCACCACCAAAGACTGCCCCCACTTTCATTATATTACCCCAATTATCGGACAAATAAGCTTTAGTCTTCTCCTTAGGGCATAGATCAAAATTTGGTAAACTACCCAATCCAGTAAATTATGTTGAACAAGCATTTGATAATCTATGATTGAAAGCAATGTCAACACGATTATCAGGTATATTTGACAATTGAGTTTGGGATGCAGAAGCATCGACACGATCATCACTGATTGCCACACAAACGCTCAAACTTTGTGAATTATTGGTATCAAGTAGTAAATTCTTAGACTGTGTAGAACAAACAGACACTTGAACTAATTTTTCCGATGAAATCTGACAAAATTCAACTAAACTGACCAAATCAGAATCAAATGATAAACAACAATTCTTTATGCAACCAACAGAATAACACATGCCTATATTAGAAGAAGACAATATGGGCCACATACCGATTACTTCATTAACAATGTCTTCGAACTTTGAAGATTGTTGAACATGGATCAACTTGGTTTTCTCCTCGAATTCGAACTTTAAAATCACAGCATAATCCATCTCTGATTCTGCAAATTAGCTTCTCCAATTAACACGATCAATATAGCCCTAAATCGCATAAATTAAAATAGGGTAGAATTAGAAAAAATCGAAGATCGAATCGGACAGGGTATAAATTGGAATAACAATGAACCAATCGAATTATTGATTATTGAATTAAAACAACCCGGAATAAAATTGCATACCTAGATAATGTAATGGAATTACGCCTGTTTCATACCTAGATGATTCTGGAATATGTTCGAACAGAATTCATACCTCCAAAATGGAATGATTCTGGTATAGAAGATAGCGCAATTGAGATTTGCAGATCGATGTATTGATTATTGAAGATGGGATTTGCAGCAAAATGGAGGTGGTTCGGTGATGATCGAATATCGAGGATGGGATTTGAAGATCGAACAGAATTCGTACCTCTAGGGATTTGGAGATCGATTTATTGATTATGCGCAATTGGGATTTGGAGAACGATTTATTGATTATTGAAGATGTTATCTGCAGATTGGATTTGCAGCAAAAGGGAATGTTTCAATGTTGACGATGAAATGCTTTAAATTTAAAATATAATTTTAATTTACATTGATTTGAAATTTAAATTAATTTAAATTATTGTTTTAATTTAATATATTGGTGTGATGAAAGAGTAAGGGCATAATTGGTCATTTGGTTAAGAATTTGACCTTAATCCTAATGCTATAATTTATTGTCTCTTTTCCTAGTTGTGTCTATAGGATTGTCCCTAATCTTAATTAAACTCTTTACATAATTTTCGGAAGAGATGTGCAGAACGTGTTATCCAACTATTAACTAAGACTTTTTCAACTCTGGATATTTTTAAAAATTATTATTCAATAATAAATATATGCAATACTTTATAGAAAAATATACAATAATGTGTTCAAATATTAGATATAATAATTTATAATTATATAGAATAAATATTAATGATTGTCATATTAATGATAATTGTAACTTCTCCATTAAATTAAAATGACTTAATGTTATCTTTAGGGGAACTAAAAAAACGGTTTAAGCACCTGAATAGACAATATTAAACAATCTGGATGGAAAACCGTAGAAAAAAAAAAGAAAAAAAAGAAATACATACGATTTAATTACTTAAGTAATGTGGAACATAATATATGCTTGTGTATATGCAAAAACAATATGCACATTGTAATATGTGTCGTTCATATGCAAAATACACCAGTTTTATCTATATTTATGATTACTATGATAATCATAGTATTGTTACGTAAATGATGGTTTTATCACCTAACCAAAATATATAATATAATATAAAAAAAACTAAATATTCGGCAAAAACAAAATTGTTCCACAAAATTTACATTTGTTTATAGATTTTATATATAAAAAGAGTTATTATAACATTGACGTGTACATATTATGCAAAAGTGGATATCAAAATAAAAAATTCATTTTAGAAATTGTAATATATAATATTATTTATATAAAAATCACCATTGAATATCACTATGTTTGAAAATGTCAAATATAAATTGTTGGTTTGGACTACGTGAAATAACTGTGGGGAGTAGTGCATATATTTAAAATTAATAATATTATATTAATGATAATTGAATTAAAACTTGTGCATTGTAACTTTCCATGAAATTTAACTGATAATAATTGCCCATAATTATGATTGGTAAATTAAAATCTTTTAATATTAATTTTATATTTGTATGCATTATTTTAATATGAGATTCATTATTCTGATATTATATTAATGATGATTGAATTAAAACTTATGGATTGTAACTTTCCATGAAATGTAACTGATAATAATTGTCCATAATTATGATTGGTAAATTAGAATCTTTTAATATTAATTTTATATTTGTATGCATTATTTTAATATGAGATTCATTATTCTGGTAATGAAGACATATCTAATTAATGCATATATTGAAATATGTGCTAAATAAGAGCATATGTGAAAATATACGTTGCATATAAGCTAAGATTGTAAACCATATGCAAAAAAATATCATCTAAACAAACAAACAAAAAAACATACGCAAAATATAACAAAATATATTTGGAATATATCTTGCTAAAATAGTATATACTGTTTAACTAGTATTTGTTATTACAAATTGTTCACAATATTACTTAACCACTATTAAAAATATGTATGAAATTATATTTAGTACTCCATATTACATAATATAATTTCTTTAATATATGAACAAAATATTATATATTAATAAAAATACAGTCTGCAAAATAATATAAATATGGATATTTAATTCAGGTATAAATCTGATTTATAAGAAGACTACTGAATATATAATAATGTGATTAATGAATACAAATTACATGATCAGTCCACTTTAATCAATATGATTAACCAATTATCACATTACAAAAATTAAATATAGAAGGACAATGAGAAAATGTTATTAAATTGATATTTATCAAGAAATTAAGAAATTTGATAAATAAAACCAGAAAAGTGGTAAAACAACAGTACACCAGAATCATAATGCATAAAATAACTAAATCTTATAAGGGTTTTTCTATGGTCAGGAACTAGGTTTGCTCTTCCTGACGATAGGGACCCAATTAAAATTTGACACGTAATATAGTTTCGTCATAGAGCGATCTAACTTCGCAATGAAATAAAATAAATAATATTATGGAAAAAAATATAAAATTACTAAAATACCCTTACAATATTTTTAATTAAATATTCTTTAAATTAGACTTTTTAATCATCTCTTAAATCAATTAGTTTCTTAATACTCCATTAGCAACTACATTGAATTTTTCGTTTTTTTAATAATTAATTCAACCAATATAAAAAAGTCTTGACAAAAAAAATCGCAAGATCAAAGAACACACGAAGTCATCTTCTTCGTCTCTCATTGCCTTCGCCGTCGAAGCCATAGTTACCAACCAGACATGAAGGAATTTCTTCCACCACCGTAATAGTCTCGATCCCCTTTTAAAATGTTAGGATATTTGTGTTTCTCCCCACAATTTTAATGTCAAATCACTCATAACCCTTCGATCTCATCATTTTTCCTACTCCAATTTCTATTATCCATACTCTGCTTTAAAGATTTTGAATTTTTTTTCTCATACTGTGAGAAACCCTAATTAATGGTGTTTTAATTTCTTATGTTGAAGGGTAAAAATGGTTAAAAAGAAGCGTTCTTTTCACGGAGATTGTGAAGTCAAGGTAGAACAGAAATAGTGAAGACTATGATGATTAATGAATTTTTTTTTTGTTGAAGAAGATGAAGAGTGAAGAATACATTGTTTTTGTTTTTTTATTTGGTTATAGATTATTGGTAATTTAAAATAAAATGTTAATAAGGATATAGGTAATTTTGCAATTAAATATTTTACTTTAATTTAAATTAAAGGGGTAATTTTGTCATTTTATATTTATTAATTTAATTTATTAGTAGGGCGAAGTTGTGCGATTGCACATTGCATAGAGCAAATGCACTGTTGCGAAGTGCAATCATATACAAATAACTATATACGTTGGATCAATGATCTAATGGTATTTAATGTGTTTCCTGTTATCAGGAAGGGCGAAGCCTTCCTGACGATAGAAAGACCCATCTTATAAACAAGATACTGAAACTGAACTATTGTGCAATATTAGTTTTATCAGTTCCAAACACTCCGACACATGTCAAAGAATCGTGCCTGCCCTTTTCGGATACCACGAAACTGACCGTTCGGATAATATGTGCCACATACCAATTATTTCATTAACAATGTCTTCGAACTTTGAAAATTGTTGAACACGAATCAACTTGATTTTCTCCTCGAATTCGAACTTTGAAGATTGTTGAACACGAATCAACTTGATTTTCTCCTCGAATTCGAACTTTAAAATCACAGCATATTCCATCTCTGATTGTGTAAATTAGCTTCTCCAATTAACTCGTTCAATAAAACTCTAAATTGCATAATATAAAACAGTGACGATGCAGAAAATATCGAAGATCGGACTTTAGGTATTTGGAAGAACCATGAACTAATCGAATTATTGATTATTGCATTAAGACAACACCGAATAAAATTGCATACCTTGATAATTGAATGATTCTCGTATGAGATATCGTAGATCAAACTTTATGTATTTTGGGCAGTTCGGTGATGATCGCATATCGCAGATGAGATTTGGGTATCGAATTATTGATTATTGCAGCAACACCGAATTAAATTGCATACCTTGACCATGGAATGATTCTGGTATGAGATATCGGATAGTTGACCATGGAATGATTCTCTTATGAGATATTATGATTTAAAATTTAAAATCTAATTTTAATTTGCATTATTAGTGTCTTATAAGAATAAGAGCATAATAGGTTATTTGGTTATAAATTTGACCTTAATTTATATTGATTTTGCTTACGTGTCGTTCTTATATTAATTTAGTTGATGTGGCGTTATCTCAAAAAGTTACATATTTTGGTAAATATGATTTTATTGGTTGATTTTTATGTGTGTCATAATTATTGTGTGATTTTTTTTCATATATCAAGATTGTATTGAATTCATAAAATATAGAAAGTTTGACTATCACAATATTAATTATAATTAAATAAATAATTATATTAATATTACTAATGGCTTAAAAAATGAGATACATACATTTTATTTAAAAAATCACTACTTATTTTATTTTCTTCTTAGTGTAATTGTCAACATTCCGCGTACTACGTGGATGCTCATCTAGTTAACTACTATTTCACACAATAATATTTCTTCTATATTCTATGGTAAACATTTCAATTGAACGTCTTTAATTTCAGCTAACGCCGGAGCAATTCGTTGCCGTCGCAATATTTGATGTCCAAAATACACTTATTTTTTTACCATGTCATGATTTTCATGATTTTTTTTTTTTTTTTTTTTTTTTTTTTTTTGCATACTTTCTCCGTCCCATGATTTTATGCACACTTTGCTTAACGGGCGTTCCAACATTTTTTGCACACTCCAAAAAAGGAAACAACTCACATAATTTTTACCAAAAATACCCCTCATTTATTTTACCTTCTCTTCACTTTAATCAAATCTTCTCCACTTTAATCAATGAATTACCAATAATACCCCTCTTTTATTTTACCTTACACATCACTTTATTCCATTTTCTTAATCTCCGTGCCGGTCAAAGTGTGTATAAAATCTTGGGACGGAGGGAGTATTATTAATGTTACTTTGATGGGTTCCACTTCCACACTGTCTTGCAGAGTTTCAGGCTTTTACAATGAATTAGAATTATGGGCACATGTATGGTATGGTAAAGGACTAAAGGGGCCTTGGCCCCTCGCATTTCTTATTATTTTTTTACTAATTATATTATTATTATTTGGATATTTGTATTTATTTTGATAAAATGTTAAAACACCTAATAAAATAAGTTGATCTGTATTGTCAATTTTATGTTATTAATCTTAATTTTTTTTATGGATAATATATTGAGGGGAATTCAATCGAACGACCGAGCAAATAAGATCAGATGTGATTACATGCTTATAAAAAAATTGAGTAAAAAGAGTTCAGATAATTAACAGATGAGATCTCACATATGAGGAGTTGAGTAGCTGATAAATTGAGTAAAGGTCGTTCTAGAGAGTCACCTAACAAGCTAACAGGGATCAATTAAAGTTTAAAAGTGTAACATGCATTTTATACCTTTTAGTAATGTTGTATTGCATTTTTCAGTTATAGTGACATACATTTTTCAATAATATTGTGTTGCACTTTTTAGTTATAATGACTTAAACTTTTTCAGATATATTGTGTTGTACAATTGTACTTTTCAGTTATACTGACTTGCACTTTTTACTAATATTGTGTTGTATTTTTCAGTTATACTGGCTTGCACTTTTTAGTAATATTGTGTTGTACTTTCAGTTTTACTAACTTGCACTTTTTAGTAATATTATGTTGTATTTTTCAATTATACTGACTTACATTTTTTACTTTTAGTAGTATTATGTTGCACTTTTTTTACTTAAAAGTTTAACACATTTTTACTTAAAAAATTTTAGTCACTATAATTGAAAAGTGTAACTGGATATAACTAAAAAGTGTAAAATACTCTTAAAAATCTGAATAGTGGAACTTAATATTTGTTGTGAATTGTTTACTATTTTATTATATAAAATTAAGAAAATTATTTATTTAATGAGTATGATAGTAGCCTAAATGGGGAACGTGGTTTTGTAAATACGAATTAAATTGTTCAAACCCTCGCATAATCTTTTAATTTTTTTTCTATTTTATTATAATATGTACACATGAAAATCAATATTTTATTAAGTATTGTAGTAGCTTAATTAAGTGGTTAGTCTAATTTATTTTTATAAGGTTAAGGTACATGGTTCAAACTTTTTATATATAGACTTGAGTCTATATGAGACCTTGACTATAGTATATAGTGAAATGGAGGAAATAATGAATGAATTTTGATTTATCTAAAAGTCCGAAATAATGCCTAAATTGTATTGTCTCGATCAGACCTAAGCTTTCTTGCGAAGGAATTGTGAACCAAGAGCTAATTTTGTATATGATTATATATATATATATATATATATATATACACACGGAGTAAACTGTCTAATTATTTCTTGATTAATGGTAAAAAAACTGTGATTCAGATTCCTTTTTTCTTTAGTACTCCATCCGTTTTTTATTAAATGTCACTTTACCTTTTTCAATATTTTTTAAAGAAGTGTCATTCTACACTTTTTTCTTCAAGTTTGACAATTTTACCCTTGTACATTGTATATTAATTCCTAACACTCCCCCTCACTTGTGGGCCGAATTAACACCTCTTACCCTTTTTGGGGAGGAGGCCCATCGAGTGGACAATTTAAATGGGTGGAGTGCTTTCAACAGGAATCGAACCCAGGTCGTTTTTGCCCGGTTTGCTCTGATACCATGAAAGAATTCCGTCTCATCTAAAAGTCCGAACTTGTAGAGAGATGGGGAATTAATTCTTGTATATTAATTCCTAACAAAGGGTAAAATAGTCCATAATTATATATCTTAATATGTTGAAAATTGTTAAAATGACACTTATTTAAAAGTGGAGGAAGTAATTTTTTAGCCATGTTTGCAAAAGGAAGTCAGGTTTATGACTCAAGGTCGTTTTAAAAGTTTAAAAACCAAGGCTTAGCCATTTTATTTTCAGTTTTTTCACGTGGATTTCAGTTTGTTCTTATTTTAATTTGGGTTCTTATTAGTTAACGGTGAGATAGTCAATTTTTAGACTGAATAACGAGACATAAAAGAAAAATGACTTGACTACAATTTTTGGGATTTACCGATTGAATAGGTAGATAATGAATCGTTTTTTCAAATTCTGACTAATGTGCATGGTGCAGTACATTACATCACACATGGCAATTGTTATAAATCTGTAACATGAAAGAAGAATGTAGGTTGGTAGTTGAAATTTATGGTTAATAACTGAATAGTAGGAGTACATAATAATCAGTGTTTTCATAATCGGTGATCAAATTTAATTGAAAAATTTGTGTACAGTTGTGTAGCAGCTGAAGTTAGACAAATTAGTGTAATGTTTGGTGGGTACGATGCTATTGTTGTATAATTGTTCTATGTTCTTGGGTTTGTGTTGATTAATTAATAGAACCTCCTAGGCTTTTGTACATACACCCATTCTTTTCGGAAAAAAACATTTTACCAATATATGATGTGACCAAAGTACTTTAAGTAGAGTTGATGGGGTTGTTAAGTAGGCATGTCACGTGTAATGACAATTGACGAGGTACTTTTTGTTTGATTTGATGATGATAAATGAGCTTTAGAAAACCAAAGAATCAAGATACCACATTATAAGTATATGCTTGGAGTTTCAAGTTTGGTGGTAATTTCGATTCATATTTGTTATGTTTCTTTTGGATTTAGTTATCATTTTGAAAATTTTGATGAACAGTAAACATGTTTTTTTTTATTTTATAATTTAATAAGGTGAAATTTTACTTTATCTCAAATTAATTGATAAATTGTTTAACATATTTTAATGTGAAAGTTGTTTATTAGTATTAAAGGACTAAAGTAAAGGGTGTAATAAAATAAATAATAAAATATTGTGAGTACTAAATTATAGTGATAAAGTAATAATATAATTTTGAGATATTTAAAGGACGTGATTTAAAGACGTGAAAAAATATTGGACCTAATTAATTAATAATTGTTCAATTCAAAATAGCATGTCAGGTCAACACATATTTAAAATTTTCTTTTTATTGTATTATGTGACATTAATATATATATATATATATATATATATATATATATATAATTAAAGACTTATTTATATTTATTAATTCAGAAAATTATGAATATTAATTAAAATACTAAATAATATTTTAAAATTCTGAAAATAAAATTTGAATAATATTTAAAATACTAATTTTTTAAATATTAAATCTGAAAAATTATAATATAAAAATAATAATAAATTAAATAATAAGTAAATTCATTCATTCATTCTTTCTTTCTTTCTTTCATTCATAAATTAATTAATTATTAAAAAAATTAATTAACTTATCTAATTAATTAATGAAAAAAAAATCTTTAACTCACATAATTAGAAAAAAACTCTATAATTATAAAATAAGTATTATAAAATTATTTATTTATTTTAAAGTAAACAAATAAATATAAAAAAATTATCTTTAAAATATTGAAAATCTCAAATGAAAAAATATATATATTAAAGCTGCCAAAAATCCTCGATAAAACCTTACTTATACATTAATACTTTTAATTATTTAAAAAAATTAAAAAAATCTCCAAATATTTTAAATTAAAAAAAATCCTCAAATAAATTCAAAAACCCCAAAATCTATTAAATTAATTCAATAAATATAAGTATATTTATCTAAAACTAGTATTATAAAAAGTGGGTTCACATATTTTTGTACGATCTAATATTAAATTAAAAATTATATAATAAAATTAACAAATAGTTAAAAAAAATATTGACCATCATCATCTTTCTATTAAAGTGAGAGGAGTGGGAATTTTTTTTATTTATATTTGGATTTAAAATATTTGTGAATTTTTAGATTTATTTAAAGTATTAAAATAATTAATAAGTTTTAATAAGAATTTTTGAAAGTTTTAATATTATTATTTTCATTTGGAATTTTTTAATATTTTAAAGATAAATTTATATATTTACTTGATTACTTTAAAATAAATAAATAATTTTCCAATACTTATTTTGTAATCATAATTTTTTTTCTAATTAGGTAAGTTAATGATTTTTCTAATGATTAACGGGTAAGTTAACTGTCTAATAATTAATTATTTTATGAATGAATTTATTTGATTTTTTTCATATTATAATTTTTCAAATTTTTAAAAAATAGATTATTTAGTATTTTAAATATTTTTCAAAATGTTCAAAATATTATTTAATGTTTTAACTAATATTCATAATTTTATGAATTAATAAATATAAATAAGTCTTTAATTGATATATAAATTAATATCATATATTATAATAAAAATGAAAAATTAAATTCAAATTCAAATATGTGCTGACTTGTTTGGTGACTTGCTATTACAAGTAAAAGGACAATTTTCAAAATTTGAGCATACTTATTGGATCGAAATTAAAATGTGTAATCCACGTGAACCAAATTTAAAATCAGTTTAATTTATTGAACTAAAAAATCTTTAATAATATATCCTAAAGACCTTCAACATATAAAATCAGAAGAAAGGTGACCATCAAGTATCACACAACTTGAGACTAATTGAATAAGCCAAATGTATTCTCAGTTGTTTTGATAATAACAATTGAGTCTAAGACACCTATGATGGTTAAAAATAGTTCAAGTCTCAAAAAGATCAAATTACAAATGCTATATTAATATAAAAAAGAGTTTAGAACATAAAATATATTAAGATAAGAATAAACTCCAAAATACTACTCCGTACTATTTTTTAGCCGTTATACACATCTACCTAATTTTTCGATGTGGTCATGTGGATCAATGAGAAAATGACAATTGATATCTGATGTGACATAAAGTTGAACTAGTTAAAGCAACATAGCAAAAATACATGAGATATAAAGTTGTTTACCTATTCTGAAAATATCAAATTCGATCTTAAACAAAATCTGCACCAAACATTATAAGGCTTCAAATTAGCTTTCTAATGTTTAGTTTTTAAAATCCTAGTATAATTGCAATGCAAAATCTTCAGAGAGTAAGAGTAAGGTGGCGTAAATATTAGAAGAGAAACAATATCATCATACATTGCTCAAGACTTTTATAGTATTATCAAGAACGCTTATAGAGCCCAATCTTTTAAGCACTCATCCATGTAATTTTAAGCCCACATATCTATATCTTAAGCTTAGACGAATTCTCTTAAGCCTAGCTTGTAAAGTGATTTCATATAGTTTGAACATATATACTTTACAAATCTACCTACCCAATGAGAGATTAAGAGTTAGTTTAAATTTGTATAACTCAATTGTCGTAAGAGGACTGAACCCCATCTAAATTCTAGGAGATAAAATCTACGAACAGTGATAAGTCTACAAGTGTTCTTTGACACTTAAAATCAAGCATTCCGTTGAAGAGATTAGTATCACAACCGAGTTTGAAAGTGGACGTAGAAGTCGAGTCTCGTATCACTATAAATTTGTGTGTCGTTAATTACTTTGATTAGCTTGATATATGCTTATTCATTCATCTATTTTATCAAATTGTATACACACTAAATCAGTTAAGCACTAAGCACAACTGATATCACTTTAATCTCACTAAATTAGCATCCTAGCTGTTCACAAAAAAAATATGGTCAAAAAGTATATGCACCCCTTCCCTCTATGACCTACATATAGGGAAAATTGCACTTTTGATCCAGTAAGAATAAGACTAAATCACTTTTGGTCTTTTTTTATACACTTTTAGTCCCGCAATATTTTTCCGTCAGTTTTAACGGATAGAAACTGAGTGGCTTTCACGCGCAGTTAATTTCACCTCAAAAATCGCACCCAGAATCGTGGACCCAAAATCACGGTTGAAACTCCCAAAAGAACACTCATCTTCCAAAAAAAATCGATCCTTGAAATCGCGAACCCAGAAATCGCTGACTCACAAATGGCGAACCTACAAATCCTAAATGAAACCTAGAAATTGCGACTGAAACTTTCAAAATCGCGGTCTGTGAAAAGTTGCAACAGGGAAAGCTAGGGTTGCAACCTCATCCACATTGTAAGTTTGAGCTATTTATGTTCGAAAGTGGGCGATTTATGTTTATTGCGTATTCTGAAACAACCCCTGTTTTCCCACTCTTCTCATTTTCTGAAATTGCGCTTGTTTCCCCCACTTCTTCTACAGTGAAAATCGAAAGTTTTAGGATTTGTGAGGGGATGTTCTGAACAATTTTGAGTTGATGATTTATTGGATTGAACCAAGCACATTAGAACAATTAATTTTGCTATGCACTACTATAAACAATTACTTTGTGTATTAAAATGGAATATGTATATGTGTTGCGCGAAATGTGCCTATATTATATTATTAGTGTGTTATACTGTAATGCAAAAAAAATTACCTCCTCCATGTATATCAATCTCACACCTTTTATGGAGTTTTGGAAATAGATTCTGTGACAAAGGGGTTTTTGGTGACCATCGAAAGTTTGGGGTTTTATTCTGAAACAGAAAAGAAACCTTTCGATTTCACATCGATCCTGAAAATAGTGATATTTTTTTTCCGGAACAGAAACTATCAATTTTCTTGGTCAAACTATCTATTTTTCTGGAACAGAAAATAGTTTTAGTCTTGTTTGCTTTCTTCAACAACCCTGTTTTTTTTTCTTCATCAGCCCCTGTTTTTATCTTCTTTCTTCATCAGCCCCTTTACATTTTAAAATTGCAAGACAGTTTGGTTTCTGATTTATTCATTTGTTCAAGAAAATTGCTCATCTAACACTTATGTTGTGCTAGCTGCTAATTCAACATATGATAGTTTAGTGTCAAATAGAATTAATTGGGAAGGGGGATTTGTAGTTTTGTGTGAAACTGGCACAGGAATTTATTCATTTGAGAGGACTGAATTGATTTATGTTGTAGCTCTTTTGATTTATTGTTATTTTTTTTGTAGTTGTATGCAAGGGATTGAATTTGAGGCACTGTTGGAAAGGTATTTGGGGTACTGTTGGTGCGACTTGTTTTGAGTTATAAAAACTCTAAAAAAAATCCCTGCTTTCCCACCCTTGATCTCCCTTCAATTTCAGAAATTAACGGTTTCTGTTAACTTTTTAACGGACAGGACCATTTCTGCAACAAAAAGGACTGTTTTCGAATTACAGGACTAAAAGTGATTTGACTTCATTCTTACAGGACTAAAAATGCAATTTTCCCCCTACATATATGTTATATCTTACCATTGTTATCTTCTTCTAATATATGGTACCCACGTCAATGTTGAATGATGCAATCAACTAAGAGCCATTAAATACACATTCAAGTATGTCAATAAATGTCACGATCATGTGACTGCGTTGTTTATTGAAAGCACGAGAGAGGTCAATAGTAAAAGAGAAGTTGATGGGATTAAGATGTATTATTATTGCAAATACATTTCTTCGTGTGAAGCTTTTTAAGTAAATTTAGATCTCCTTTTGTTGAACATTTGATATTTCATCCTATAGAAGAGTAGAGTATCATATTTAGAGATACAAATTTATTGAAATCTGTATTGGAGAGACCATCTGTTAATCATATCATATTTTTTTGCTTGGTTTGAATACAATAAGAAATATCCTGAAGCATTTGATTTGACATATGCTGAAATTCCACAACACTTTGTTTTAAAGTTAAGAGTGTGGGCAATGAGGTAAAGTTGATTCTCAATCGATCGAGCGTATTTGGACAATTCTTCATTTCAGTATGGTAGACTATTCGAGGATTCATCTCAATGTGGTTTGTGGATCGAAATATTATGATGCTATAGAATGGCATAATGGAGTTCTTCGTGAGATATTTTACAATGCACACTTTACTAAAATTATTGGACGATGATAAAGAGTACATAAATGACAATATATAGTGGAGGCTAATACGTCGCAAATGATGACTCTTTTCGTTATGCTCTTCACATTGGGTACTTCGAGTCATTCATTCCCATGAACTTTGAGAGAGCTGTTGAAGTATATAGTAGGACAACACATCTATTAACTTGGTTCACACACTTACGTTAAATTTGGTATCACTATTTAGTTATGAAGTAATACTAGTAAATAACACAAGCATTTTTTAAATGGTGATACTCTAAAGTAATACTCCACTATATATATAATAATAATTTTTTTCCTAATAAAAATAAATGACAATTTCTTATAAATGAATTCATTTCCTTCATCTCCCTGTGTTTAAATGGATGTCAACTAAAAAGTTCACGAATAGATTCAGAAAACACGCAATATGGTGGTAGTGCCATTCTCACCCAAAATCTGTGCGCTGATGATCATCCTTCAGCATCGCATAATTAAGAAAACTCGCCTCCTCTGTGTCGCCATTAAATCCCACAACTACAGTCACATCTCTCAACAAAGTGAATCCACAGCTACGGAAATCACCAAGATTCTGAAGCACAATAACTGGCAATTTCTTTTGGAATCCTCACATATCGCGCAAAATCTTAATTCCGATGTGGTGCATTCGGTCCTCCAGAGAACCCTTTTCTCCATTGATTCCAGACGCCTCCTTGATTTCTTCAACTGGTCAAATCACCATCTGGGTACCACTCAAAATCTCAATTCTTTCTCGATTCTTGCATTGCTTTTGTGCTGCACTAATCTTTATGCACCTGCTATAAATGTACTGAGCAAAATGATCGAGACCCGAGTTTCGGTATCTCATGTTTTGGATTCGATTTTGAATCTCTATAATGAATACCCGAGACTTAGGTCTAGGCCGGTAGTGTTTGAGCTATTGATTGATGTGTATAGAAAAAGGGGGATGTGGAGTGAGGCCGTTGCTGTATTTTTGGGTGGGGATTTTAAGATCAGTTTATTGTGTTGTAATTCGTTGTTGAAGGATTTGTTGAAGTGTAGCAGAATGGAGTTGTTCTGGAAGGTGTATGACGAAATGTCTGAAAGAAAAATCGACATTGATGTCTACACTTACGTGAGTGTTATTACAGCTCATTGCAAAGTTGGGAATGTAAAGGAGGCTAAAAGGGTTCTATTTGAGATGGAAGAGAAGGGGTGTGATCCTAACTTGATTGCTTATAACATTGTCATCAAAGGTTTATGTGGAAATGGAGCCATTGATGAGGCCCTGCAGCTGAAGATGACAATGGCTGACAAGGGGTTGGTTCCTGATAAATACACTTATACAATATTTATCGATGGGTTTTGCCAGCAGAAGAGATCTTCGGAGGCAAAGCTGATTTTGGAAGAGATGCGTGAGAGAGGCCTAGACCCTGATCATATCGCCTATACTGCATTGATTAATGGGTTTATGAAAGAGGGGGCTGTAGACGAGGCCTTTCGAATCAAGGATTTAATGGTTTCACATGGAATTAAGTTGAATGTAGTGACTTACAATGCTATTATACACGGTCTTTGCAAATCGGGTGACATGGCTAAGGGCACTACTCTAATGCATGAGATGATTAATATGGGAATAACCCCTGAAACACAAACATATAATTATTTGATTCGTGGGTATACTCAAGGGGGTAATATGGAGAAGGTCTCTGAAATGCTGGATTCAATGAAAGAAAGGAACTTGACACCTTCAGCATACACCTTTGGCGGTGTAATAGACGAGTTGAGTCGGGCAGGAGATCTCGAGCAAGCCAATCTTTTATTGGAACACATGACTGAACTAGGAATCAGACCCAGTATTTTTAGCTACACTAATATTATTAAAGGTTATGTGAAAGAAGGTAAATATGAAGAGGGAATGAGAATTTTGGATCTTATGTGGGAAAGAGGTATTTTCCCTGATGTTTTATGTTATAATTCTATAATAATTCCTCTGAGTAAGGCCAAAAGGATGGATGAGGCAAGGATCTGTGTGATTGAAATGCGAAAGAGGGGGATAATACCGAATTCCTATATCTTTGGGGCCTTGATATCTGGATATACTAAGTTAGATCAGATGGAGATTGCAGAAAAGTACTTCATGGAAATGCTTGATCAAAGCATAGCTCCAGATCTTTACTGTTATCAATGTTTGATTGATGGCCTTTGCAAAAATGGGAGCATAATACAGGCCTTCTCTATATTTAACACAATGCTCGAACGACATCTACTTCCAGATGTGGACATTTATAGTGTACTT
The DNA here is from genome assembly GCA_963675135.1 of Galeopsis tetrahit. NCBI lineage: Eukaryota > Viridiplantae > Streptophyta > Magnoliopsida > Lamiales > Lamiaceae > Galeopsis > Galeopsis tetrahit. The sequence continues at coordinate 42,386,820 of OY776134.1, forward strand.
ATAATTGGTCTTTCAAAGAATGGGAGATTGGTGGAAGCAATGAGAATTTTCTCCAATTTCTGTGAGAAAGGGCTGGTTCCCGATGTTTATACGTACACGTCGCTCATTTCTGGTTTCTGTAAGCAAGGTAATATGTCAGAGGCTTTCAGTCTGTATGATCAAATGTCTAAGAAAGCCATCAAACCGAACATTGTTACTTATAATGCCTTGCTGGGTGGGCTGTTGAGATCGGGTGAAATGGAGGGTGCTAAGGAGCTCTTTGGTGGGCTTTCTGGGAAAGGATTGATACCAAACAAGGTTACGTATGCTGTTATGATAGATGGGTTCTGCAAGTTAGAGAATTTGGAGGAAGCGTTTCGTTTGTTTGAAGAAATGCCGTCACCTGATGATTTCGTCTACAATGCTCTTATCAATGGATGTTGCAAGCAAGGAGATATGCAGAAAGCTTCTTCCCTGTTTGATGAAATGATTGAGAGAGGTATTGCATCTGTACTTACGTTTAACACAATGATTGATGGATTTTGCAAGTCGGGAATGTTCTCTAAAGCAGTTGAAATGATCGAAGAAATGGTTGATAAGAAAATCATGCCTAATCATATAACCTTCACTACTATAATTAGTCACTATAGCAAGAATGGTGATATGAAAGAGGCGGAAAAGCTCGTATTAGAAATGCAAAAAATGAATATAATGCCCACGAATGTAACGTACACTTCCCTTTTACATGGGTATAGCAAAGTAGGAGATAGGTCCAAAATGTTTGCCTTATTTGAGGACTTGGTGGAAAAGGGTATTGAACCTGATGAAATAGTTTACAAATTGGTAATTGATGCATTCTACGAAGAGGGTAATTTGGACAAAGCGTTGAAGGCATGGAGTGAACTCTTGGACAAGGGTTTATTGAAAGGAAAGGTGAGTGAAATACTCGTAGGGGCATTGTGTGGAAATAGAGATATTTCAGAGGTATTGGGATTACTTGAGAAGATGGGAGACAAAGGATATAAGCCAAGTGTGGGTACATGTAGTACGTTGGTCTATGGTTTGGAAAGAGTAGGATACAAAGAAGATGTCGACAAAATTCTCAATGTTATGGTTAAGTATGGTTGGGTTCCTGGGTCACTGAGTTTAACTGAGTTGGTTAACCAGTATCAGCGAGGAGATATCAGTGACCTTTCTGAGCAAGTAGCAGCTGAAGTTGCTTGTCAGGTTCAATAAAACTGATTGAGATGATGATGACTTTTTTTTTTTTTATGTCAATGGAAGCAACTGGTGTCGTCCTTTCCAAATTGGTATGGACTAATCATCGTTTTTCGTTCAGAGGCGTGGTGTTCTTCCAGAGATTCACAGCATCTCTATTTTCATTTCATGATGAAGAAAGTAAGCTTTCATTCTTACATTCCTTAGTTTTGCTTGAAAATTTATTCCCAGATTTTATGCTCTCATGGTTTGTCAAAATAAATCCTTTATTTCTGGATGACATTCATAACAACAGTTAGGGATGTAACTGAACGAGCTGAACCTTAAAGTGTTTGAGCTTGGTTCATTTATTTTCGAGCCAAGCTTGAGCTTATTTATCAAATTGATTGTTGGTTCACGAGCCTTTTCGAGCTTAATGGAGCCTAAACAAGCTTAATAATATTAATTATAAATTTAATTATTCATCAATTCATTACGGAAAGAACATATTTCTAAAACTCGTACATATCTACCAAATTCTATAATTTCATTTAATTAAATAAGTTTAATTACATTTTTCTATATTTATTATAAATATTAAGTGTGAAATTTGTATATTAGAGTCAAATTATTAATTACTCCCTCCGTCCCAAGATTTTCTGCATAGGTAGCGTGACACACAAATTAAGAAAAATGACTTTGTGATGTAAGGAGTCAAATAAAGGAGAGATAATTTGGGTGATTTAGTGAGGTGTAAAGGGGATTTAGTGAGGTATAAGGTAAAATGTGAGCCCAAGATGAGTGACAATTTTGAAAATGAAATGATGTTGTGAGAGTATTAATTTTGTGTGTTATTTCTATATTGGGAGTGTGCAAATAATCTTGGGATGGACCGAAAAGAAAAGTGCAACTAATCGCGGCATGGAGGTAGTATAATTTATATGAGTTAGCTCACGAGCTTACTAATGAGCCTGTTCGCGATCTAATGAACTGAATGTCATTGAGTTTGAGTTTGTTTGTTTATGTAACGAGTCTTATTTAACGAGTTCAAACAAATATTTTTCAACTTGAGACCTGAATAGTTCACGAACGACTTAGTTTGATTACATCCATAACAGCAGTCAACATTTACATGTTTATACAATTATTTATCATTTCATTCAAATGTATAATTCTAGTTAGCTCCTAAAATTTCCTAATGTGGTTGGTTTTGTTGTGTGTGCCAGTGGGATTTTCTATCCTTAGTAATCCAAGGATCTTGCTGCTTCATGTGCACGGAATCAAACGAGTGTGTACATACTTCATAATTTGGTATATATTTGGTTAGCAAAATGCTATGTCATTGTTTTACAGCAAACTCTAATCTAGAGTTGATCTTTCTTCATTAAATTCAGGTCTTTTGATGATCAAGTTTTGGATGGTGATGAATCATAGGGGAAAAGCCAGCATTGTGATTTTGGAGTCCCGGCCCAAGGTTTTCAATTACTATTCTCTCATGAAACAAAAGCACTTGTCTACACGCTTTAAAGCCTTGCATCTTTCATGTAAGTCGAAATTTATTCAGTTTAAGTTGCTTGAATTGCTTGTAGATCTCCTTTTTTTCTAATTGTCAACATATTCATTAGGTTATCATATGGTATAAGAAGGCAGTTTATAAAACACCGTTCGGGAAAATGGATTTATTGGACCATATTTGATAAGCTGCTTCAACAAAACAGGTGTGTGTTCTGGAGAATTGACTTACGTTGGAAATTGTAGAATTGTGCACTGAAAAGACAATTTTGACCTATTGTACTATATTAAGATAATACCCCTCCCCAAAAGAAAATCTTCAAAGGATTGCCCAGTTTAATTCACAATAAACAATGATCAAGGAAAACTGTTTGCTCTGTTAATTTTTTTTCACTTTGCACATGTTGAATTTGCTCTATTAGACGCTTTTCTTCACACATGTTCATTTCCCGTTGATTCAATCGTGTGGCTATTTTGCTTTGGATGTTTAATTTTCTGCACTTGAATATACACCGGATGGTTTTGTAGCCGTGTTATCATAATCTAAGTGACGAGTTATAAAATGTTTAAAACATATTACAGGTTAATTTGCATTAGGATAATTGGTCAAATTCATAAGTGCAATTTCATGTTCATCTCTATTTTGTCATTCTTTAGACAAATATAAAGTTTTTATTTTTTATTTTTAAGTGAAAACGAAAACAAAAAGGGTTCCATTGACATTTGTGTTCTCATTGATGACACAGCCATCTAAAGACACTGAATCTACAGAAGAATTGGTACATGGTCTTTTAATTTTCTTGAATGAGTTCTTTTCTTGCATAGGAAACATCCTATGGCCCCATTTGGTGGCAAAGATACATAATTTTAGTTTTATGGCAGATATAAATCATATGGACTTTTCGCGGACAAGGTATTAGTAAGTTATTTGGTGCACACACATTGAAGGTGTGATTACAATGCTCAACTCTATATAATTTTACCCTTTTGTCCTCAATAAAAACTCATTATACCAAAATTGTCCTAATCCATTGCAAATTCTTTCACTCCCCCAAAAGTTCAACAGCAAGCATTTCATTAAAAAAAAGCTGTGCTGCTTCTTTTTGCTACGGATTCCATCACAAGCAAATCATCAAATACATTCTTCTTGTTGATCTCAGGTGCAGGGTTCAAAGACTTGAAAATGCAAATTCCAATGTTAATAAGTTTTTAAAATCAATTATTCTCCTACATCTGAAGGTGAAAAAAAGAATACACCGGCAACACATATAGAAATCACTTGGTAAATCGGGAAAAAAAAAAAAATCAACAATATCAATTGATGTATCTCATAAAAAATCCCCAAAAGTCTTTTCCTGAATTTTTATTGCCGTCTTCAATCTTTTTACCGGCGACGCCATTGTTGCTGGTGTTCTCTCAATTTAAAACCACTAGGTACGGATCGATCGGGAATACAGTTTGCTACCAACAAATGCACCGCACAATCTTGAAATTCACAATCAAAAATCATTATTTTTACTCTAAATCTGCCTCAGATTCACAGTCAAATACCACTATCTTTTCTGCTAAATCTGCTGACATAGAAATCCTTAAAGAACCACTTAGAGGTTGGTTCTAGTTCCGCGACTGTGTTTGATAGCCAACACGAGAATCACTTTCTAGGGTTCTTGATTTTGCCCATAAAGTAAATAACATCCTATAGAAAACTCCTCTATAGAGTTGAGACTCTTTTTATTGATGTTCTTCCTCTTGTTATTAATGTTGCAACGAATAAATTAGCGCTTGTTCAACGTTTTCCCCGTGAGCGAAAATGTCGAAGAAAAAAAATCGCCTCTTTTGGGAGAGGCAGGGTCCTGGCAAAGAAACTTATGAAAATGAAAAGTGAGAGAGCTAGGGTTGATATTAAATATGGAGGGCATTTTAGTCTTTCTACATAATAATCTGAAATGGAGTTTCTCAGCGATAATTTATCTGCCCATTTTAGTCAGATTAAAAGCGCATATATATCATTGAGTTGCGGCGGGCCTGGACTATATCTTGGGCCTGACCGACAGCTACCAAATGTCAAATTAACCCTAATAAAGTCCTTATCACCCCTTAATCTTGCCTACCAAAGGTGCCCTATGATGAGTAAGTAACCGGATTGGGATCTACTGTCAAGGTGTCAATATATAGTTTTTGGAATTATGGTCGATGGTGGGAATTCTGATGGTCAAATCTAGGGATTTTGAAAATAATGATGAATCGTGATAGTATGTGTTTGTTTTGAGATTTTGAGTAGAGTTGGATGTAATTGTTGATTTTTTTTTATGTTACATCATATGTGTAAGTAAGAGTAGTGATGTGATTTTATTATATTAGTATTGTTGGAGGAATTTTCTATCAAATTAAAGTGTGTAGGAGTGAATATGTATTTTAAGGTGTGAATGTGGTTTGCATTTTAAAATTCTAATGTGAAATTCTATCATTCCACGTAGGTTCGGAGAAATCTCAAAACAAACAGTCTCCCTTGTTATATAGGTAGATGTGTCGGGGTAATTTATATCACAAAAACTTATATGCAATATTGCATATTCTTTATAAATACACTCACAAGCTTAATTTACACACACATTTTTTTTTTAAATACATTCACTGACAACTCAATTCACACCCACATTTTTTTATAAATGCACCCACTGATAGAAATTGAACATGATCGTCTTCTTCAAGCAGTTTTCGATCACCTCAGGCCGCGGTCGAACGCTGCAATTTACGATGACCTTAATCTTTAAATATTCTTTAATACTAATCATTATGGGTCAATGTTATTTTGTATTACGTGCAATAATACATCTTACTACATGCAATAATATATGTTACTATATATTATAATGTGGGTTACTTAATCAATAAAAAAAATATAAAAATATAAAAGAATCAATATTACTATATAAAATTGTGTTATTACTACATGTAATAATTTGTTTTACTACATAAAAAATTATATGTTACTACATACTACAGTTTGAATTACTACATTGAATAGACGTTTGTTACTATATGTAATTTTATCAAATGATCTAATATTTTTCGCATCATCCTACAATAAAACATTTTGTATTACAACATGATTATTGTGTATACTACATTCGATAATATATGTTACTACATATTATAATGTGAGTTACTACATCAATAAAAACACTAGAAAAAACGTGTTACTAAATAAAAGAATTTGTGTTATTACTACATAAAATAATGTGTATTACTACATATTACAGTTTGAATTACTACATTTAATATCCCGTGTTCGACAATAAAATAAAAGATAAAAAAATCACAGAAACGAGTAAAATAAACGGATTAAAAATTTCGAATTAAGCTGTCAGTGGGTGTATTTATAAAAAATGTGTGTGAATTAAACTTGTGGGTGTATTTATAAAGAACATGTGTGTGAATGACTAAAATGCATATATGCAATATTTCATACAAGACTAGCCTAATCTACATTGTATTTGGGATTTGACTCATTTGATTAATGATAATTATTTTTGACAAATTCTTATCAAGTTTTGAGTTTTTATCCAGATTACTTGATGAATTTTGATTGATCTCATAATAAAGTGTCTGAAATTTTTTCTCGAGAAAGGAAATATTGAATGGACATCGCTCATCTCAAATATCAGCGTTTGTATTCATCGAAAATGTAAAGAGATTGTGATACTTTTTGTTTGTTACTGTTGTAATGCTCATTTTTCTAACGTATTATAAAAATCTACAAGATTTTCTAAGATGATTTATAATTTTTTGAAATATTTATTTGTACACGTTGATCTACAAACTTAGCCATCATCATGAAAATGTAGAGTTTTCAATTACTCCTACCAAAGATACTGCAACATAAAGTCTATGTTGATTATGTCTAAAAAAAAAAACCTTGTAACTTGTAAGATAAAGATCAATGTTGAAAGCAATTATTTTTTATCTTTATTTATTGTCATGGCAATTGGCAAAGAACAAACGAAAACAAAAAAATATATCCATATGCTGGTATACTCAATAAAACGACATATGTAAGGTACTTTTTTACATTTGAAGTTGTACTAAATACGAGACTTAACCATCAAATTCTTGACAAGATCTTGATAAATAAAGATCTTTTCATTTTATTTCTCAAAAAAAAATAACTCGACAGTTATATACAATAAATACAACATACTATAATTTACATGCAATTAATTAGAATGAATGAATATGGCCTGATTCTGAAAGATCTAACAGTAAATTCTCAATTCTCTATTTTGCAAATAAATGGTGGTGCTATCTGGTAGCATTTTTCATGAGAGCGAGGAGCTCAACATCATCGATGCCTGATTCTGAAAGGAGCTGCAATGCAGTTCTACCTTCATTGTCACCAGCTTCGGGATTGGTCCCCCTATATTACATACATATTACGAGAATAAGCGCGAGCGCACAACATGTAATATAATTAACGACACAAATTGTCTTAGCTACAGCCTACATATAATAATACAGATTAATGTCCTGTCAAATATATCATAACCGTGAAAATGATGCCATCACGTAATTTTGGGAAGATCGTTAAATGTGTCTTGGGTAAAATTCCAAATAGCATTTATACCCAAAGATTCTCATCTTTCACTCCAACTTACTCTTGAAAATCAAGGAATTCTCAGTTGTAAAACTGTTGTCAATGAGGACTTTCTCAGCGAGGCCGTCTTATAAAGCAAAACGAAAACTAGCTCAGTATTTTATCAACAAGAGACGCCACCGAAAAAATCTTAAATCAAGAGGGTGGTTAGAGCTTATGTAAAGTTAGTGCAAGGTAAAAGGATATGAATCTGTCAGCTCTCTTTTTATGTTTTACATGGGCAATAAATAAAATATATTTTTAATTATCTCTAGATTATGTTAACTCATCAAGTACTTCGTTAATATATATGCAATATCATAACAGTTTGGTTTACTTGCCTAGGATTATTCACCATTACATTTTTAATCACCAAGCATTATAACAAGACTCTAATTCCAGCCTTGAAGATTAACTAGTTCCTCTAATAGTTTTGAGAATGTTTAAAACATACAATATGTCAAATATATTTATTGACATATGGTGTCATTCCATTTTCAGTCATTATGCCAATGAAAATATCTTTCAATGTTGAATACCTAAATAGCTTATACGCTTCATCATCTTATTTGCCTAAATCTTCAATGCCCAACTTTAAAAAAAAAAAAAAGATAATAGGAGCATCTAAACTATAAAAGTACAAGCATCCTATCAGATATACAAACTTTTAAGCTCTTTTAAATAAACCTAGTCAACACCTCCGAGTTCTAATAAAATTTCTAACCTACACAATACTATGTCACTCTAGAAAACATCTAGCAGATATCAATGATTGACCTTGAATATTGATAAAATATGGGCCTTCCTTAGACTATTAATCATGTGTGAGCAAGGCCCGTGCTTCCTAAGTTTGGCTCCCAAAACTTTCACCTTTCCAATTAGTCCTAAAATTAATATGGAGTACTATATATTTGTCCAATTTTGGCCCAAAATTGTCAGAAATTTAAAAACAGTGACATTTTACATCACACGAATGTCCAATTTCGGTCGCATAATTTGTATGTTGTCCAAATTCAGCCCAAAATTAAATCCTCAAGTGACATTCATGTTACACTAAAACAATGCCCTTTTCAATTTTCCAATGGTTTTGGGGCTAAATTTGAACATATATTTTTTTTAAAAATATTGATACTAATCGAGCACGTGAACTTTTTTGGGGCCAAAATTGGACAGTATACAAGTTTATGAGACCAAAATACTTTTTAATTCTTAAAATGTGCAGATGATTCAAAACCAGTTTAGATGGAAATTCTGAAAACATTGTGGCATAAATGTTAAGTAGATATTCTGAAAAGCATACCAACTATTATGATCAAAGAAAGGGTATAAAACCAAAATGATCACAGAAGAATACAGGCAAAACCTTACCTTGTGAGTAACAGTTTGGCGATTGCAACTCTTCCCCTCATAATGCTATGATGCAGTGTTGTACGACCCCTAGAATCACAAGAGTTAACATTTGCCCCGTGCTGTAACAGAAGCTCTACCATCCCAATATCAGCTGTTTGACAGGCCAGGTGAAGCAATGAACAACCATCAAAAAGCTCATCCACAAAATGGTTCCCGTTTTTTCCTTGAGGGCCCAAGGATTTTGAAGTAGAATTTTCATGCAATTTCATTACATTTGCTAAACTTAAAGATGATGACATAGCTGATGTCTGACGATAGATTGCATTGACATCTGCTTCCCACGTGACAATAAGGCGGTACACAGCCTTCTTATCATTTATACGAACACTTTCCCACAACTGTTCAGCAACTGAAAGAACATTTTGAGTATCCTTCAGTCTGGGAACAAAACATTTGTCTGCATACTGCACCCAAAAGAGCATTAAGTTTAGGTGGCATATCTTAGAATTATATGTGTGGACCTCAAGATGTATGTAAAATAGAGATATTTCATTAATATGTAAGTCACTAGGTTGTTTGGAAACAGGTATCTGTTACACACGCATATCTAGGAATCCTTCTTAAAATCAGGTTAAATGATAGTACAATTTAAGAGGATCCAGATTTAGGATACTGATAATACACATATATTTTTTTAAGAAGTAAGAAGTGTGCATTTTTATGTTGAGGGATTTGGTATGAATTCATACATATACCAGTGTCATACCCAAAGGACAGCACTCTTTCATTGCTTAAGTGGCCAAGCATCATTGATCAGTCAATAACTTTAAGTTAGGTAGTAAAAGAGTACTTTTTTGGTTAGGGATAAGGACCACAATGGATCTATAGAGTAAATCAAGATTTGCAAATATCTTGATATATGAAGGAGACATAATCTTAACTAAATAAAGATTTCGTCAAATCTCTTCCTATAACAAGGAGAGAGTTAAAAAACATAACATATGTATAAATGTAGCAACAGAGAAGATACACAAAGAAAAAAAGGGGAAAAGTAGCATACAAGGGCAGCAATGCTGTTTCTCAGTTTCTTCTTTCTTTACCAATTTCCCCTTAAACCCTAATGCTTAAATCCAACCCCTTTTTCTGGTTTATGATTCTGCCTCTGTTTTCTTTCAATTAATATTTGTCTAAACATGTTTTTATTTCAAAAAAATTAGACAAACATGTTTATTCAAAAAAAATCTTACATGGTTCTAAGAGGCTTTGTTTTATTGTAATAGGGCCTAAATTTACTTCTTCACTGCACTGATTATAAATGTCAATTGTGATTGTTGCATGTTTATACAGATGGACTTTAAACTTGGGTCTGTGTATGAACACAGTGAGATTACAGTGTTAAATCATGGATTCTAAACCTCATCTCACTATTCAAAAGTATATAAATCATCCAATCAGAATAAAAAAGCATATATGGCCAACAAAAGAAACATGTTTCGTATAAAAGTGAAAGTTTGGTAACTATTAAAGGGATACTTCTGCTAATGGTTAAGTTAGACAACATTACACATAAGCCATATAACCAGTGGAGTTCTATCAATTCAGGTCCTGAAAAAATGTAAAACTATTAATTAGGGGCCTGAGAGATTTTTCCTATCAATTCAAGACCTAAAAAATAAGAAGCTATCACAATTGGGGACTAGAAAGATAGAAATTATCAATTTATGACTGACACATTTTAAGACCATGTTTGACGACTTATAGTTTTAAGTTATCCAACAATATAATGATAAATCACAATTCAAAAAAAGAAAAGATATACTTAATAATTTTACGCGAGTGGAAAAAAAAAAGAAAAAAAAGTAAGAATGAAAAGATAATTATGTATATTAATAAATAATGGTCTTAATATTTGCAAGTTAAATTTATAGTTACAATCTTTCAGACCCAAATTGATAGTTTCTTATTTTTCAGGCCTCGAATCAATAAACCCCTAATTGATAGTTTTACTATTTTCAAGCCGTAAACTAACAAAATTTCTAAAAGAAATTAAAAGTAATTTAGTTGGAGAATACCTTTGCATTAATGAACTTCTCCTTCACTGATATATGATCACTGTGATGAGGCTTCGTATAAAACTGTTTGTATTTATCAGATTCAAATGACCTGTTAAAACATATGTACTTTCTTAAAAACAAAATATCAAATTCACAAGTACTGTATATTAAGTAATCTTAATTAATGTAAGTTATTACCGTATTGGTATTTCATCAGCTTGAACAGTTCTACTTGATCGCAACAACCCTTCCCATATTGAGTTGACAAACACATTACCCAGTGCTTGAAACAATGTAATGACAGAATCTTCCCAGACTTTCACATCAAGTGTTAACGATCTCACCTGCATGGAAAGATAAGATGAAAGCTGTGTAATAATCTAATGAAAATAGTATCATACAATTGTATTTTATACAGAAACCATTGATATATGTGATCAATTGTAAATCATGCCAAATTTGAAAGGCATAACTCAGATGGTAATCACCTATTTGAGGGGATCCGATGTAATTGTAGTTGTGATTAGGCAAACCCTAATTATCGGGACACTACAGCATTTCCTTGATGAAATTATATGATAGGAGTTTAATATTCTGATGTTAGGAATACTTGTTGTATCCACAGTTCTATATGTTTGTGCAGATAATACATCAAATAATTCATTCTAATTTCCTCATGGTATTGGAGTCTTAGGGATCTTTTCTAGGTTCTTATATTCGTGCAGCCCACATTGCTGCATTGTTTTTCCCCATCTATTTTTGTCTAAATGTAGAAATTGAAGTGTCCATAAGGCCTTATGAGCTTTTCTAGTATCAAACAAATCCCATCACGAGCTTAAAAAAAGGTATTCTCTAAATCAAAATCTAGAAACACTTGTATGTACAGAGAACACATTAATGGAACAATTATTCCAAAATCCTAATAGAACTTCTACATACACAAGCATTAGTAGTTAACATCCCCTTACACATTTAATAAAAGCCAACAAGGCCGTATAAAATGAACATATATTCTATAAAAGTAAAATGGGATGAAAATGGCCATGCATTTGTGACATTGCTATAGTTATGTACAGATCATAGGTTTGGTGCACTAGAAAGGGGATAAAATGTTTCGCTTATGTGTCCTCAGAGAAGAAACATGGTGATTTCTTTGTATTTCTATTAAAACAAACTCTATCTGTCCCAAAAAAATAGAGGGGCATGAGTGAGGATTCATGGGTTATAAAAGGTTGTACATTCATTCGGGAAGACATTTTCTCTCTTTTCCAATGCTTCTGACCAAACAATCACAAACCTTGAAGTGGAATTTTGATTTGTAGAATAAAATTTTGAAGAAACACTATGAAGCAAAGGAAATAGCCTAGTTGTTGGTGAATTCTTAATTAATAATAATGGCCGGATAAAGTTCAAAGGAAAGCTTGGATTCCACAATAATAATAAAAAATAACAAGCTCAAAATGAGAACCAAAAAACTGGAATCCGAAGCAATGCAAGATTATCTAATTTATATAATGGATTCACATATAGATCTGAAAGTCTTAGACCCAATTGCTGACATGAACATGCAGTCCGCGCTCCTTGCTGGGGCTGCCATGCCCACTAGCACTCTAACGTCGCCAGAAGCTGCCCCCACTACTCTGGGGCTGACTGCTGTCTCCACAGTGGCGACACCACCGATTGAGCTTTCGTCCTTTGAAGGGAATGATATGATATCTTGGCTCACTCAGGTGGAGCAATATTTTTTGGTCCACGTTACTCCATTATGCGACCAGGTTCAATTGGCCCTCATCGCCATGTCAGACAAGTCGATGTTCTGGGAACAAGGGGTTCTTCACCGCTGCGCGGCGATTCCATGGGTTCAATTTACGCAGGGTTTGATTAAGCGTTTTGGGGATAGCTACGCACTAACGCATATGAGGCTATGCATGTTACGACAAACTGGCTCTCTCGAGGATTAACTGTCGCTGTTTGAGGAACGAGTTGCCCCCCACGCAGTATTTGGTCATGTTTCTAGGAGGATTGCAGGCATCGATACGCGACCAGATTCCAAACTCCGAGATCTCGGACATGTTCGCCGCCATCCAGGCCGCCTGGCGGATTGCGCGATCCCACCGGACACCAGCAGCCCAGAACCGCTCCACGTTTAGCAAGGGGTCCTCTTCTATGCCTCCTACATCTTTTCGTGGCGGTATGCAGATGTGGGGTGGGACAGGTCAGCAGTAATCGGCCGGCCACGCTTCGAATGGGCCTCCTCAGTCCGGGGTGGATTTTCCCAGCAGTCAAACCCGAGCTAGAATAACTCAACCACGAGTCAGTCTCAGAATTCTTCGGCAGGGTCATCAGGCCTGTGGCCTAACCGTAACGTCCACCACCTCACGGCGGAAGAAGCTCGAAAATACCGGGTGGAGGAGAAGTGCTATAGGTGAAGCCAATCATATGGACCCCTGCATAAATGTCCGTCTAAGTCTTTGAACGTGATGATTGAGTGGGACGAAGAGGAACCCGAAAAAACAGGCAGTATAGAGGGTGAGGACGTTCTGCAAAAATCAGGTTTTCCTATGATGGAGCAATACCTGGGGGATGAAGTTCAGTTTCGCCCTCAGTTCCTCATTTCAGCCTTGTGGACAAGGTTTGAACGGGAGAGAATTGATTTAAGTTCCTTATTACTATTATTATACTTCGCTATTAATTTAAGTTCTGGAATAAATTGTCCATGACTTTATTGATTAGGGCTTAAGTTAGGGGTTAGGTTTGAGACTATTTAAATAAGGTTTTCACTAGAGATGGTTATCTTTTGGATCATTACGTTTTAGTGGCTTCGGTGGCAGAGATCATCTCTGCATTATTCTAGTTTTCTCATTTCTATTTTTCAATTCGTCTCACTTTATCATGGTGTCCTTAATTATTTGTCATTTTGCTAAAATCAACAAAAAATTACCCTTTTCTCCACCAATGTACCTAATAAATACTAACAATCTTCTTATATTATAAGTTCATCAAGGATTAATAAATAAGGCATAATAGTCTTTTGATATCCTAATTAATGAATGAAAATTTGATTTGTGTGAATGGACAGAATTAGATAAATGTTTAGGATGGAAGTAAAGATAAGTAATGCAATGGAGTGAATACGAGGGGAAAGCGAAACAAAAAAAAAATTCATATGAATCATATCATTATGTGTACAAAGGAAACAAGTAACAACTTGCCTTAGATATGTGCACGCCAAGATTACGATGAACGCCAGAGCATTCGATACATATAAGAATACCGAGATTCAAGGAAGCCCAATCTGGTTCAGGTGCGCCACAGTCGGCACATTTGTCATTTCCAGGCAATTTTCTTAATGCATCAATTGGTTTCTCTCTTATTGAGTTGCATTGAAGCTTTACGGAACTTCTACTTACTCGCATCATATTTCTAGCTGATCGATCGTTCTCTGGTGAATATTCTTGAATAGTCCTTAGATCATGATCAAAACTTCCTATTGAACTACTTTCACTAATTGGACTAAAACAGAACTGCTGACACACAAATGAAACACCACCATTAATGACAAAAAAAAATGAAAATGAAAGCAGGATGTTATATATTCAACTTGTTTGCATATTATTTACCCTCTCAGGTGCTTGTGAAGTCAGCAACGAAGTAATAACTCCTGTTATCTTTTCTATCCAGTCCATTTGCTCAGCTGCGTTTTCTGCCTGCATGAGCAAGAAATTTTAAGGGTTAATTGCATAAAAAACATGACATTTTTACGTTTTCTCAATTACAACATATGTTTTTAACATTTGAAATTAGATACACATAAATTTCGCAATATATATCATACGACTATTTTCCAGCAACTTTTGCGGACGTGCCAGCCAGAAAATCTTTGAAACAATTGCAAATAAATTTACGACCATTTGTTATTGTTCCAATTTAACACAACGATAAAAATTGATGCAATTTCATACACTATCACGTCAGCAAGACTTTCCGGGACGGAGGGAGTACAACATATGTTACCTCTAATACATCTACGGAGGGAGTACTACCTTTTAATTTTGTTTAACCCAACTTTCCTTTTTCGTCCGTCCCAATGAAAGCTACCCATTCCTTTTTTGGCAAATTACTCCCTCTCATATTTCATTATATTCTTCTCTTTCTCAATCACATCACCTCTAATACATCTACTTATTCTATTATTTTTCTTAACCTCCGTGCCCGAAGCTCATGGGTAGCTTTCACCGGGAAGAAGGGAGTACAACATATGTTGTAATTGAAAAAAGGTGAAAAAGGTTATGAATTATTTTGCAATTAACCCATTTTTTTAATGAATATAGAGCATTGCACAATAAAGATTGTGCTGTTGAAAGAATGCATGTTACAATAACTATGGCCTCCACAGACAAATGAATTTGAAAGAGCCAGTATTCAAAAAATCTGGTAGACAAAATTTTACCTGTAAAGTGTAGTTTTTGGTTGGTGAAATAATCCTGAAACAAAACCTTAGATCTAACTGTTCTGCATCAATTTTTATCGTTGACGTAAGTAAATTCAATGTATGACGTGCAGCAGATTTTTCATCATGCACACCGCCATGGTAATGAGACGAAAGCCATCTACTCAACAGCCCAGAACCTGGTTCAGAGGGGGTACTTCTATGCATGGGCATCTGGCCACTAGTTCCATGGAACTGTGGTTTATTTTGTTAGTAAAAGAGTGTATCATGTGAAACAAATGGAATTCAGCTAACAGAAAATGAAATATACAATTTGTTCTAAATCTGTGGCTTACCGAAGGCCTGCTCCATTGCTTTCGATAATAGTACAGCATTCCCCTGCTGTCAAGAACAAAAAATCTTCTCTTCCAGTCACCTCTCAAATTGGAGGAACGTTTAGAGAGATATCCTTGTTTAATGGTTTGTACCTAAACTAATGAAGTCCTAGTTACGTCCAACAAGGCTAAAAAATAGAATTTTAATCAATTTAGGGTTTGAAAAATAGTAAAACTATCAATTAGGGACTTGAAAGATTTTTCTTATCGATTCGAGACCAGAAAAATAGGAAACTATCAATTTGAGGTCTAAAAGATAGAAACTATCAATTTAGGACTTGCAAATTTTAAGGCCACGCTTGATATTTATAATTTATACTTTCTTTTCTTATTTTTTCCACTCACGTGAAATTATAATATATCTTTCTTTTTTTGAATCGTGATTTATAACTAGAAACTATAAGATGTCAAACATGGTCTTAAAATGTGTGAATCCTAAATTAATAGTTCTATCTTTCATGTCTCGAATTCATAGGTTCGTATTTTGCAGGTCCTGAATCAATAGGAAAAATCTTTCAGGCCCTTAATTGATAGATTTACTATTTTTCAGGTCCTGAATTGATAAAAATAACTCCAAAAAGTTATTGTGTCCAAGAGTATGAAACATAGTTTAAAAAAAAAAAAAACTAATGTATTGCCATAAGGTGTACCTTTCCCTCAACGGTGGAATGCATAACTGCTTCTATCAATTTATTAGAATTTCTAGAAACAGGTTGTCTGGCATCTTCATTTGGAGTCCCATTAAGTCCACCAGAAGAACGTTGATTCTCTTGAACAACTTGCCTCATATACTCTTGCATCCGTTCATTGAGAGCTGACTGCTCATAATTGGAACTTTGTCTCGCCTGTTGTGCATAAGCCAAGACCTGCAGTAGATTAAGATCGTCTTATTTATTTACTCATTCAAATCAAGAAGTCAAGATTATTTCATTCAAAAAGTTAAGAGAAGCGAAAAATGGTATTACACAAGTAACCACTAAGCCAACTTAAAGTTGCATGCCATAACTGAAAGTTTGAAAATGTGTTGGCAAGAAATCAAAATTCATAAAACTTACAAGCTAATTTCTACCCTAAAATTTTAATGTAAGACAATAGGAATTCTTTTATAAAGGCTCCGAAGATGATTGCTTTCTGTGGTGAGAGCTTTGGTATTCTGGATCTGGTTTCAGTCTTCTTTGCCTAATATGTATTTTAGTGGCTTAAAAAAAATAGCCTATTATATAACTACTCCTATAACTACTCCATCTAAAACAACTGAGGAACAAGTCCAAGCTTCAGATACATAAAACTTTTCAAATTCTAAGAGTTCAAAATCAGATTTAAGTATATATTCACTACATTACAGTGGGAATAAAAGAATAATACTAATCCAGTATTACGGTAAGGCTGATTTTTTTATTTTTTTTTAAGATATGTATATTGATCTACAAAAATAGTTAAAATTTATATAATTATTGATATATTGACATAAAGAAAAAATAGTAATTTCCTCCATCCCAAAGAAAGAGCCTTGTTTCTCCAAAGTACAAGTTTTTTTTTTCAACCAAATGAGGTATAACCTTTTAAACATTATCAAGTTTCATTCATGCCCCTCCATTTATTTGTTGGTTTAACTTAATTCAGCCACATTTAAGCATTTCATTCATGAGTAAGTTATAGAAATTTTGAGTAATAACTAATTTTACGTTTCAAACAAACACCTCATAAAGATAACTCTATCGAATGCAAATAGTCATTCTCATGTGGGATTTTATGACACCACTTTTTCGTTTGGAGCAAAACTTCAAATGCCAAGCACATGCATTCAAGTTTATTATCATGCATTTCTATATAACTACCTACATACACCTTTTCAACCATACTGTGACCCAAAATTTCCTACAACTTATCCTCCCCTCCCTTAAAGTTGCAATCTTTATTATTAATGTTGATAACATAATTTAAATTGGCATGCAATTGAGTCGAAAAACTTCAACCAAAATCTAGTTAGTGACTTCAATATCAAGGATATTGCAAGTTCCTAGGAATTGGATTTTTCGAACCAAAAGAAGGAATCTTTGTTTTTCAGCACAAATATATTCCTCGAATTACTCGGTGAGACAGCTGTAAAGAAGCCGAAACACCAATTGCATCCAATCACAAGTAATGATTCCCTTTTCCCATGAAAGGGACCATTAAGTAATTGGTCATGTTTTTTATATTTTGCATGAAATAATTTTTTTAAGCAAATATGTATTATTCATAAAAATATAATCAATGTTATCTTACAAAACAGATGGTGATAGTAAAAAGAAAACAAAACCTGATTAATATATGGTTCCATCTGATTCAAGAGCTCGTATCCCTGACATTATGAGGAACTTCAAAATCAATGTATATGTGTCAATAAAATTTAAGTTGAATGAATATGACATTTTCATCATACCTGTTTGAAGTAGCGAAGCTGCGCATTCATTGTGTTGCCAACAGCCTCTAGAAACTCAAACCTTTTCTTTGCCTCAACGGCAGAGAGGGCTCCAACCTAAATTATCAAACATGTACTTAATTTAACACATCTCATTGTTTCCCGGCTGACTAATTTATTGATTTTATGTCACAATGTAAGTTTATATCAGATGAGCAGAAAGAGGTCAACAAACCAGATTAAAGCGTGTTTGCTCAAAAGTAGATCTTGCATTGTGGAGTTCCTGGAACGTCTCTCTACCAAATTAGAGTTTAAAAACTGATGGTTACCCATGACAACTATCTGAACATTTACAGCTACTGAAAAGAAGAGATTTTTTTTTTTTTTTAATTTTAAATAAAATATCATTAAATACCTCTTCCAGGGCAATAGCTATGTCCAACCTTGCACTTTTCCTCAATGATAGAAACTTTTCCCGAACCTGACAGGTAATTGTTAATTAGTTTGGCATGTTTAGGTGACAATCATATTAATGAATTGACTTAATCGATGATAAAATCACCATCTTTTAACAAATTGCAATCTAATGTACACATTTGAGTTCTGATAAATAAAACCTCAATTTAAAAAATGTTTGCAATCCGAACTTCCGAGCAGATTTACTCTTGCCCGTTTGGGTAGTTTTGAGGCTGAACTATGTTGTAATTAGGGTGAACGACATCGTTTGAGATTTACATTGTTGTCAAGTAGGATGACACGTCAGAAACGGGCAAGAGTCAATCTGCCCGGAAGTTCAAATTGCAAAAATAAATAAATTAATTGATGTTTTATTTACCAAAATTCAAAAGTTCAGATTAGATTGAAAATTTGCAAAAAATGGGGTGATTTTATCAGAAATTAAGCCTCATGAATTTGAACCGTCAGCGGAAAAATAAGAAGAAAAACTTCTTGCTCATAGTACTAAAGTACAAATGAAATAAGTTTACACAATTTCTTTTGTAGATGTGATGTACTGGATAAATCCCTTTAGTCATCATACTTCTAGGGTAGTGTAATACACAATATATCTTCTTGATACAGTATATTTTTATCCTATGGCACATATCTGATTTATTGATGCAAGGCATGCTTTATTATCAATGAGAGCATTTTCATCACCAATAGGAAATCTGGGCTTGATTTCTTTTGGCAGATGGAAGGGAGCATGCATGCTTGCAATGTTTCAGGGCAAGAATGTGCATGTGGGTATCGGGCAAGTGCTGCCAGCAATACAAACAGTTAAGTTAAATGATAGTCTTCACTGATACATTATGTTGCTAGTAACTTATCTATGAGATAAGTAGACGAGTGGGTTTTTTCTTCCTTTTCTTTTTATTTGCACATAAGAGATGAAATGTTAACAATTAATAGACGAGGGGTCTCATAACGAGTGAAAAACAATAACCTGTAAGACACTACTCCAATCTGTAGCTATGTCAGACTTACAAGTAGGTTTATCCAGACACTTCGGCAAGTAACGTGGAACTTCATTATATAATACCTTATAGATCTGAGTTTTTTTTATTTTTTTATTATCTGATATAAGAGATTTAGACCATTGAGATAATGGCTCTGTTTGGTAGTATGGCTTAGGCCACCCACAATCCCTATCAGACTATACAATGTTCATATTTAGAAGATCTTAGTAATGATAGGAAGACCAAGAAACAAAAAATTTAAACCAGAAATGCCAATATGCAACAATTACACTAAAATCAATGATACCTGGTCGTAGACAACAGTGGCTTTGTCAAAGCGCTTGTGGGCTTCCTGAGGATTATCACAGTATTTATTTGTGAGATACAAGATCTTTTATTTTTTTAAAAGCCAGAAAATCTTATTCATGAATATAAAGAAATATAAAAAAAAGGGATGAGCTATCCCTCAAGGTAATACAACGAAACTAGAGGGCACAACTCCAAGCTCTAACATCAGATATAAGAAATTTGAACTCCTTATAACATGACACCTACCACGCAATCCTAAATTTAACCTTATCCCAAACCTCTTCTAAGACTTCTTCTCAGTCCTCAAAATTCCTATTGTTTTTCTAAGCATTAAGACCAACATACAGCTGGAACAATCACCCACCCCACAAAATAAAATAAAATACAACCACCAGCACAGTTTCAGTAATATTGTCAACTGATCTTGGCAAATTCCATTGTAAACCAATTGTCTCAGCACCCAGTGCTATAAGATGAGGGAAATAGCATTTTTCTTTTAATCTCACTGTGACTGGGCTTCATCACAATATCAGATAAACATGTGAATCTTCACTTCTCCAATATATTCTCCATTTCATTGGTAGCATGTCTTGAAACTTCAAAGAAACTCCCTACCACCTTCCCTAGACGTTTCCAAGTTGAAAGATAACTCAAATCTATGGAAGATTATGTTCCGTCTGTCTTTATTGTGTTACCTATGTTAAGATTTTATCTTTATTGTGTTTTCTAGTTTAGTCATTCTATGTTTTGTAACCCTAGGTCTTTCTCCCACTATAAATAAGGGCCCCTCCATCAATAATATACGCAATACATGAATTCCCATTTACTACTATCTCTTTTACACCATTCAAAGAAGAAGATTTGAATACGTGACTCATGAAATACAGATTTCTGGCTTGACTCCCCAAGTCAATTTTGAGCCTCTACAATAATGTGCTGCACTAGGAATTGCAAAACAGACCAACGTTGTACAAAATGGGCTTGTGAAACACTACAATTATAGAGTGGTGAACAAGCGGCATTCTCGTCGAACTTTTTCTACAATCCATGGCCACATGGTACAAGTGCAGCTTGTTAATTTCCTTTGTCAATAATGTCCCTTAGGTTAGCTTTGTTACAATTACATCACTTTTTGGGTCTATGGAAGATTGTCACTCCTCCAGCAACCATTTCATACTCACTTATAAGCCATTTCTCCCTTGCAAACAATATATCTACCTCTGAGACCTCGAGAGCTGCAATTGTTCTTAGATGGAGTCCTGCTATACCCTGAAAGCGGGATAAGCCTTGTGGCCCATTCTGCAAATGCGAACAACTTTAAAACATAGGCTCAAGGAATCTTAAGCAACCAATGAATCCCATTTTACTCAAGTTGTTGGGCCTTACTTTCACGTTGACCTCATAGGTTTAAAGGCAATTTTCACATCTAACTGAATCATAGGCTTGGGTTTTAAAATATGATACGACAATTGTGTTTGTTAGTTGTGCTAATATAATATGGGTAAGTGTCACCCTCAAGGAAGCCACATCTTAAAATCATTGGATAAAGTGCTACATTTGTGGGAACGACCTTTTTTGCAAATATTAGCACAAACATCTACCTTAGCTCTTAGTGTCAGTTCTTTAGAGAGTCTTTCTTCAGCTACATATATTATTCTGACAATTTGACGAAATATACAGTCTTCTTTCATTTTGTTGAAGGAATTGACTTATTAGTCTCTTAGCCCAGGAGATCTATCAGTATATGTGGATGGGCAAAGCACTTTCACCACAATTTTTTTCAACAATCATTCTCACACTTGGAAAATATAGCAAGAACTTATCTAAAAAATACTCCCTCCGTCCCACAGAAATTTGCACACTTGCTATATTGGGACGTCCCACATTAATTTGCACACCCCAAAAAAGGAAACATCTTTATAACCTTCCTCCTCAAAATATACACATATTTATCCATATGCCATTATTTTTCTACACTCAATCTACCTTTTTCTTTACTTTATTCATAGAAGTTTACAAAACTACCCCTCAAAACACTACTCATTACACCCTTTTCTTAAAATGTGTGCAATCCTAAGGGCGCAAATTCCCTTGGGACGGAGGGAGTAATAGTTAAGTGTTACACATAGATCCTTTGATCTAAAACTCGAGGTTGGTTATACATAGCCTTTATAAATATTGTGGAATTGGTATGAAAATTCCAATCTCTCACTTTATGAGTTCCTATTGGGATAGGATATAATCCTGGTTATGCCAACAAGAGGTTTAAATGTTTAATATGTGAGGCCAGCATTCTAACAACATGGTTCCCATAAACATTGCACTTGTGAAGAATAATAGTAGTATATTTTAAGAAAATTCAACTAAATATCAACTTTAGTACTTTTAGTCACCACATGTGACATGTTACCCCATGAGCTCGTTTAAAGCACGAGAATTACCTCAAAACCCCACTATATATATAATGAATTGTGCTTCAACCACTAACGAGAAAGAGAGATCCATGATTGCATGAGTTTCTTACCCATGCTAATAAGTTTTTCATATTTCCATCTTAAATCACGTTAGCCCCTCTTCAGCATTACAATTTAAAGAATTTAGTTCCAAGCACTAAAAGATGCATTTGGATTGGTTCATTAGTCATCTATTCCCATAGTTTTGGTTATATCATTAATGTCTGGAGTAACTATATGAATTTCAAATCTGAAACAAATTTGAGTTTGGAAGAATGGTAGGTATAACTTTCAATCTAAACTTATGATTTTCAAATTTGTAAGAATGGCACTAATCATATTTGAAGCTTTTAATGTATGTTTCTTTCGGGACTTACACGGATGGACTTAGGACTTTACAATCTCCGTCGCATACGAGTTAGGGATTTAAAATCCCGAATTTAAAATCTCACACTCAATCCACACCTAAAACTACCTATAAGTATTACTTTTCACAATACAATCTACTTTATACACTGCAGAATAACTCACCTGTCCATTGATTTGGCATAAAGTAAAATCTCACCCTATCAAAATCTTAAAACAAACACACACTTTTACTATTCATCAAGGATTTCAAATCCCGGGATTTCAAAATCATGACTTCCCCCGCACACCTAAATCCTAAAATAAACATGCCCTTAAGATTATGGTGGCCATAGGCACAATAATTTTAAATCATTCATACTTCAACATTTAACTGTGCCACGATAACACTAGAGCATTTCTCCTCACAGATACTGCACTAAAACCAGGGCCAGCTTAAGAAAAATTGAGGATAAAGTGTACCTTGACGTCTTGAAGATCAACATTAGCGAAGTGTAGAAGTTTGTCATTCAGCATATGCTCTACCTAAGTTATACATGTGAAGGATGTCAGCAGAAAGAAGGCATTGAGAATAGAAACTTTCATATTAGAAGAATAAAATTAGAAACAAATAGAGAAGAAAAATCAACAGTATCATCTCAACTCTCAAGTTATATGAAGGCCAAACCAAATTTCTGAAGATAAGAAGATAGTGCACATATAGTAATGAAGTTACTCAAAGAGTGGTTATGTTTTCAAAGCAATGATATAGGTCTGTTTCATTTTACCAAGAAAATAAGAAATGCACTCAGTAGATCCTTAAGGAGAAAAAGAACTCTGGGAACACTAACAATCCAGATAATACTGTGAGAAAGACTGGGCAATGAACAGAAAAGCAGACTATCGGGATTGAGCTTCCTGCAAACCCTAGGGAGTGTTTGTTTGTGGATTTGATTGGAAGTGAAATCCAGTAGGTGGATTTTTTGAATATATGGTGGCGGGCTGTTGGTGAGTTGAGGATCCAGTGGGTGTTTCCAATTTACTGTTTTGGATTTGATCCAAGCTAATTTGGGAGGATCCATAAATAAGAGAGGCAATTTTTGTGGAGAATAGCATTTTCTGTGATTTTATGGTTCATTTGGTTAGAAAGAAATAAATGAGTTTTTTATGGTTCTTGTGAGTCTCTTGAGGAAATTTGGGATAGAATCAAGTACACAGTCGGTTTTTGGTCCTTGAGTCATAGCTATTTTAAGGGTGTTCTTTATCGGACTGTATTAGGAGCTGGTCCTTAGCTTTATAAATTCTAGGAAAATCTGTAATCTTGTATTCTTTAGGGATTCCTAATCCCTTTGAGTAATAAGAGCTCTGTTTCTTATAAAAATAAATAAAATAAAAGGTGTATTTGGATTTTGTACATGTTTGGGAGTGTAGATTTTGTAGGATTTGATAGATGATTGGTTGTGGATTGGAATTGTATGTAATAATAATAATTAAAAAGTGGGTGATAGATGTATTATATAGGTATTATAGGGTAGAAGTATTATATAGGTATTATAGGGTAGAATTTTATAGGATTTGAAATCCTATATCAAAATCTGGTTTGACAAACGAGGACTTGGGTTTGAAAATGTGGGGTGGGGGGTTATAAACAAACACACCCTAGGTGTTTTTGGCGGACACTATAAAAATTGGCCAATTTATACAATAGCTGCACCTTCAGGGTGTCAGTTGCATTTCATCATTCACCAAGCATGTGATCACAAATGCATCACTTCCAAGGATGGAATTCAGAGACAAAGCCACAAAGGCTAAAGCAGTCCAATGAACCAGTAAAAGAAAAGGTAAGAAAGGTGAATAAAATTTGAAAATATATAATTGGATTAGGAAGTGCAAGCACTACTTTAGTGATGAAAACGAGTGCCTTATAGACGATAAAAAGGCCAGTCAAAGGTTGTCATCTCCTTTTCATGAATAATAATGATATTATCTTTTTAAAGAATACGAAATCTCAAGAATTATCTCCCTACGGTCAAGCCTTTTTGAAAGCCACCAACCAATGATGTAATATGCAATTCTCCAAGGTTGCTTTTGCACAGAAAGCTTTGGGTCTGACAAAGTGATTTGAGCTGACAACAACCCTCTCTTCCTCATTAATAAAATTCTGTTTCTTATCAATAAATATGTTCGTGTGTGTGTGTGTGTGTGTGTGTGTGTCCAATGACTCCAATAAGTATGTTTTTTATATCTTCCTACTGAAAGTCTGAAATACTAGCTCAAAATAGTCCATATACAGCAAAGCCATACACACAAGTTCAATGAAGTTTTTATATATATAAAACTCCAAGTTACTTGATTTTTCAATCCATTTGCAATGTCCAAGTATAAAATTGTGGTACTTATAACATATCCCTGGATTAAAATTGCAGTCGAAATATAAATTATGAAGCTATTAATGGAAACAGAATGAGCAATAATAGCAACGAAGAAGAGAGTTTCCACCTGTGACCGAAGTACTTCTTTGTAAGTTCCAATATCTCTCAGTGTAATCGCAAATTTTGACATATCAGGGCCTAAAAAAGTAGCAGTAGACTTAATCAGTGTCTACAATGAAAGGAAAATATTGGCAGATAACCCCATTTTATTTGAATTGCTTTTCTGGTCAAAATGCAGGTTCTAGATAATTTCTTTTGTAGCTCAGGCTTGTATCGTTTAGATCATAACTTTTATGTTGCTCTTACTTAAAATCAAACTGTTCTTACTCCATACAGGCATATAGTCGTCAACTTCAAAGCTGGAAAGCCCAGATCAACAGATGAGCCAAGATCAGAATAAAAAATTCCTACCATCAAATCTAGGATTGTACCCTTTTGAAGGGCTTTTCTCTATACCAACTAAAACAGAAATTTTGTTTTCAAAAGTTTCTTATACTTTTAAGGAAAAAGTGTGCACAGTCTCAAGCACATTTGTTGTTCTTCGACATATTTTTTGCTTAGAATCTCTGTGCCAAGCAAGCTTCTACTCCCAACCCTAAGTCAAGATGAACGTTTGACAAAAATAGGTCGACCACCGAACCATTAAAAGAAAAATGTTTATAGGTAACAAATCTACATATGGTAAGGGGTGTTATTTCTAACAGATATCATTCTATCCAATTAGTCATCAGAAGCTCTGGGAAAACTTCAGCATATCATGTGCTATTGAAGCCGATAGATAGGTCTGAGGCATTAAAACTCTACCATGAAGGGGAAGAGCATGAACTTTCAGTTTCCTCCATTGACTTAGAAGAATTAAATATGTTTAGATATCTTTCCTACCTCCAAGTGCCACAGATATAGGATCATTATGCCCTCCTGCAAATGTTTCTAGAGCACTAGCAAAAGCAATATCTCTATCATATGCTTCTCCAAGCCCATCTCTGTGAATCCATGCCAAATAGAAGGAGAGTGATCAGCAACTGCTATTAAAACTCAAACACAAATAACCTATAAATAACAGTTGGGATTCCCAAGAAACATGTAAGTATAAAAAGATTGATAATATCACTACTTACTGAAATGAAAGAAAAGGCAGAGAAAACAAAGTGGGGAGCACGAAGACCATGGGTTTGTTAGTCCGCAAAAAGTTGCAGTTTTAAAATACTTGTTTTATGTTAATGAGGTGCTATATTTACATTCTATAATAAGATAGACAAGGAACTATAGTATACGAGAAGGATTGCAGAAGGGAATTCTGATGCTTAACAGCCACAAGCTATGGTGGAGTTTAAGGTTAGGGCAACTATGCAGCACATTAATAATAATATCAAACGTCAACAATTAAGATAGTTCCCTAGCACACTAAGTCAAGAGGCTCCTTTACACGGTTTTGTTATGGAGTTCGATGGGGATTTCTTTGGATCCCAGCATCAGCGTAAACTACTTGAACATTGTAGTATGCTACAAGTAGTTTATGCTGTTGGGCTCCATAAGAAACCCACCGTCAGGCTCCATATCATTATACTCTCTCTCTCTATATATATATATATGAAGAAAATACAACATGAAATATTTGACCACCCATGTATACAAGATCATGATTATAATGCACTGTATAAATATTAACACAAATCAATTGTGGGTCTGTGAATTATGGCAGCCCAGAGATAGCATCCACAATTTTTATAAGAACTTCACCTTCATTCATCCAACTTCCTCACAAAATTAAGCTAATCGTCTACTTGACAGCCATGGAGAGTGGCAAACTGATCTCCGACACCAACTAGCTTCTAGAAGTAGCTATGTTTATTGGATTTTACATTATAGAAATAAAAGAAAAGATATGGATATTGCAACACACAATATTTATATAGGATGTTGATTATAAGAATATAACCATGGATATATTTTAAAACTTAAAGCTGTTGTGTATGATTAAGAACATTTTAAAGAAAAAAAAAAACTAGTTAAGGAATAATATGTGATGCATTACGAAAACATGATCTAGGACTCACGTGTACTTTCGACATCCTTTATGAAACTTAACACTTCGATCTCTTATTGTCTCGGCACTTTCTTCCATCAACTGGATCTGCTTTGTCAACCAAGATGATGCATGTTAATTTAGTTGGCATAGTATACACATATATATGATGCGCTTTTATTGAGTTCATGATCCATTTCAGTTAGTAAATATTTTCAAGAATAAACTTTCATACTGAATCAAAATAATAACCAAAAAACCAAGAACTAGTACAGGTATTTATGCTTCACTAAATATCTTCTAGTGGGTGGTCCATATATCATTACACACTATTACCATACATCAAAAAATATTTTAAAAAATAGCATAACTTGTTGAAGCTAGAGACAAAAATTCTCCCCCAGTCCATAAATCTTGTGAGTTTCTTATTTTCCGTCTTCCCGCACAATTTTCTTAACACAAATAACCCCCTCTTTCAGATTAAATCGAGAAATCATCAACAAGACTAAATGAATTTACTATTTGGACATGTGATGCTCAATCTGATGTATCCAGTACATTGCATAAAATGTTATGCATACATAATTATAATCAACACTTTTCCAGCATTTACCTTCAAATTCCAATAATTCCGTAAACTAGAAAGTAAAATTAACAAATAGAAGAGTTGAAAAATGTGGAATGTTTCCAAAAATCCATCGGAACAGATCTTCAGAATAAACAGAGAGCAGAGATCATAATTAACCTGTTGCCGAAACATTGGCGAATCATCTAGCCTTGCGAAATACATCTTGCTTATAATCCAATTCGGCGCCCTTTACATTTGATCAATCAATCTCATTCGTATACACAAAAACCCTTGGAAAAATGAAGCAGGATCTCCGAACGCAAACTGCACCACCACAACGTAATCAGTAAATTCAAAATAGAATGAAAATGTAAAACAATAACAACGGTAAGGTAAAAAGGCAGGGGAAAATGGAAGAATGATTACAGAGAGGAATAACAAGGAGCGAAAATGGAGGGCGAATGAAGAGTGGGGGACCATGTTGTGCACATTTTCCACAAAAATATGTATACCGCTATTTATACGTGCATCAGTTTTAATTAATTTGGTTTTTTGTTTAACAGTCGGTGCGCGCCAATCTCTATTGCCGAGTCAGCGATGATTTTTTCACATATATTTTTTCAATAATATATCAAAAAATACTTCTCATTTCTCAACACAAAAATTGCTAGGTACACCACTTTTTTTCTAAACATTTTGGCAATTATCTTTTTTCACAGTTTTTATGCTTTCTTACTTTATTTAAATTTTTTAGCAATTTTCTAATAACAAAATTTATTATGTATCATATTATATATTTATACATATAAATGAAGTTAAATAGATTGACTTGTTTGACTTAAAAGGTCTATGAAAAAGTTCAAGTTCGGCCTATTTAAGTAAATGAACTTTTAAAAAAATTAAACTTGACTTGTTTATTAAACGAGTCGAACTTTAGTAGGCCGAATCATAGGCTCCTACCAAGTAGTTTGACCCATTTTCACCCCTAATTTGGAGGTATGATGGGTATTATGAGGTCCACTTATAAATAAAGTTAATGATAATTTGAGTAAATAAGTGATGATTGAAGGTTGTAGATAAAATTGTGAGAATAATATTATTTTCAAAAGGGAATGAATATAATGAAATTAGACCATAAAAAATATGAAATTGGACGGAGGGAGTATTGATTAATAAGGACGATAATATTTATATTGTACTCCCTCCATCCATGAAAAGTAGTCTCATTAGAGTGAGGCACATGTTTTAAGAAAAATGTAGATAAAGTAGATAAAGTAAGAGTATTGTAGGGTATTGTGGGGTCCACTGTGAATAAAGTGATTGTTTGTAAATAAAGTTGATGCTAATTTGAGTAATTAAGTGATGGTTGAAGGGTGATAGTTTTAAAAAAGATATGGGACTACATTTTGTGGACAAAGAATATAGGGCAAATGAGACTACTTTTTGTGGACGGAGGGAGTATATAAACAAAAACATTGGAAATTTTACTTTTGAATTCGACTTTATGTGAACTCGTTCGAGTTCGTCACCCTAATAATATTTTCTTTTCTGAAACTTTGTCGCTTGGTGTTAAATTAGAGGTTGTGCGTGTACGACTTAATTTTAATTAATGTTTCACGGTTGATTGTGTTGGGAGGAGTGGTGGTTTAGCCATTTTGTGGAATAATAAAACTTTATGTTTGATTTTGAACTACTCTAATAACCATATTAATTTGCTTATTCATGATGTGGAAGGTGATTGGCGTCTTATAGGTTATTATGGCACTACAAAATAATGGAGAAATGGCATCGGGGAAGGCATCGGATCTGCCGTCCCCAAAGATGAAGGCAACGGCAAAGGCATCGGCACACATGGTCGATGCCATTTAAATGGCATCGGATTTGGGGAAAACCGATGCGAAATGGCATCGGCAGGTCGCCGTTACCAAATGGCATCGGGGCCCACTGCCGATGCCATTTCGCATCGGGGACAGCCGATGCCATTTCGCATCGGGGCAAACGCCGTTGCCAAATGGCATCGGGGCCCACTGCCGATGCCATTTTGCATCGGGCCTATTGCCGATGCCATTTTGCCGATGCCTTTTTATTAAAATTTAAAAAAGCCGAAACTGGGTTTCGAACCCAGGTCGATAGGCGACCAACACCCACCCCCCACCGCTGGGCCACCCCATTTTTCGGAAATCTGGCCATTTTCGTGATTTGTGGGGTTCGAACTCGGGACCTCGCGGTCTCGAAGGCCTTTGAGCGCCCCCTGTGTGCCGTTTAGGTCCCGCTGGGTCAACGTCGTTTGAAGTTGACGCATATTCATTAGTGTTTTGATATGGACGTGGACCCCAACTCTCTTCCCCGTGATAAATCCAATTATAATAATTCAGTGTAAAACCATTTCGATATAAATGAGATTTCACTTCATTAGGATCTCTATAAGTTTGATTTCGACATCTAGCTTTCGAACAAGGACACCTAATTTTTCCTTCCCAAATCGAATTCGGATTACTAGTAGCAAATTCAATAAATTCATTTATTCCACTAACAAATCCGGGGTTCATAATCCCATTCACTAATCTTGGACTGTACATCCAACTACGAATTGAATAATCCATGTCAATCGACGTCTAGCTACAACACACAAACAACCAACGTCTCATTTCCCAACTCTATTAAAATCAATTAATATAATTCTAATTATATTCTAATAATTATTCTAACACCCTAATTAACAAATAAATTCATATAGACATATAACACAAATATAATTCTAACACCCTAATTAACAAATAAATTCATATAACTTAATTATTAAAACATACCTACATATAAATACATGCCTAGCTAACAGAATATAATTAATTAACAATTTATAAATTCTTACAATTAACACATGCATGCATAAAAATTAACAATTCTAACAATTTTATATATACATACAACATATATGCATATATATACATATATATACTAAAACTATATATACACATATAACTTCAAATTTAACCAATGAAAACGAAAAAAATTACCGTAGAAATGCTCCCGTCGAAGTGTAGAACACAAATGACCAAAAACCGAGTTCGATCCGCAAACGAAGGTGATTTTTGAGTGGGGAGGTGTAAAACTCGAAGCTTTGGAGGTTTGGGGGAGGGGGGTTGCGGCTGTTACGTTCTGGAAGAAAGGGGGTTTGGCCAATTTATATTCAATTAGGGCATCGGGGAAGGCATCGGGCCCACTGCCGATGCCATTTTGCATCGGGGGGGCCGTTACCAAATGGCATCGGGGCCCACTGCCGATGCCATTTTGCATCGGCCATTAAATGCCGATGCCATTTCGCATCGGGGCCCACTGCCGATGCCATTTTGCATCGGGCATTAAATGCCGTCCCCTTTTCGCATCGGCCGGCCTACCGATGCCATTTGCCGATGCCTTTTGGGAAATATTTTGTAGTGTGGGTTTTCGAAGAGAAGTCGTTGACACCTCTCTTGAGATTTGTTGCGCACTTTATCCAGCACTAATTCCCTCCCATGGGTTTGTGTGGGTGATTTTAATGACTTATTGATGACGGCTGATAAGAGAGGACGTGTTCCACATCCACAATATTTATTTTGGGAATTTCAGGAGGCGGTGAGTGATTGCAATTTGACGGATATTCCTCTTTTCGGCTACCGATTCACATGGTGCCGGGGAAGGGACCCACATTCTGCAGTTGAGGAGAGATCTCGATAGAGCAATGGGTACTCTAGAGTGGCATTATCGTTTCTCGAGGTCAAAGTTGCTCAACTTGGTTGCACCGGTCTCTAACCACAACCTGTTGCTTCTTGATACATTGCATACTACAACTAGGACCTGACTTCGTTCTTTCCTCTTCGAAAATCGGTGGCTAAAGGAACCTGGTCTCCAGTTGGTGGCACATAAATGTTGGGCGGGTTTCCGAGACCTGTGGGCTGTGGGTTATGAACATGCTTAATGCTACTATAGAAACAGACGCAATTTGGGGGAACAAATGTTGATTCCAAATTTCGGGCTATGAAAAAAGATCTGGAAAATAAGATTGATGAACTTCAGGGAGATATGAGCGTGCAAGGTCGTGGAGCATTTTTTACAGCTCGCTTGAATTTGGGTATTATTTTGAGGCAGGAGGAGACCTATTGGCGTCAACGGGTGAAGTTGTGTTGGTTACTAGATAGTGATCTAAACACGCAATTTTACCATCAATCAACAACTTCTAGACGGAAGAAAAATAAAATTACTAAATTGCAGCATGATATATAGTGGAGACTAGGTGGAGTCACAAGCCGGGTTGTGTGATTTGGTGAGTGGTTATTTTGAGCAATTGTTCACTGCCATTGATTTCCTCTAACCTGTCTTGCCATTGATTTCGGAGGAGTTCCGCAGAATTTTGCGTTTACGAGGGCATTTGAGAAGGAGGAATTTGTTGGGATATTCTATATCCCATGTTTTGTATTGATAAACCAAATATGTTTGTAATATGATAAGTTGTATTGTATAGACAACTTCATTATTCATCTTGTAATATAATAACATCTGGTCAATATCAGCAGAGTAAGAACTCAACTGATGTAGAAGAGGAACGCGCACAAGCTCAGAAGAGTAGAGAAGAAGACCAAAATCCAGAAGAGAGAAGGATCAGATTAGGGGGGCATGGTTCGGTACGGTATACCGAACCATGTCGTTATCATATCAAAAATTTCGATATCAAAAATATTGATACCGTCATCATACCGAAAATTCGGTATAAAAACTCTCATACCGAATGTCGTACCGAAAATTCAGTATATCGTACCATATCGAATTTTCGGTACATATCGAATCATACCGAAATATCGGCACGCCGAATCATACCGAAATATCGGTATACCGAATCATACCGAAATACCTAAATTAATTATAAAAATCTTAAATAGTTGAATATATCAAACACAAATTAAAATCTAGAGAATACAATCCTAGTTCAAATTCAACAATACAAAATACAATTCTCATTCAAATTCAACAATACAAAATACAATTCTCGTTCAACTTCAATAATCTCAAAAGACCTGTAAAAGATAAAACTTAATCAATTTCAACTTATAGATATTAAAGTGTAAAAAATAAATATATTATTACTTTTCAACCTTTTCAAGCTTAGGATTGGATGGTAGTTAGAGAAGAATCTTGATTGATAATTGTAGCTGCCAGAGGAATTAAAAAGAATGAACAAAAAATATCATAAAATAGAAATTTAAAAACTATTAATAAAATTTATAATATAAACTCTTACCCCTTTCAATTTCCTTGTATAATTCAAGGTCATCATCGGTTGGATCCTTATAAAAGTTCATCTCCTCTCCTCCTAGCCATTCACTAGTGCACACCAATGCTTCTACCATTTTAGGACTTAAACAACTCCAATTGAACTCATACCAATTAGGCAATTACCAAGAACTCCAAAATACCAATTACCAATTGAACTCATACAATTACAGACATACAGTCATACCAAATTACCAATTACCTATCCAAAATCCAATTACCTTATGTGTTTGACACGGATGTCTAGCCAAGAACTCCAAAATACCAATTACCAATTGAACTCATATAGACATGCAGTCATACCAAATTACCAATCTAAAATCTAAAATCCAAAATCCAATTACCTTATGTGTTTGACATGGATGTCTAGCAAGGTGCTGAGCTGGTGGTGGGCAGCGTGCAGAGGCGGCAACACGGGGCTGTGCAGTGGCGCAAGGGTGTGGCCTGTGGACTGTGGACGGTGCAAGCGGCGCCACTTAGGCTAGGGTTTCACTTTCTTTCGAAGAGGGAGAGAGAAGTGAGATAAATTTTAATGTTTTCCTTTTTTTGATATATTAGATTCATATATGATAAGTCTAAGTAGACTGCATTTTAAAAATTATTTTTTAATTTATTTTTTTAATTTAAAATTTTAATTATATTATTAAATAATTATTTTATTAATATTACGGTATATACCGATATTTTCGGTATACCTAATTTATCGAAATTTTCACTATATACCGAAATACCGCGGTATGACCATTTTTCATACCGTTATCATACCGAAAATTTTGATAATTTCGGTATTTTTCGGTACCATAAGCTTGGTATACCGAAATTTCGGTATATTTTCCCACCCCTAGATCAGATGAATAAGTACTCATCTAATGGTATCAGCTGGGTATGATCAGCTGAGTACTCAATATCAGCTGAGTAAGTTAAACACAACTAAGACTAAGTTTGCTTGACTAACCACACAAAGTCTACACAACTGGGGAAACAATCAAAAGCCAAAAGCCAAGATCAGAAGAACAAGACAAAAGATCAGCAGAGTCATTCAGTTGAGACAAATTCTTCTGTTCTATGAATAGATCATGAGAAGGTAAAATCAGAGTTGACGTGGACCAATTGGGAGACGATAGCAGACACCTAGATTCTGACAAGGCACAAGGCTCAAGAATGGAAAAGTCAATGAAGCATTAATTATTACTAGGCAACGGTAATAATTAATACTCCCCCCGTCCCAGGATTTTATGCACACTTTGACCGGCACGGAGATTAAGAAAATGAAATAAAGTTATGTGTAAGGTAAATAAAGTAGGGGTATTATTGGTAATTCATTGATTAAAGTGAAAGAGATTTGATTAAAGGTAAAATAAATGAGGGGTATTATTGGTATTATTGTTTCCTTTTTTGGAGTGTGCAAAAAATGTTGGGACGCCCGTTAAGGAAAGTGTGCATAAAATCCTGGGACGGAGGGAGTAGCTCCTATTCTAGAGATTGTGATTCCCGAAATAGTGGGATTTGAATGTCAATTAATCATCCAACGGTAACATTCAAATCCACACTATAAATATGAGTTCAAATCATAACTCAAGTATGCGTGAGGGTGATGCTTAAGGCTGAGCAAAATATTTAAGTCCAGAAAATCAGAAGAGCTCAAGAATATCAGAATAAAAGACATCAAGCAAAGCATCCTTATACCCACACCCCCAATTAGTGAACTCATGATATATCTAAGCTAGCATAGCCTTATACACATCCCAAGCTTAGAAGAGAAATTCTCAATCCTAGCTTTAGGCTAACTCAAATTGTAAGGGAATTTCTCATACTTAGTCTTTCTCGAGTCCTCCTTCTAAACACCCATTTACAAGATAGGCCGAGTTTCTCACACTAGGTACATCAAGTTAACCATTGTAAAGGGTACTTGTTCCCTCCCCAATAAGTAGATCCGTAGACACAGAAAGTAGTTGTGTATCTTGATCAAAAGTCTTCTCTTGGGACTATAAAGTAGCAAGGCGTCCTCCTCTTGGGACGTTAAAGTGTTTAGAAAGGCTAATATCACATAATGAGATGTGAGAGTGGATGTAGGGCATTAAGGTCCGAACCACTATAAATCGGTGTGTTATTTACTGCTTTAGCATGCATATTTACATAACATTTGTTTAACAAAGAAATGGGTTTGTATCAGCTGATACACTATCAGCTGATACACTGCATATCTATTTTTCTAAGTTTTGAAAGTTCATATTCAGTAGACACCAAGTCAGCTGATATCATAAAATGTGTTTATGCCTGAAATAAAAGTTTTAAATTTCCATTAGCAGTATAAACGAGTATAATCTTCCTAAAATTGGCACACTACAATTCCGCACACGCTTCTCTATAAATTGATCTAATCAACAGACTAGTTAATTCTAGACTCCTAACGAATTAGCTGACCAAGTCATCTGTATAGAAGAGTTATTTTGTTTTCTACATTTAAATTCTATCAGCTGACATCAAGTCATCTGATCTTTCAGTAAACTCGTCTGATATTTTAGTCGAAAAAGGGACCATCAAAATTTACACGTGATATTCATCAAATGAATGGTGATAAAGCGTCGGGTCCAGATGGATTTAATCCACTTTTCTTTCAGCAGAATTGGGATATTATTGGATACAATATTTTTTGGAGGGTTCCGCATGGTTGAACGAGGAGGAATTTCCGTAGGGGTTTAATGATACAACCGTCGTGTTAATTTCGAAGGTGGATACACCTCAATCAGTTCGGGACCTTCGTCCCATTTCTCTATGCAATGTTGCCTATAAAATTCTTTCTAAGGTTCTTTGTAATAGGCTTAAAGACGTTCTTCCGGGTGTCATTGATCGATAAAGCCCAATCGGTGTTTGTGTTTGGGAGGGCCATCCAAGATAAAATCGATCTTGATAATGTTTCAGGCGATACACATTATGAAAAGCAGAAGGGAAGGTATGTGAGGCGTTGTGGCCCTTAAATTTGATATTTCTAAGGCATACGACAGGGTTAATTGGTATTTCTTGAAGATATCCTTCGTAAATTGGGGTTTGTAGATAGGTGGATCATGTGGATGTTGTTATGCGTTAAATATGGCAGGTACTCGATATTAGTCAATGATGATATTGTGGCCCGATAATCCCGGGTAGAGGCCTTCTCCAAGGTGATCTGTTGTCCCTGTACCTATTTATTTTGTGTTCAGAGGGGTTATCAGTTGCTTTAAATATTGCCAGTGAGGCTGGGCAGTTGCACAAGACTAAGATATGTTGTCAAGCTCATGTCGAATTATAAATTATAAATTTCTTTACACTCAATATATTAAAAAAAAAACTTATAAAATTTAAGAACTAACATGTATAAGTAATTTTATAAGTAAAATGAAACACAAATATTCCCCTAATAAGGAATTATAAGTTCAACATTAAAAAAATTACACCTTAATCAAACCTAACAAAAATGGTCCAAATAAAAAAAAGAAAATAGATATTTCTTTCTCCTTCATTATCCACATATTCATTTTCATCAAGTGCTAAAATAAAAAGAAAAAATATAATAAATTATTAAACTATAAAATATTAAAACGATCTAATAATAAAGTACTAAAAAATATAACCAAAAAATTTTAAAAATTTGATACTTCTGATATTGGAGAATGAGCGTCTAGAACATTAAAGAGATAAAAGATAACAAATTATTAAAAAGGGTTAAACTATAAAATATTACTCCCTCCGTCCCGGGGAAAGCTCCCCATGAGCTCCGCGCACGGAGTTTAAGAAATACCAATATAATAAGTTGTTGTATTAGAGGTGATGTGATTGAGAGAGAGAAAAGTATAATGAAATGTGAGAGAGAATATTTACCAAAAAGAGGAATGGATAGCTTTCATTGGGACGGACGAAAAAAGGAAAGTTGAGTAGCTTTCACTGGGACGGAGGGACTCCGAGGGAGTAAAATGATCTATTAATAAAGTACTATTAAATTATAAATATAAGTACCTGCCAATTCTTCTACTTAAAAAAATAAT
Source organism: Galeopsis tetrahit (assembly GCA_963675135.1). NCBI lineage: Eukaryota > Viridiplantae > Streptophyta > Magnoliopsida > Lamiales > Lamiaceae > Galeopsis > Galeopsis tetrahit. Next base: position 42,423,692 of record OY776134.1, read on the forward strand.
TAATGATTAAAACATAACCTAGGATAACAATCAGAATAAATTCGTAAAAATCGTTTTTTTTTCCTCAACCTTTCTGATAACAGAGATTGGAGAATAGATTGACATTTTCTATAAGAAAAAAAATTATATAACTTAAAAAATAAATTAAGTGACCGAAGATGAGATACTGACATGAGAGTTTCCGCTTTTCTCAGAGAGTGACGACCAAAGATAGATAATGACATGAGAGTTTTAGCTATAAAAAGATTAGATAGTTGAGTTAGTTGAGAAAATGACGAGGTTATTCAAAATTTAAATTTAAAATTATTAAAACTTTATGAGTAAATAATAAGTAAATTATTATGAAATCATAATCCCATCGTATTAAGATAAAATAAGATTTAAAATTTTAAATAAATAATTTAATTATGAGTATATTATAATCTCACAAATATATAGAGTATTAAGATTAGATTAAAATTAAAAAATGAATTATGTTGTAATTAAGTTTAAAAAATAATTATGGGTAGATTTTGAGATTATCAAATTATAACCGTTGATTTTAATATTATGAGTTAATTATTTTAAGAAAATAAATATTAGTAGATAATATGTAAATTATTATTTTGAGATTAAATTTAAAATATAAAATAAAAAGAGTATTGAGATAAGATAAGATTTATGTATAAAAGTGTATTTTTTAATTTCAAGTATTGTATTGTATAATAATATTAAATTTCATAGGATCGGGCTTGCATTGCATTGCATAGAATTGATAAATTAATTAATTAATTGGGCTGATTCAGATGCATTGGGCCCAACAATAATTAACTCTTCCGACAACATTTCCTTCTAGAAGCTCTCCCGACCAAACCCTTGAAAGCAACATCATCAGTCAATCAGCATTTTGACATTGTAAGGAAATCAGGAAACACACACACAAATTAACAAGATTCTCTGATCGATCTAGCTAATTTCTTCTTCTTCTTCTCCAATTAATTAATCCAGAAAATGAGCGGCAGAAATGAATTAGCTGCAGCACTAGATGAAGAAATAGAAGAAACAATTCATCATGCCGAAGAAATCAACAACTTATGCCTCCGCCTTCAACACTTTAGATCCCAGGTTAATTTTTCTTTAATCTACTTTAATTTCAATGTCGATCGCCTTATATATATAACACTCTATACAACTAGCTCTAGGATAAGAAATCAATGACACCAAATTCAACATACATTTAGATATAGAGCTAGCTAGGGTTTTTAAAACAATAGTTATTGCATTTTTTAATTTTATGTATCGGTCCAAGATCTCAAATAATTATAATATATAAAAGCCCTATTCTGTTGAATCAGGATGCATAAATAAAATGATGACGGCGCAGATAACCATTTGAAGTATCAAATCTAATATATTATTCATTTAAATAAATTGCAATTTAATTTTACAACACTAACTATATATAGACCTAGAGGGGTTTGCCAAATTATATATATTTAGGACAATTATTAATTTAATTAAAGCATTTCCGACATTGATAAATTAAGAGCTAGGAAGACGTGATCATACTTTTGTTTGTTTCCTGCAGTATTTCAACAGTTTAGATCCCAGGTTTCATGAATATTAATTTTTTTAATTATAAATTTCTTGATTAGCTAGTATCAACTGAATTGATTAGCTAGCTGCTGATTATATGTCTACTTTTGATGCTACAGCTTCGGATTAGAGTCGAAGCACAGAATAGAAAATATGATGCGGAAACTGAGGCCGAGCACCTACGCCAGGTTTGTAACAAAAAAAATATTCAGATTTTCTTTGGTTTCAATAGCTTTTTTTTTTGCTCGGTGATGTTTTCTTGCTGCTTACTTTCTTGATTATATATTATCATAGCTACTAATTTTATGGTTTCAAATCAATTTTTTGTACTCACATTAGTTTGTTAGTCCTAGCTACTTTGTTTACGTAGTTAATTAGTGTGAACTCTTGCTACGTTTGCTGCCACAATTTTGGATTTTTTTTTGTTTATTGTGGGCGCTCTTGTGCGGAAAAAATAAATTTTGTACTCGTTTTAACTACTGGAAGCATTTAGCTGCAAAATTCAAGAGTTTCTGTAAATGTAATGCATTCAATGTAGATGTATGTTTTTGGCAGATTGTTTGTTGACTGTTATACGTCACGACAAGATCCTATTTAAGACCCACGGATTTGTGGAAGTTGTGAAAATACAGCTATTAAGGGAAAGAACATAATAGGCTCTTGATTTTATGGGCTCCATAATCAGATTACACGTATATGGCGTATGGCGTAAGCTGTAATGCCTCATTAAGAAGTTTTCGTATTTGCGCAAAAATGCTGTACCTAAAAGTTGATTGAGAGAACGCGAAAGCCACGTGGTGACCTTTTTAAACATTTATCTGGCCTCCATCTCAGTTAAAGTACTTGTGGAGTCGGAACAAAAATATTTTGCGCGAATCAACAATATTAATCCTTTTGATTTTTTATTTTTTTGGGGGAGGGGGTGACAATAGTTTAATAATCAGTAGTCATTTTAACACAAATCCGTAGGATATTATGTATGTACTATCAAAATCTTATGGTCGTCTCACTTACGTATACCAGGGCCTTATTTGGTGTTTTAAACTTGGGACTTGCATATTAATTGCACTAAAATTATATGGCTAAGAATTTTATTTTATTTTTTGAATTTTTCTCATAGTTTTGAATATCTATTAAGTTGCACAGATATGTTTTTTAGATTGATCATGTTTCATTGTTCCTGTAATTTACAATCAAAATTTCAGTTGATCATATTTCATAGTCCGCGTGGGAGATAATCTTGATGTTTTCTTGGTGCTTACTTTCTTGCTTTTATTGATCATTATATTAAATTGAATTTGTTAGCAACTAATTTTATGGTTTCAAATCAAAATTTTGAAGTTTGTTGGTCCTACTTTGTGTGTGTAGTTACTGTGAACTATTGTTACGCTTGATGCTAGCGACAGTTTCGGTTTGTGTTTATTGTGGCTCTCCATGTGGATGAATTTATAAATCCTCTATTGGTTTTGATTTCTGGAAGCATCCAGCTTCTAAATTTCAGGAGTTATATGCAATGCATTCAATGTAGATATATCTTGATTTTATGAAAGTTATGAAAAATCTGCAAGTATGGGAAAACACATAATAGGGAAACAATAGTTTAATGATCAGTAGTCATTTCAACTCGATTTCTCAGTCGTTCAAAAGTGGTGTACATGACTACATTCTATGGAAGGTAGGATATTATGTACTATCGAAATCTAATGGCAGTCGCGCTTATCAAGGCCTTATTTGGCGTTTTATGCTTGATTTGATCTAGAATATTGTTATTGAGTCGTTTAACTTGGACCTTGCGTATCACACTTAGTGACAACATAGAGGATTAACTGGCTAAGCATCTTGATTTTTTTTTTTGAACAGTCTCAGATGTCTTCTGGAGATAATGTGAATCTTAACGAAACAGCATCGAGTTCTTCACATAAAAATGCAGATTCTTCTGCAAACCATATTCAGCTCAGCATTCCTGTTGTGTCTCCAAAGCTTTCCCACTTTACAAACGCACAAGAATCTGAAAATAATTTGAAGGAGGGGGAAGCGTCTAAAGGATCGTCTGAGCTGGAATCCGTGGAGAACCAACCTGCTAAAGGAACAAAAAGGAAGCTTGGTTTGTCCTCTTTGTCCATTGTTTTATCATACTTTAAATTTTATCATTGCTTTTGCTGCATAGTATTGATCACATTCACACTTATATATATGTAGTTATAGAGACAGAATGCGATGATGTGATTCAATTGAGTGGCAAAAGTTCTTCCCCAGCCCCAGTACGCTGTCAGGCGTCGACTGGCTGTCTTCAACCTAGTGAACACAGGTAATTGTTGATCCCCATTTACTATAAAAACTATGAGAATAATGAATATGTTGTATGGACATCCTTAATGTACTTGTAATGATATATGATGGTGTTTGTTGCTATGTAGAAAGATAATAAAATCGATAAACGAATAAGGCATGTGCTTAATTCTTTTGTTCATGTTTTTACGCTACGTACTGTCCTTCTTCGTTAAACGAAATTCTTGGAAAATATCCGACATTAGCTATAAAGTAAAATCCCAAGTGTCCATAAATGAAATGTTTGGTGAACATGTGCATTTCTTTGATTGTTAATTAAAATGTTTTGTCTATATAGATCATTAATGAAATATTTGAAAAATATCTGGATTATATACTTAATTACTCAGCACACAACTCATTATTTTTGTTTTACTCAATACTCACACTAAAATACTAACATACATTAACACAATTATTTCCTTTTTTTCTTATACACCATAGTCCAACTCTAGCACCCAAGAAAACTCAAAGAGCCGATAGTGATTACTGTTCTAAAGAGGTGGACAATTCTGCAATGACCAATGGAGGCGAGATTATCGTTTTCAGCGAAGCGCAGAGTCTTGAAACAGGTATTGTACCACACCATTACATAATTTAGTGTGATGCATGAAAGTTTAATAATTAAATTATTTTTTTTTGGTTATTTTGCTAATGTGTATTTTAAGCATGAATTTAATGCAAGTGCATAGTTTATGAGTGTTTACACATAGTTTATTGTGAATGAATGCATGAATATATATATGCCACATTTTCTGTTTTTTCGTGCAGTGTACAGAAGCCTATGGACACATGGAGCACATTTAGACAATGATCCACCGAGTCCACTACAATTTGAAGGCAAAGAACCGATTGATCCCCGATGTGATCAGATAGTTGTGCATGGGGATACGAAAAATGACACTTCTGCTAGAAATGAAGGGTCAAATGGTGATGATGAACATGGAGAAAGAGTAGAAGAAGAGGAGAATCCCAGTGAAGATGGAAAAGAGGATGAGACATTTGTTCCGCCACTTTTGATTGAATTTAAGGAGCATGTAGCTTCAGATATTATGCACGGGATTGAACGTGGCATCCTCAAATGCTACAACCACGTTAAAAAACTTCGTAACTGGTCGTTTCAGTCAACTCCTTCCAACCGTACGTGGAGAAATTACTTTACAAATTCAGGGCTGCTACGTATTAAAGATGTGTCGTACAGACACATCAACAAAGACCTGATAGCAGCCTTTGTTGAGCGTTGGCATCCGGAGACCAACTCCTTTCACATGCCATTTGGAGAGATGACTATAACGCTTGAAGACGTATATTGTTTAACCGGGTTATCCATTGAGGGTTCTCCTGTTATGTCGTCTTCTCATTCACCTAGGCCGAAGGCCAAAGATGAGTTGGTTAGGTTGTTGGGATTGACACCAGCCGAGTATGAAGAGGCTACAAGGGGTGCTAAAGACTCGTCAGTAAAGCTTGAGTGGCTGAAGACGAGGCATATTCTGTACGTTGATTCTGAGGATGAAGACAAGGTTCTCTACGCCGCTAGAGCATACGCCTTGTATGTGTTTGGATGTGTTTTATTTCCGAACAAAAGTGGTACATGTGTTTCGACCCTTTGGTTAGAATACCTTGAAGACATGGAGGGGTTGCATAGATATGCGTGGGGAGCGGCAACCCTGGCGTATCTCTACAGACAACTCGGGAATGCGTCCAAGGGAAAGTGCAAGCAGATAACGGGCTATCTCACGCTGTTAGAGGTAACCAATTGTCTATTACTCCCTCCGTCCCATTATTAATAGAACAGTTACTGTTTGCACGGAGTTTAATGTAGGAATTGTTTATTGATATTAAATGTGATAAAGTGACTTTTTATTAGGGATATAATGGGTAATTCAATCTTTACTCAGTGAGTAAAAAGAAATGGCATGGGATGTAAATAAGAGATGTTTTAGGGAGTTTTTTAAAAGGATAGGAAGTTGCTTTTTCCAAATAAGGAAATGTGCCATTAATAATGGGACGGACTTTTTTGACAAATGGGACGGAAGGAGTATTTTTTATCATAATATTATTCAACTTTCTACTTAAGTAGTATTGAATTGTTGTTTATAATTCAATGCAGGCTTGGATTTATGAACGCTTCCCAACTCTCCTCCGGCGTCAAATAAACCCTGCATATACTAATCAAGATCCATTGGCTATGAAATGGACAAGTACAGCAGAAGGGCAATCCCAACGACAAGTTGTTTCGTTGCGGAAACGTTTGAATAATATGACGGCAACTGAGGTAATTTTCCATCAAAATTTGATCAATTTCTATTTTTCTTTTCCCTTTTTTTTCATGTTAATTGTAAATGCTACTGCAGGTTAATTGGACGCCGTATGCGTCTGTGAGGCAGAGATTCCCAGAACATCGTGTCACTTACTACGATGGATGTATATCTGCAAATGATGTGGTTGAGGCATATATGCCGGATCGTGTGTTGAGGCAGTACGGGTACATCCAAACTATACCGAAGATGCCTTATGTTCATAGATACCAGCGCAATGGGCTATTGAAGCAAGATATGAAGGCAGCTTGGAATGCTCTTGCTAGACACTTTAATAGGATGGATGCTCATTTGCTTTCTGTGGATCGTCTTGGTAGGCGTGCTCATTTCCCGTGGCAATGCTCTGACGATTACATGGAGTGGTTCGTCAGCAACTCACATGTTAGGGTGAAAAATCCAAATCACATATAGATTCAAGTCCAGCCGAAGAGGCTAGGGTTGTCATGCAAGAATGTGTTTTGATAGATGATGTACTTTTTGAGAACTTGTTATGTAGATGTAGATGAGACGTTACTAATTAACTATTTAAAAGTTGTAATTTTTAAAAAAATTAATGTTGTAGCATTTGTGTTTGTAGCAGTATGTTTCTAGATCCTAAATCCCAATTTTCTCCCCGTTTATTGTCATAATCGAGCGTGTTTTTAGTTCCTAGTATCGGATATAACCATATATCACATTGGAAACTTAGCTTATAAATGGGAAGTATATATAAAGAGTTAATAGATCCCATTTGGAATTAGCCTGCAAAGACAATGTATAATGTTGCAAGCTTTAATTTGTACAATTGTACCTCTTATCTTCTTTATATGTAAACGAAAAGGTCCTTTGGTATTCGATTTCATTATTTCAAATTCGTACAGACTGCCAATGTCATTGCAAGTTCTCTAAATATCAATTTTAACTTCCCTTTTCTAGTAAATTCATCAAGGATCTGCTATTTGTAATATAAATTAAGTGATGCTTATGATGCAAGCTTGTAGTTCTTTGTAAATACAGGAATTTAATGTGGCTCGATCAGTTAAAATGCAATTTTATTAGCTAATTATTCTATGCTAGTACACTAAAAACACGAAGATTTGCGACAGCCTCAAAACCGTTGCAAATTGAGATGGAGATGGTCAAACTAACAAAGACTACAAGATTTGTGACGGGAAAAAAATCTGTCGCAATTTGCGACGAAATTCAGTAAGAAAACAAAGCGGCGGCATTTTGTACTGATTTGCAAAATTGTCGCAAATTGACCCGGTTCCAAGATGCGTCGTCTAATGCGCTATTAAATTTAACCGATGTGATTTGCGACATAAATGTTCGTCGCAAATTACCAATATTTGCGACGGATTTTATGGACGTCGCAAATTTCGATCCTATAAATACCAGACATTCTCTCACATACCTCTTTTGTCTCTCTAAATTTCTAGAGGATTTCAATTGAGGAGGTGATCAACGGACATCCTTCTTCACGCTCGTCACTATAAACATACATTTTCGATTATTTAAATGTCTTCTAGTTGATAGACCGGACTGGGAATAATTATACGAGATGAATCTGGATCTTTCGTGAGAGGCAAAACCATCTTGATCACCGGTCTTATGGAAGTGGGAATCGGAGAGGCCATGGGATTTTATGAAGCTCTCTCGTGGGTAAAGAGCATGAACATAGCGAACGTATTAGTGGAAGGAGACGCAAAGATTGTAGTCTATGCCATAAATAGCACAAACACGATGGAATTGGTCTTCCGGGACTACATTGGGGCATGCAAGAACATCATCTCATCACTACCAAATAGTAAAGTTAATTTTGTCAAAAGGAACGCCAACGTAATGGCGCACGAATTTGCGAACTCTCGATTTTTTGGGAGCTCCCATTGCTGGGTTGACCCTCCAAACTCCAAACTTTGTGGATGGGCTTACCGATTTAATTTGCACTTGCAATGATAATAACTAAGCCTCCTTGGGCTCGGAAAAATTTTATTGTCTTCTAGTTATATATGCACATGTTTATTAATTACAAGTCTCGGGCTATGTTAATGTTGTTTAATTAGATGCATTAATTGGATGTAATTAGTTGCATGCAAATGTTAATTTTTTTTTGGGGGGGGGGGGGGTGGTGGTGGTTAATTAATTAGTTGCATGTAATTGTTACATGTCTCGAGCATATGTTTAATTAGTTATTCTTTATTATTGCACGTTAAGTTAAAGAGAAAATATCGATTTTAGTTCTGTAATTTAGGCCGAGTCCAACTTTGGTCCTGTAACTTTAGACTTTTTTTAATTGTAGTTCTGAAGGTATCAATTTTATTCATGTAACTTGCAATTTCTCAATTTTAGGAGAAAAAATTATTTACGACCCGTAACTTTTACCTTTTTGAAAAAAGTCCCAAAAAATATAAAATTTTAATTTATTTGTAACTTGATTAATTCACGTCCATTTTTTGTTAGATACTCGAACAATATATTTTCACTCACACTTTTAATTGGAAAAGTCTTATATGCACCATACACACCAAAGTGATGTGGTGCACTCACTTTTTTTAACTGTTTTTATTTCTGTTTTTTTCTACAGAATTTTTCTTTTCCATTCTTTTTCTCTTTCTTTCTTCCTTCTCTTTCTTTCTTCCTTTCTATTCTCTATTCCTTTATTTATTTGAAAAAACATGTAAACTCTAAAAAATGTTCACACCTTCCACTGTATTTTTTTTCACATAGTAGCCGCCGCCTGCACCGATCCTGCCGCCGTCTTCCTCAGTTCCGGCCACCTACTCCCACTCGAAGTTCCTCTCCCGGCCGCACATGGAGACCGTCGCCTTCTCTGCGCGCCGCTCAGCGTCTTGACGGCGATGGTGAACCCCTCTGCACGCGGCGGCTCCGTCCTCGTGAATGAAGGGGACACAAGTTACGCACAAGCAAGCATTTGGGGCTTTATATATTTGAAGAGCAATTTTCACCTGCTTGCAGAAATTTGAAATCTAGAATAAAAAAATGTGGGTGGCTTCAAGCGTGCTGGGGCCTGGTTTTAGAGGTTGGTTGGAGAAGATGAAATGTGGTAAATGGAATGGCAGTAGAAGCCAAAAAAAACTTTGGAGTATGTGCTGTGCTGTGCTATGGCTATAGCTATTTGCTTTTTTCTGAATTTAATTTCCTAGTTGTGTGTTTAAGTTGGATTTTTAAGTATTTTAAAAAGTGTGGTTCTTTTTTATTGAAAAATAATACTAACTTTTATTACAGAATATTATTATTATTAAAAATTAGTAATATTGTTACTGAAAAGTGGTAGTATTTAATACTGAAAAGTGTTGTTTCATACCATTGAAAAGTGTTGTTTCGTAATAATGATAAATGGTAATTATTATTATTGAAATTTTTTGTTTCATAATACTGAAAAGTGATAAGTATTATTATTGAGAAGTGGTAATTATTATTAGTGAAAAGTGATAATCTTTAATACTGAAAAGTGGTAAGTATAGCTACTGAAAAGTGTTGTTTCATAATATTGAAAAGTGTTGTTTCATAATACTGAAAAGTGTAATTATTATTAGTGAAAAGTGGTAATCTTTAACACTGAAAAGTGGTAAGTATAGTTACTGAAAAGTGTTGTTTCATAATATTGAAAAGTGGTAATTATTATTAGTGAAAAGTGGTAATCTTTAATACTGAAAAGTGGTAATTATTATTAGTGAAAAGTGGTAATCTTTAATACTGAAAAGTGATAAGTATAGTTACTGAAAAGTGTTGTTTTATAATACTGAAAAGTGGTAATTATTGTTAATAAAAAATCTTGTTTTATAATATTGAAAAGGGGTAATTATCGTTAATGAGACTGAAAAGTATAATATTTAAAAACTCTATGGTATTTTTTTTAAATAAAAATTATGAAGAACAGTAATAATTGTAATTTTAAAATTTTAATTAAAAAAAACGTCATGGGTTTCGAACGCACAACCTCAAACATAAGATTAGACATGGTAACCGCTTTGCTAGATGCTACTTTGTTTAAAATTTTCGCTTTTGTAATTAATAAGGGTTAACTGATCCCATAGTGTGCACGGTGCACACTGTGCGCCAGAGACCAACTCCTTTTCATTTGTCACATGCACATAAAAAATATGGATAACGGACGTAAAAAATTATGTTGATCTTGACTTGTATAGCGTGGAAAAACAACGATCATGTGGATTAAAAAAATTTACAAGTCACTATGGGACGTAAATAAAAAAAAATTAAATTTGTTTTAGGACATTTTTTAAAAAATTAAAAAAATTATATCGTTATTGGACGTAAAAAGGCGAAAATTGTACGTAAATTAAGTAATTTAAGAAATTATGGGACATAAATTAATTTTTTTAATATTTTTTTGTAGTCATTTTTATAAAAAAGAAGTGAAAGTTACGGCTAAATAATTTTTTTTCTCCAATTTTAGTGCAAAGTTACACGACTAAGATTGAAAAAATGCAAAGTCACAAGACTAAAATTAATACTAGTCATGACTAAAATTGAGAAAATGCAAAATTACAGAGCTAAAGTTGGACTCGACCTAAGTTACAAGACTAAAATTGATATTTTCTCTTAAGTTAAATGTTTTTTTTTTTTGGTTAATTGCATGTAATTAGTTATTCTTTAATTAGTGAATTCACTTCATTCACGGCAGTAAAACCCTATTTTCCTTCAATCTCTACTCACAAACCCATTCTTCTCGGAAGAAATATATCTTCGCAGTAAAAATCCAAATAGTTAGAATTATACTACGTAAAAAACTCATTGTTCGGCGATGGAAAAACCGTCGGTAACCAGCTTAGCGATGAAAATAGCGACGACTATTTTTTGTCTTTGTTTACTTAACTGGTCGCTAATTATAATTAGCAACAAAATCTTGAACATCATTGCTACTAACAACGACACAATTCATCAATAATAACGATGGCATCAACCGTTGCCAACTTCGAAACGATCCTTTAGTTGCCGGGTCAAATAACGGTCGCAATTTCCGTCGTTAATTAATGATGGTCATATTCGTCGCTAATATTTTTTTGTTTTTTTAAATAATAAATATTTGTGACCCATTATTTCATTTGCCCACCATCCCTAATTATCAACGGGATATGGCGCCATTATTAACGACAATTTTTATCAACGGTAATAAAGATTATCTTATTTTAATTATTTAAGTTTTGCGACGAAATAATTAAATTGTTGGTAACCATCGACAACCTTCGCTATATATAAACCGTTGCAAACTAACATTTAAAATAAACGAAAATGGTGTTGGGGTTCGAAGCACCAGGGGCACAAGCAGGTAGAGTTGTCAATACGGGTCGGCGGGGCGGGCCAAACCCGCAAAAGCCCGCTAATTGGCGAGGCGGTCCATTTGCTACGCGGGCTGTCAAAACCTAGCCTCAACCCAACCCACAAGGGGGCGGGCAGCGGGTTTCGGCGGGCCAACCCGATATTTTTTTTAAAAATAAAAATATTTATTAAATTCATTATCTTCATTTCCAAAATTCAAAGTCTCTTAATATTTATCTCTTACATCACACTCATTATTAAATCTATTATCATAATCTAAAACGTGCGGCGTGAGAAGCGCAAATTTATAATGAGAGACAAAGACTTGTTGTGCTTGACTATTTTTTTGCTTCTAGATTTTGGTTGTTAATTGCATGCAACAACTAGATTTTGAGTTGTTGAATAAGTCTCAAAGACGTGACAAACTTTTGTTATTTTCTATAATATTAAACTAATTATATAATAATAATATAATACTAATTTTTTATTTAAAATAAATAAAGGCATGCTGACGGGCTGGTCCGCCCTCAACCCGCCAAAACCCGCGGCCCAATCCCTGTAGGCCCGCCTCCTAGCGGGCTGAAAAAAGTTAAGTCCAACTCATGTTTTTTTTTTAATGGCGGGATGGGCTGGCCCAACAGGCTCAACCCATTTCGACAACTCTACAAGCGGGCTAGCCATCCGCCTAGGATGCGTCTTGCATATAAGGCCTCCCAGACCTTTGAATAAATGGCTGATTTTTCGTCCTATGTTGGATTCGATTCCGATTCTGTAGGCGCCTAGTGAGGTGTGCTCGCCACTCGAACAAGTAATTCATTCGTTTATTATTGCAATTTTAATTGTACATGTACACAATTTTACTTTATTTTTTAAAAATCATTTAATTTATTTATTTTAAATATATTAATTGATAAATTTGTAACTTTTAAAAATTGTAATTTTTTTTAGTATATAAATTGTAAATGTAATTTTTTGTTACTTTTTTTTTTTTAATTTCTGAATTGTATATTTACGCATTTAAAAAAATATTTAATTTATTTATTTCACATATATTAATGGATAGATTTGTAACTTTTAAAAATTGTAATTTTTTTTTTAATTTCTAAATTGGAAATGTAATTTTTTGTTACCTTTTTTTATATTTCTAAATTGAATATATACACTTTTTTTAAAATTAATTCAATTTATTTCACATATATTAATAATAAATTTGAAACTTTTAAAAATTGTAAATTTAATGTTTTTTAATTTCTAAATTGTAAATGTTTATGTTAAATTATAAATTCTACGGAGTAAAATATTAATTAAATTACATTTAATCTTCATTTTCATCATAATCATTATGGGTCATCAATATCCTTGTCTTCGTCTTCATCCTCATCCCCATTCTCATCCTCATTACCTTATCCTCCTCATCACCATCGATTTCGATCAAGTCTGAATTTGCAGCCGTTAAGTCTACATAAAGATTAATGAAATCTCTCGCAAAGACCTTAGTTTGAGTCTCTATTACCGTTTGGAACGAAGCTTCTCCTTCATCACTGTTTTCCGCTGTAGGGACTTCCACTAAGGAAGGGTCTTTACTTTTCAAACAATATTTCATTCATTACGTTGAAATACTCGAGCAAAAATTATAAACGGATCATACCGGTTATATCTATTTCTCTAATGAACATCCGCAAGCTTGTAATTTAGATGGATTCTTGTTCCTATTTAACAACACAAGAGTCTTTGTCGAATACCCCACATAATCTACTTCAAACACTTCTTGGAGCACTCCAAAGTAATCACTTGTACATGCATTGTAGTTTGCACTTTTAATGCAAACACCACTTTTGGTATATATATAGTCACGCTCTTCTTGATACATACTCGGTTAAATAGAATTTATAGTCGTTCACATAATACTCGTTGTAAGTCCTTACAAAACGTAGTGGTCCTTTGACGAGATGTAGAAGAAGTTCTAGGTAATTGCTCTAAAGTTGTCGACGAATGTGCACACGACGGCTGTGAAGGGGCTTGTGAAGGAATTAAGCGACATCCTCACTCGAGAATCCACCACCGGAGGTCTGAGTAAATCAAACCCCTTCCTTACCTATGAGACACTACCGGATCTGGAGGTCCGACGGAAATGATTATTATCTTCTCCGCTCATCTGCATTAAGTATTCAAATATATAATTTAAATTATATTTTTTACAAAAATTCGGTGTATATAGTCATTTCAAAATTTTCTAATTAAATCAATAAACCACAATCTACACACTCTACCCTAATTAACCAAACGTCAAATTAAGTCAATAATTTCTTGATTTTTAGAATATTTCCTAATCAACAATTTCTAATTAAACAATCAATCAAAGTAACAATAAATCAACAATTAATTCCTAATCAACTGCGTACAATCATGCATATACAACTAAAAAATCATGAACTAAACATAATTAATAATTAATTTTCTAATTAAACAATTAAAATTAATTCCTAACAATTAATTAATTAATTATTAAACCATTTACATTAACAATTAAACAATTCTATACTGATTAACAAAATTAACAATATATCAAAGATGTTATGGAATTTGCACAAAGCTATTCCAAATTCAAATTAATGATAAAATTAGACACTAAAGACGCAATGAAATGAACAAGCAAGAACAAACACAGGATTTACGTGGTTCGATCCAATGGATCTACATCCACGGATGATACAGACTCTCTTCACTAAACTTGAACAAGTGTAACATATTCAACTCACAAAGATATTACACATTGTTCTCTCATCTATGCACTAAGTAGTGTATTTATAGAGATACAAAGATATTACACATTGTTCTCTCATCTATGCACTAAGTAGTGTATCAATCAGCAAACTTGACTCAGCTAATTAATATGCCTATCACCCGACTTGGCTTAGATGACTTGGATCCAACACAGATGACATAGACTCAGTAGAGTTGTCCTTACTCTACCAGATGTGTTGCTCCAAGATCAGACAACTTCACCTTATCAGCTGAGTAGACCTTACTCATCTGATCTGATCCAACAAGACAACTACGACTTCTCTTCTGCTAGACATTAGAATCAGTTGACATCTTCAATATTGCATTACTTCTAACAAAAGAATAAACAATTAATTCATAATCAACTATGAAAATATAAATAAAAATGTACCGTAAAATTAGACGAAAGGGTCGTAGATCAACTCATCTCAAATACTTCAAGAACCGCAGGAGAGACAAAAGAAGAATTTATTTTTTTCATATGAAATGAGAGAAGAATGTCTGTGATTGCCTTAATCAGAGATTTAGCGACGACCGCCTGGAAAATCGTAGCTAGTTAATGTGTTATATCAATATGTTTTACTAATTAATAGCGTAGTAGACGAGGGGGTGTGGGGAATTATGTTGATTAGCGGCGGTTTTTTTTCTTGTCACCAATTTAATTTTTAATTAGCAACGGTCTTTATGGTCGCTAATCAGCTCAATGTGGTGTCTTTTCTATTTTAGCTAAAAAATAGTCGTTGTTAGCGACGGTTTTTTAATTATGTCGCTAATCAGGTTGACTTGGTATGTTTGACCAAAACAATCGTTAATCCATCACTAGTAGGCTAGTAGCTACGGAATTTGCGTTGTCACGAATTTGTCGTCGCTAATTCTTGGGATTTTTGTAGTGTGCGACAAGAGTTTGGAGTTGCTGGTCTACCGCATTTTGAAAAATGTTTCGGGTCATATGACTAAGTTCACCACCACTGTCATTATACAAGGTCGTGCACTTATTACGACATAGGAGCTCAAGTCGATTAAGGAGGCGAGGAACACTACACCCCAATTGCATTTGAGCACCTCAATAATGTTCGGTGACACCATCCATTCTTAATTATCAATCAAAGACATTTGGTGCTCAACTTCTTGCAGCGGATCCGGCTGCTCCGCCACAAGAAATTAATGCATCTAGTTTTGCCATGTTTCGTGTTAATATTTTTTTATCTGATTGTTTATGAGAAAAAATTACAAATGGTTATATAACTTTTTCCGAATTCACATTTGGTACTTTTTCTTTACAATTTTTCAACTGTAGTCCTTTCCGACGAAATATTTAAAAAATTGGCCGGGCTAATAGAGGGTAATTTGGATTTTTTTTTAATTTTTTTTTTAATTTAAGGGTAATTGATTTACACCTTTTAACATTTATAATCCGTTATTACTAAATTTGCTACGATTGAGCTAGACTACATTAGACAAATTGAATAGATCTTGGGGTGGAGGGAGAATGCGGTAATTAAGGTGTTAAATTTGGTTGCATTTCTTGCTGCGGGGGAGCTAGATCAGCCGTTTGAGATTGATAATAATTAGCAGGGTGCCACAACCGACGGGGAACATTGTTGTGTTCGAATGTCATTCAAGTGACAGTGTTCTCCACCTCGATCCTTAATTCGATTTGAGCTCGATCCTCCGATGTAATGAACGCCTGACCTTGAATAGTGATGATGGTGGTGAACCGCGAAAAACGACCCGACCCATTTTTCAAAGTGTGGTAGACTGACTACCACGTACAAACTCTTCTTGTGACATGATAATATCCTGCAATTTGGATTTATACATTTTACAGCGAAGAAAGATTTTTCTCATTCCAGATTTTTGGACTGTATAATTAATTCAGATTTTTTGGACCGTACTTTTTCTTATAAAGAATTTGCAGCAACTTTTTTCTTTCTTATTTTTGGAGTAATTGATTTGATACTACAAAATCTCTATATTAAATAAAATGAATTTGTATTGTTAATGATTTTAAAATCCCTCATGGTGCTCACTCTATGACCAATCTCGTGCATCGCAAATTCAAAAGTCATCTCTACAGGCTTCACCTTCACATTCAAACACTACGGGGGAGGGGGGAATCTAAATTTCATCACTAAAATCAATATTCAACGAAATAGAAATTTTAAATTATTAGATTTAAATTTGCAACGAAATTTATATATTTCATCGATATACTAGCAACAAATTGTTTTATTTTGTTGTTAATAATCAGAACAACAAGGAATATTATATATTTCGTCGCTAATATTTTGCAATGAAATAGAAATTTCCGTGTCTAATTTCTTGAAATTAATATTTGCGATGAAATCAAAATATTTCATCACTAAACTAGCAACAGTTTGTTTTATTTTGTTGTTAATAATCAGAACAACAATGAAAATTATATTTCGTCGCTTTTTTTAGATGAAATATAAATTTTTGTGGCTAATTTCTTGAAATTAATATTTGCGATTAAATTAAAATATTTCATCTAAACTAGCAACAAAATATTTTATTTTGTTGTTAATAATCAAAACAGCAATGAAAATTATATTATGTTGCTAATATTTTGCTATGAAAAAAGAATTTTTTGTTGCTAACGTGAATTAGTGATGAAATAATTTTATCGTGGGATTTATGGTTATTCACTCGTGGCTAACATGTTTGCAACAAATATCAGATTTTCCTCACAAACATTTTGTGATGAAACCCATATTTTTGTTGTTAATATTTTGCGATGAAACTCATATTTTCGTCGCTAATATTTTGCGATGAAACTCATATTTTCATCGCAAACATTTACGACAAAATTAAAATATTTGTCTCAAACATATTAGCCACGAGTGAATAGCAACAAATCCCGCAATGAAATTATTTCATCGCTGATTCACGTTAGCAACGAAAATATTAGAATTAGCCACGATTTTTTTGCGACTAAATTGTAGTTTTCTTGTAGTGAAATCTAGTTTTTCAAAGCATTGTCGGAACATAATGTCGACATAGCAATCAATATCTATGAAGACACGAGCCACATCATACCCTACAATGCTAGTCGTAATCAAGGTAGTTAAAAGCGAAAAGTGCACTCAAAGCGAAAAGATCCTTTAACGCCATAAGCGCAAAATAAAAGCGCGCTTCACCGAAGTGATGCACACCATTTCATAATTATATATATATATATTAAACATAGTAAAACACATAGGACAAAGTGATAAACATGGATGTTTGTCATTAGATATTTCATAATTCAAAATAGCTAACACAATATTAGGTTCCTAATTCTAGCAAAAAGGTGAATTAGTGAACACCACCCAACTAAAGTTCCTGGTTCATGCAAAACGTGAATTAGTGAACCCCACCTAGTTTAAGTTCCTAATATAAACAAAAAGGTGATTTAGGAACCACCGTTTTCAGGTTCCTACTTCCTAAACTTCCTAATTCTAGAGATCATCTTCCCCTTCTAAATCTGCATCAACCGAATCATCATCACTAAAAATATCCTCAGGTTCTTCATTATACTCATCCGACTTATATACTTCAATATCTTCATCAACTTCAACCTCATCATTCAATGTGAAGTTGAGGCCTTTAGAACTACTAACACTAGGACTAGGATTTTTACGAGTTGATTTGGTTTGAGTCCTTGTTAATCTACTTGGTTCCCCAGCCCCCGCTGCCCTATTCACATCACCCCATGTCAAGCCACATACACCTTCATCATCATTAAACACTAAGTCATTCGCTGCATTTTCTTCTTCCTTTGTAGAACCATATTCTCCAATCAACCACTCATTACAATCATCAATTTCCTTCAAAACAATGGGATCCATGGCAATCTTGCTATCATAGCGTTCTTTAATTGCTCGATTATACTTCACAAAAACTAAGTCACTATGTGACGTAAATAAAAAAAATTAAATTTGTTTTAGGACATTTTTTAAAAAAGGTTAAAGTTATGGGACGTAAATATATATATTTCTCGTTATTGGACGTAAAAAGGCGAAAATTGTACGTAAATTAACTAATTTAAGAAATTATGGGACATAAATTAATTTTTTTTTTATATTTTTTTGTGGACATTTATAAAAAAGAAGTGAAAGTTACGGCTAAATAATTTTTTTCTTCAATTTTAGCGCAAAGTTACACGACTAAAATTAATACTGTCAGGACTAAAATTGAGAAAATGCAAAGTTACAGAGCTAAAGTTGGACTCGACCTAAGTTACAAGACTAAAATTGATATTTTCTCTTAAGTTAAATGTTTTTTTTTTTTTTTTGTTAATTGCATGTAATTAGTTATTCTTTAATTAGTGAATTCATTTCATTGACGGCAGTAAAACCCGATTTCCTTATACTCACAAACTCATTCTTCTCAGAAGAAATATATCCTCGCAGTAAAAATTAATCCAAATAGTTAGAATTATACTACGTAAAAAACTCATTGTTTAGCGATGGAAAAACCGTCGGTAACCAGCTTAGCGATGAAAATAGTGACGACTATTTTTTGTCTTTGTTTACTTAACTGGTCGCTAATTATTAGCAACAAAATTTTGAACATCATTGCTACTAACAACGGCACAATTCATCAATAATAACGATGGCATCAACTGTTGCCAACTTCGAAACGATCCTTTAGTTGCTGGGTCAAATAACGGTCGCAATTTCCGTCGCTAATTAACGATGGTCATATTCGTCGCTAATATTTTTTAGATTTTTTAAATAATAAATATTTGTGACCCATTATTTCATTGCCCACCATCCCTAATTATCAACGGGATATGCCGCCATTATTAACGACAAAATTTTATCAATGATAATAAAGATTATATTATTTTAATTATTTAAGTTTTGCGACGAAATAATTAAATTGTTGGTAACCATCGAAAACCTTCGCTATAAACCGCTGCAAACTAACATTTAAAATAAATGAAAATGGTGTTGGGGTTCGAACCGCCAGGTGCACAAGCGGGTACAGTTGTCAATGCGGTGCGGGCCAAAACCGCAAAAGCCCACTAATTGGTGGGGCGGCCCATTTGCTAGGCGGGTTGTCAAAACCTCAACCCAACCCACAAGGGGGCGGGCCGTGGGTTTCGGCGGGCCAACCCGATTTTTTTTTTAAATAAAATTATTTACTAAATTCATTATCTTCATTTCCAAAAATTCAAAGTCTCTTAACATTTATCTCTTACATCACACTCATTATTAAATTTATTATCATAATCTAAAATTTAACAATGAAATTATAACTAGAAGGTCGGTGTTTGACATTGAAACTAAAACAAGCGGCGTGAGCAGCGCAAATTTATAATGCGAGATAGAGACTTGTTGGGCTTGACTGTTTTTTTGCTTCTAAATTTTGGTTGTTAATTGCATGCAACAACTAGATTTTGAGTTGTTGAATAAGTCTCAAAGACATGGCAAACTTTAGTTATTTTCTATAATATTAAACTAATTATAATAATATAATAATAATAATACTAATTTTTTATTTAAAATAAATAAAGGCAGGCTGACGGGCTGGTGATTCACGTGATATGCAACACTAAATAAACAACCGCAAGTATACGACGTCTATTGTAGCGTGATAAGCACGAGGTCGATCCCACGAGGAGGTTAAGCGTAAAAGTGGTAGTTTGCTAATCGAGTTCTAAGTAGACGTGATCGATAATTTGAAAGTTGAATTACTCCTAAGATTGTCTAACAATGTGTCACAATTAAACAACGAAAGAGTAAATATGAATCGATCAAATAGCATACAAATCAAGGCAACGAAAGTAAAGTGAATGAAGACTCAAATAAGAGAAAGTGGATCCTAAAGCACATGCAACACTAATGTATCCATTTATGATTAATTATCTACCTAAGTGGTGTTCATGCTTTGTCTATAAGATTGATCACGTAATAATGAATTAAAAGTCCTTTCGATCCAAGTAATTCAAAGGAAATACTACACAACCTAGTATCTCTACCTAAGTTACACAATAAGACCCAATCAAGCTCCTAAGATCATCACACATCTTCCTAATCATTGATCATCTTTCAATCTCACAATAAAATTAGGTCAAATGCTTGCAATCAATTAATCAAAGTAGATTTCTTAACCTAATTCAACTAACTAAGATTAACATATCATCATTGTACACTAATGACATGCTTTGCAATGAAAATCAAGCATCCAAATAGAATTAAGCCACACAAACACCAAATAAGCAAAACATTAATTCATAAACTTCAACAAAAGTATTTACAAGGCTTTAGAATCACAAAGTGTTTAGCTAACTACTAACATAATCAAATTACAAAATCCAAATGAAATAACTAAATAAAAAGGAAAAGAAAGAGAAAGCTTAGTCTAGAATGTGGTAGTGAATGGAATTTGGGAGCTATTGCATCCTTTCTTCCTTGATTTGATGAAGAATTGAGAGAGAAATGGCCAAAACACCTCCAAGTATGTGTAACTATGTGTGGATTGGGGGAGAATTTGGGGGTGAATGGCTTGAATTTCAAGAAAGGGGGTTTATATAGTGTTTGGGTAGGGTTTGGATGGCATAATTGCAAGTTGATCCCTCAAAAATGGAGAAAATACAAGTTTGGCACCGAAAATGGGGTGACTCGGCCGAGTTGGGGTCACTCGGCCGAGTGGAGCACTTTAAAAAGTGTGCCACTGCACACTTTTGTCCAGCCGAGACTCGGCCGAGTTGGCTCACTCGACCGAGTGATGTTCAATTTCAGGAGCTAAGGCATTCGACTTGACTCGGCCGAGTTGGCTCACTCGGCCGAGTGCGCAGTAAAATTGAAACTCGCAGATTCGGCCGAGTTGAGTCACTCGGCCGAGTGCGCAGTGATATCCAAAGTTTCAGATTCGGCCGAGTTGACTCACTCGGCCGAGTTGCCTCCTTCCCTTCTCGTTTCATGCATAACTTTCGCCTCGGGTGTCGGATTGACTTGATTCCTTTAGCTAATCCACTCCATTTTTCGAGACGAATCCAACTGTGCACTCCTATTCCTGATCCAGTGAGGTATGGTTGGTGTTTTGCTCCATATTTCATCGTATTTCCTACAAAATCGACAAAACACAACCTTTCTCTCATTTCGGCTCAAACAATCATAATCAATGCATAAATCAATGAAATCCACATCAAAACATGCTTCACATGTGCCTCTAAAACGTGTAAATTCCACCCGAATCAAACTCCCCCAAACTTAAAATGTTGTTTGTCTTCAAACAACTAAGCACTTAAAGCAATGAGGGTGGAATGATCACAATGGAATATTCAATGTAATTCACACATGCAAAGTAGGATGTAATGATATCTCTTTCTCAAAGTGCATTTTTTCAATGAAGATCATAGGCTCATTATTGCAATTCACACTCATAGATCAAAGAATGCACAAACACACAACACATTGTGAATGGGAAACATAATCCAAATGTTCAAGTCCTCTAGTCACATGACAAAGTGTTTCTCTCAAACACACAAACAATTTGAGGATATTAATGCACTCATCAACCAAGTTAAGCTATGCAATCACCATATGCTTGCCCAACTTCTACTTTCCACAACACTCACATGCTCAACAATGTGATCAATAGGACTTAATCAAGGATGTAACATTGGCTCTTTGGACAAGGTAGGATGAATTTGGGAATTGTGACTCTTCTAATGGAGGAAAAAGCTTGTTGTTTTACAATGTGTGCTTTCACTTTCAAAGCTTACAAACTTAATCCTCACTTTTCTTTTTCCATTCTTTTTCAAGCATTCATCACCTCATCTTTTGAACCATTTTTATTTTCAAGCTTTTGGGGCTCTTTGTCTCTCTTTTCTTTTCCTTGATTTTCTTTTCATCTTTCTCTTTTTCTTCTTTCAACTTTTCCAACTTTTCTTTTCACCAAAGATATTCATTCAAGCACATGTTTTTCCACTTTGTCTTTCATCCCCCACTAGATATAGGAATCAACGGCTCAAAAAGGTTAAGTGGTTAACATTGTAGTTTGCCAAGAAAATGAGGAATTAAGCTCAAGGGGCTAACTACGGAAGATTACTTCGGTTTTGGGAAATTTTGGCTAAGTGACTCTTTTAGAACAAGATGGCCTATATCACATCACAAAGTTTCACACAATCATGCTTTCAAACAAGAACTTGGGCAAATTTCTAGGATCACTAGCAATAACCTAGTCCACTCTCAATAGGACTCTCACATTCATCAAATGTCCCCAAACAACAACACATCATGCATCCATGCTATCAAAGATCACAAATATGAACACAACATGATACTATATTCCAACACCAATCATGCATACATTCAAAGCAAATAGACATCACCACAACCACTCAACAATGGATTCCAATGACTATTCATGCTCACATTTCACCAAATATCCACTACCCAATCATGTGATCAAAACCAACTTAATCAATATAATCATGTGCAAGTCAAGTGTGCGCCGGTGCAAAATGTGACACAAGTAGAATGACGAACCGGTGCAAGGGTAACAACTAGTAGAAAAATAAAATAAAAATAACTCCCCCAAACTTAGAATTTTACTATGTATAAATTCTAAGTTTGGGGCTACAAGTTGTTACCTCCCTCCTTGCACATCCAATGCTTCTTCAAAGATCACCATTGCAACACTTGCTTCCTCCTCTCCAAAGTTGGTTTTGCTTTCTTCTCCATTCTTCAAGATGTGATATCCATAGTACTCTTCATCCATACCTACAAAATAAACCAAGCTATCAAAACTACTAAAGCAATAAAAACATGAAAGCAATAAAACCTTGGGTTGCCTCCCAAGAAGCGCTATTTTTAACGTCCTATGCCGGACGGTTCTTCTTTGAGGGGAATATCAAGTCACCCCATCATCCTCCTTGCTCTTGACTTTCTTTGTCCATGCTACTTTCTTGAACCCATTGAAGCATCCACTAGCTACTCCATCCGGCTCTTCAATCATTGTTGGTCCCAAAGTTGAGTTAAGATTGAGTAAGCTATGAAAAAGTCTAGAGGGGAGGGGTGAATAGACTTTTCAAATTCTATCAAAATATCAGAGTTTAAG
Source organism: Galeopsis tetrahit (assembly GCA_963675135.1). Classification (NCBI taxonomy): domain Eukaryota; kingdom Viridiplantae; phylum Streptophyta; class Magnoliopsida; order Lamiales; family Lamiaceae; genus Galeopsis; species Galeopsis tetrahit. The sequence goes on from OY776134.1 coordinate 42,447,049, forward strand.
TGCGGAAATGTGTTCTGTATGATACTGTTCTTAGAATAAGATCAGTACTCAACAGTTAGCTTTTATACTCAACTTTTCTTTAAATCTTTTCTTAGAAAACTTACTGTTCTTGCTTAACAAATATATCAACAGTTAATCAAATCAAAACAGTAAAGAACACAAGATTTTTATAGTGGTTCGACAAATGTCTACATCCACTCTCACAACTCCAGTTGCGATGTTTTATTACTCTTATCCACTTGAGTACTTGTAGCTTAGAGTCCCAAGATTAAGACTTCGATCTTATCGATTACACCACCAGGTATATCTTCGATCAACTAGTAATTTCACAAGTAACTAGCACACTTGTTTACACAATACAAACTTAAAACGAAAAGTAAAACTTCTCTTGATAATAGCCTTTGTTTCTTCAATTCAGATCTGTGGCTTTTCTTCAGTACGATCTTCTTGACTCTGTGAGTGCTTGAATACTTGAATGCCTCTTGATTTGCTCTTAAACACTTCGAGTAGTAGTAGTTTCAGTAGTCTTTTCAAGTAGAAGATCACACGGTATTTATAAGCATTAGTAAGACAGTTAGCAGTTTGTGAACTAACTCTCAACTAACTCATAACCGTTTCTTGTTGTAACTTCCTTCAGTTTGTAACCAACTTAAAACTTATCCATAAGTCAGCATATCTTCAACAATATCTTCAGTTACGCCTTAAATAAGTTATCCAAACTTATTCTTCAAACAAACTAACTCATCACAGTAAACTACTCTTCTTAGTTTTACTGCTCTTGGTCAGTCAGCACAGTTCTTCCAAACTGTTCAGCTTCTTTAAAAACTTCACTTGATATCTTCAATCTCTGAAATAGTCTTCTTAGTCATCTCCAGTCTTCTGACTTCAAACTAATCTTCTGTTCTAACTATTACAATGCTGAATACAATAAAATACAACTTTTACAAATATAAAACCTATCTTATACATCAACTGAACTATATACAGATGAGTATAACTAAGTCCTATACTATAAGCTGTCTATACAATATTTCCATCAGCTTAGTTCTTAAACAGTTCATATATCAGATTAGTAAAATACTAAGATCAGTAAATTCAGACTTCATATTACAATAAGATCAGTAATCTCAGATAATAAGATCAGTAATCTTATATCATATAACAACATATAATCACATATATCATTAACTCTAAATTACTTTTGGCCATCAAAACATATAATCATCAATTAGAACATTGTTTATAAGATTCATATCCCAACAATTTCCCCCTTTTTGATGAAGCCAAAACTACTTAAACATTCTTAGATCAGTAGTTAAGATATATAGTAAATCATATAATTCATCAATTCAAAATCATATTAGGATTCAAAATAAGATCAGATATTACACATACTTCACATAGTCACAGAAATATCAAATAGAAATAAAGATAAGGTTTAGAAATGTTATCTTCTTCAGCATAGTCCTTCATCTTCAATCTTCATTTGAAATTCTGAATGCTAAGTACATCCTATTCTTGATATCCATCATGTGATTAGGATCAGTAATTCCTTCATCTTTAATGATCTGTGAGATTAAGTTTCTGATCTCTGAGTAATCTGGTTCACCATTTTCAAGTCTTGGAGGATCCCAAACTGGTTCTTCAGGACATAAGATCTGTATTCCTGCACCAGCAGCTAACAACAGAATATGTTCCCAAAAATTTCTTGCGATATTCATCATGAATGTATCAAAATCAGAATATTCATCTTCTTTGCTTGAATGGTCACCAAATTTCTTCACAATAAAATTAGCAATCTGCCATTTCTTTTTCAAATTATTCCAGAACTCCATATCTTCTGGGTCCACAACAAATTCCATGAATTGTTCATCCAGAATAGTTCCAACAGATTTAGACTTCATTTTCTTTTTCAATGCAGCAACTCGATTATCAAATTTCTTTCTTGAAGCTTCTGCATCTTTCATCTTTTGTTTTCTAATCTGTTCAGCAGATCTTTTCTCAGCTAATTCAATTTTCTTTTGAGCAAGCATCGGATTATGCTTCTCAATAGCTTCAGCCATTTGTACATCACTTGGCCTACTATCAGTAACAACATGCTTCAACTTGCTTTTAGATCTGGTATTCCTACCAATCTGTTCAGCCTCTTCTTCATCATCAATAACCAATTTCCTTTTCCTTTTTCCAGAAGAAGATTCAGCAACATGTTTCTGAGTAACAGAATCAGGATTTTCCAATTTTAGTTTCAGACTGATAATTTCTTCTTTCAAATCATCAATGCTTTCTTTCAACTCATCTTGACTCACAACCAATTGTGCTTGTTGTGTCTGAGTTTGTTCCAGAACTTTCATTACTTTTACTTCCCCCTTTTTGGCTTCATCCTGCCAATCTTTCAAGGGTGTTAAAAGTATCTCTACTTTCTTTTGCAGTTCAGTAGAAAGTGACTTTTCTTGTAATCTATGCAGATCATAGATTTTAGACATTGTGTGTTCCAACACTTGCTCATATGAATTGGTAGTAGTCAATCTTTCCAGCTGTTCAGTAGCTTGTTGAAACCTCTTCAAAGTTTCATCCAACTTACTTTGTAACTCTTCATTGTGCTTTTTCAACAATTCAAAGCTAGAGTTATCTTGAGCTGTTTCAGAAGGAACTGTTCTTACTGTCTCTTGAACATCATCAAGCACAGTATTCTCATCAACATTAATTGGTGTGCTCTTCAACTCATCAGCACCCAAAGAGTGTTCTTCTAAAACTTCAGTTTCTTCAGCTACAACTGTGTTTTCATACACCTCAGTTGCATTTGTATCAGCCTCATAATCAGCTTCCATATCAGCTTCATAATCAGTTTCAACATCAGCTTGATCATCAGAAAGTTTAACTTCAGCATCATCAGCACCCATGTTGACATCAGTATCAACATCTACATCAGCAGGTTTAACCATGGAATACTTACAACCAGTTATTCTTTCAATCAACTGAATAACAGATTCCAAACTTGATAGCTCATTATAAGAATTAACATCTGCAGCTTCTTTCTGTTCTTGTTCCCAGTCATGAAACACAGAAAGACCACCCATACCTTCAGCCACTATCATCAATTGATCTAGACCTATGCTTCTAAGATACACCCAAGTACCTATCCTTAGAAGTTGCTCAAAGGTCTTAGTGTTATCATCTAAACCATGAAAGCTTTTGAGAAGAGCATTTCTCAACTTAAATCGAATCCTCTCTTCTTTATCACAAATAGGATACTCCATCAGGAACACTGATTCAGGTTGGATAAACTCAGTTTCTGGGGAGGATGTAATTTCAATTGGTTCAGAAGAAGGTATATGTTCATGCTCAGTAGAGTGATCATGAACGGGTTCAGATTCAGGTTCAGGAACATAATAGGGAGTAGAAAAATGGTGAGGATCAGAATGAGGAGTGAAATGAAATGAAGTGTTCTGAGGGGTTGAGGGAGGAGTGTTCTGATGAATAGGAGAGTAGTGAACTGACTCCTCAGAACGGGAAGGCTCAGCTTCAAGGGGTTGGGCTTGGATAGAATGAGAGGTTGAGGGAGAAGGGGTAGTGTTCTGGAGGACTCTTCTGGGTCTAAGAACACCAGAAACTTTAGTTCTCTTATGTGAAAGAATAAGGCTTGGAGAACTTACCTCTTCCACAGAAGACTCCTTCACAGCTGCAACAGACTCTTCTGACCTTTCAGAAACGGCCCTGGCAGAACGACCTCTTCGTAATCCAGCTCGTGGAGGATCATGCCTAGCCTTCGTTCTCGACTCCGGCTCATCATTGTCAGAACGAAACATAGAATCACCAGATTCTTGTAGTTGATTCCTCTGGCTTTGTTCAAACAAAGTGGACTCCTTCTTGAACAAGAATTTGCCCTGATGAAATCTTTTTGGACGACTCCAATCCATCTTCCTTTCAGCTAGTTGAGGTAACAGTATGCTCATTTTACTTCCAAAACCCATCATAGATTTAATGGAAAATTCTCTTGAGACCTCATCAAAAACCACTTTCTCTCGTTCAGCCAACAATCTGCCAAGCAAAAATCCTTGCCAATCACCATTGACTCGATCAGTGATTGCAGCCATAATGCGAATCTTGAGATAGGTGAGAGCGTCTTGGCTGTAATGTTGCCCTAACAAACATTTTCCAGCTATATCCATCAACAACTGCATGCCTTCTGGAAGCATATCTTTCTTCAAATTGGACAAGGTCGCTGGGTCAGCATTCAACCATCTGCCCACGCGAACCTTCTCTTGCCCTGCCATATAGCTCAGAATGTCTATTGGCCCGTCTGGAAGATCGAACGTGATACCAAGGGTTTCTCTAGAAATAACAGCCCTATGGCCAGAAACAATCGAACGGATGCTGTTCGAGTCACCCTGTACTTGAAGAAAGAATTCCATCGCCTCAGGTTCGTAAACCTTCACAGGAAATGATTCTAGGTATTTTCGCAGCCCGCATTCTTCACACATGGTGAGAATGGCTTGATTCTCTGCCTTCTGACGTCCGGTGAAGTAAACGGAGTTTTCGACGAAGATTCCTTTCTCTCGCATCCATCTGGATGAATCAAAAGTTCCTGCTACCACATTTTCTTCGTTAATAATATCAATAATTGCCATTGAAAAGAAATAGAGAAAAATAGTTTGCAAGAGTAAGGATATTTGAGAAAGCTTGAGCTTAGAGAGTTTTCAGAAAGATTCTTGAGTAATGAAGAAGAAGAAGTTAATGAGATCGTGTAAATCTAAAATCAAATCAATATCTAGGGCTTGGATTGATTTTGATTTCCACGTTGTGTGGTTTGGATTGAGTTAATGAAAAGGTGTAAATACAAAACGTTCCAAATTCATAAAATCTCAATTCCAATTTGGAGCCAACTAGTGATGATAAATACACCTTTTAAATTAGGTTAGAAATAGAGGAGTGTATTAATCTTCTCTATAAATGATCTAATTTTGAACAGATCTTGACTTAGAAAAATTCTAAGGCAAAATACTGTTCTGATGTATATCAGCACAGTTGTTTTCCAAACACATTATACTTCAATTTTACTTATCAAGGTTCAGCTGAGTACTGTGATCAGCTGAGTACTCTTTTGACGATCAGCTCAGTAGTTGAGTCAGCACAGTAATCCTCAGATCAGTTCCCAACTTTTCTGATTTTCACTCTCTTTGATATCAGCACAGTACTATCTCAGATCAGTACTGTAAATGTTCTGTAGACAGATTTCCCTGTTAATCAAATAAGCTCTGTAGACAGTTTTAATCAGTAATCAGATCAGTTCTGTAGATTGAATGATATTGTAGTCAGAATAGTTCTGTAGACAAATTAATTTTGTAATCAGAACAGTCCTGTAGACCGCTCAATTCAATAGTCAGAACATGTCTGTAGACAGATTTGTACTGTAATCAGATCAAATTTGTAGACAGATCAAATCTGTAATCAGATCAGTTCCCCCTCCAGTGGAGAACTCCTCTTCTGTGCCTGTTTCACCTTGGTAGAAGTGTTAGTTCATGCATAGATGGTGAAATATAGTACAGAATAGTAAAGAATCATTAAAATAGGTCTATATAAGGTTTTGTTCTAAGGTGTCTTTGTGCTCTGAGTCAACATACAGGATTTTTCAGAAATCATAGATTCCCCCTTAAATGTATATTCTCAATTCCCTCAGCTTTACCAGCTTCCTCATCGGGATTTAGGCACCTTAGTAACCTATTTACCTGATTGTGATGAATGTAGAGGGCTTGACATGGACTTTTCTTCAGAATTACCCATCTTGGTGAACAGATCTTGATATCAGCTCAGTACCTGAAATGTTAGTATATAGCCCTATCTACATGCAGGATCCATGTCTATCAATCCTAAACTTATGCATAGCTCTCCAAATCTAGTTTCAGCCAAAGGTTTTGTGAAAATGTCAGCTCTCTGAACATCAGTATGGATCTTTTCCATTCTAATGTTTTTCTTTTCAACATGATCCCTAATAAAATGATGCCTAACATCTACATGCTTGCACCTAGTATGTAAAACGGGATTTTGAGTGATGGCAATTGCACTATTGCTGTCACAGAATATAGGTACATTGGATTCCACAATGTTGTAGTCTCTAAGTTGTTGCATTAGCCAAAGAAGCTGACTACAACAACTTCCTGCAGCCATATATTCTGCCTCAGTGGTAGATGTTGCCACACTTGTTTGTTTCTTTGAAAACCATGATATGAGCTTAGAACCTAAGAATTGGCATGAACCAGAAGTTGATTTTCTATCTATCCTGCAACCACCAAAGTCAGAATCTGAATAACCACTTAGGGATAGATCATCATCTGCAGAATACCACAAACCTCGATTAATGGTACCCTTTAGATATTTCAATATCCTTTTAGTAGTCTCCACATGACTTTCTTTGGGGTTGGCCTGAAATCTAGCACATACACCTACTGCAAATGCAATGTCTGGCCTACTAGCAGTTAAATAGAGTAGAGAACCAATTAAACCTCGGTAATAGGATTGATCAGCAGACTTACCTTGATCATCAGGATCCATTCTGTATGTTGGCAGCATTGGTACTCCAACTGTTTTACAGGTCTTGATACCAAATTTATCTAACAAATTTCTTGTATATTTTGCTTGATTGATAAAGATACCATCAGATGATTGTTTCACTTGAAGTCCAAGAAAATAAGTCATTTCTCCCATCATTGACATTTCAAACTTGCTTTGCATAAGTTTTGAAAAACTCTCACTCATGCTTTTGTTAGGAGATCCAAATATTATATCATCAACATAAATTTGGACTAATAAAATGTCTGTACCTTCTTGTCTTCTGAACAAAGTTCGATCCACTTTGCCCTTAGTAAATCCATTTTCAACTAAAAATAGTGAAAGAGTGTCATACCAGGCTCTTGGAGCTTGTTTTAGACCATAGAGTGTTTTCTTCAACCTGTATACTTGATTACCATTTACCTCAAATCCAGGAGGTTGTTCTACATAAACTTCTTCAACAAGTATACCATTTAAAAATGCACTTTTCACATCCATTTGATACACAGTGAATTTCATATAAGCAGCATATGCAAGAAACAATCTTATAGCTTCTAATCTAGCTACAGGAGCAAATGTTTCATCATAGTCAATACCCTCAGCTTGAGAGTAGCCCTGAGCCACTAATCTGGCTTTGTTTCTCACAACAAGATCATTTTCATCTTTCTTATTTTTGAAAATCCACTTTGTACCTACCACATTGTGATCAGTAGGTCTTTCTACAAGTTCCCATACATCATTTCGAGTAAACTGATTCAATTCTTCTTGCATAGCAATAATCCAGTTACTGTCAGATAAGGCTTCTTTCATATTAGCAGGTTCAATAGAAGATAAGAAGCAACACCAACAGAATAGAGAGTTGCTGGGTTCAGGCTTAGAATCAAACAGTTGTCTTCTGGTCTTAACACCTTTATGGGATTCACCAATAATCAGATCAGTAGAATGAGCAGATTTCCATGTTTTTCTAGTCTTAACAGGAATACTATCACCATCCACATCATGTATAACATAATCATCAATATCAATATCATTATTTTCAGCAGGTTTATTCACAGGAGAACAGTCAACTAAATCAGGCATGTCAATTGGTCTAGAAGACTTACCATTGTCTTTTACCTTTTCTACATCATCATCTTTGTTTAGAACATTCAGAAATGGATTGTAAGCTTGTACAGATTCATAGACTTCTGTTTCTTCAGTGTCTTTATCAGTTTGAATGGTCAGATCATCAACTTTCTTACTGATCTGATGATCAGCAGAGTCCTGTACAACTTCATCAAAGACAACATGGGGTGTTTCTTCTACACATAGAGTAGAGTAATTAAAAACTCTAAATGCCTTGCTTGTTGAGGAATATCCTAAGAAGATTCCTTGATCAGCTTTGGCATCAAAAGCATTTAATTTGCTCTTTCCATTGTTATGAATAAAGCACTTACATCCAAAGATATGAAAATATGAAATTCTTGGTTTTCTACCTTTCCATATCTCATAAGGAGTTTTACCATGTACTTTGTTGAATGCACATCTGTTCTGAGTGTGGCAGGCAGTATTGATTGCCTCAGCCCAGAACTTCTGTGGTGTGTTGTATTCTGCAAGCATTGTTCTGCATGCTTCTTTTAGTGTTCTGTTTCTTCTCTCAGCTACACCATTTTGTTGGGGTGTCCTAGCTGCACTTGTCAAATGCTGAATTCCAGACTTACAACAAAATTCTTTAATATAGCAGTTTATAAATTCAGTCCCCTTGTCACTCCTGATTTTGACAATGGGCTGACCTTTTTCTACTTGCAACCTCTTTAACAGATCTGGTAGTTGGGTTTGTGTATCACTCTTTTTGTGTAAGAAGATTGTCCAAGTGTACTTTGAATAATCATCTACCACAACCAAAGTGTACCTTCTACCATTCAGTGTAGGGGGTTTTATTGGACCATGTAAATCCATGTGTAAGAGTTCTAAGACTCTACAAGTAGAAAGAGTGGGAATTGACTTAAAGGAAACCTTTACCTGTTTACCTTTTTGGCAAGCATCACACACTTGTGACTTGAAATAGATTTCATTAGGGATACCTTCAACAAGGTAGTTTCTTGCAATCTTGTTAAGAATCTTAAAGTTCAGATGGCATAAGCGTCTGTGCCATAGCCAACTGATTTCTTTAGGACTTTTAGAAAGAAGGCAAGCATCCCTAGGACAGCTATTCCAATTTACAATGTAGACACTGCCCTGTCTAACTCCAATTAGTAGAATTGTATGAGTTCTTTTATCCCAGATTTCACATTTGGTGCTTTTGAAGTAAACCTTGTAACCCCTGTCACAAAATTGAGAGACAGATAACAAATTATATTTCAGACCTTCAACATATGAGACATCTTGAATCTCTACATCTCCATTCTTGATGTATCCAAATCCTTTTGTGATTGCCATGGAACTATCTCCAAAGATCACTTTTGGTCCTTCCTTCTCATGATAGTCAGAAAGAAGAGTCTTGGTACCAGTCATGTGGTGAGAACACCCACTGTCAATGTACCAAGTTTCTCCAACTGAACCACCTTTCTTGTAAAGATCCAGTCGACCCTGCAAATAGTGATCTTAATAATTTAGGTACCCTCTCTTTATTGGGGTCCTTGGGGGTTAGTAGTAAGAGGTATCCAAATAAACATTGAAGTTTTGAATAATTGAGACCTCTTAAGTTTTCTACCATGCTTATCACAGAACAGTACTTTATTGACCTTATCCAAATTATCAGCAGACTTAGGATCTATTTTTCTGAGATAGCCTTTCCTTGGTTCTATCCCTTTTTCAGGAAGATCAGTATGTCTGTAATAGTTTGCATATGGCTTGAAAGCCTGTGGACCATACGGCTTATAGATGCGTTTTGGTCTTTCCTCTCCAATGATATCATAAGATAAAGGTGGAGGATAAAGAACAGGTTTGTTATGATAATGTGGCACAAATTTCCTAGGTTTAGTTGAGTACAGCTGAGACTGCCTTATGAAAGGAGGTCTTGGCTGTTTCCAACTTGCCTGAGATTGTCTTGACCTACTGTTCTGAGTCTGCCTCTTCTGATTCCAGGACTTTTCAGCTCTGGTCAGAGGAGTATAACTCTTCTGGTATGGTCTTGACTGTACCGGTCTAGATCCATTCTTCTGTTTACCATTCTTGGCATTAGGAGGAATGTATTTAGACTGTACTTTGGATTTTGGTTCATTATCATAAGTCATGGGTTCTTTTCCTTTATCTAATTGCAAAGAACTTGAATTAGCTCCAGTAGTGTTCTTAATGCCTGAAGTAGAAGAACTAGGCAGATCAGTACCTATTCCACTCTTGTCATAAGAAGCTCTGTATCTGTCTGACAATGTTTGATTAATCTTAGAAGAGTTAATCATATCAAATAGCTTTAGATCCAAGCTCAGTACTTCAGATTCTAAGAATCTATTGCGCACTTCAAGTTTTTCACATTTAATCTTTAAGTCATTGAACTCATTTGTCTCTTTAGCTTGTGTATGAAGCATACCCTGATATAACTTATCCATAGATGCATACTTATCTTTGAGTTGGGACAACTCTTCTGATAGTCGTGCATTTAGAATAGTTAGATTAGGATCCACTTTCATTTGAGCTTCTTTAAGACTCATGATTTCTTGTCTTAAAGATATGTTATCATCACTGATTTCCATGAATGCTTTGTTAGCTGGTAGGAGGTCTTCTTCAGTCACTCCATAGGAATGTTGAAGACTACTCCCTACACTACTATCAGTAGTGTCACATAAATCAGAATCAGAACTATCACTATATTGGAAAAAATTTACATTTGATACCTTTCTTACTTCTTTGGCCATGAATGTCAGATCATCGTCTCGATCATCGTCGTTGCTGGTGAAGTAACCAGATGAAGACGATGGTAACTCTTCTGATTCCACATCAGAGTCATCATTTTCCATCATTGCCTTCTTTTCTTTGGCATTGCGATGATCCCTTCTTGCTTTCCATTCTGCTGTAGAGTAATCATAGTCTGTAACAAACAACTTAGGTAATTTTGTAGCATTAGTATCCATGTTTGAAGATAGAAAATATCAGCTACAGTAATGAGATCAGTAATAGAGCAAATAGACTTAGATAGACAAGTAAGATCAAGAAACAAGTATCAGTAATGAGAAACAATTAGACTTTCCCCAAAGTCTATAGGGTTATCTAGAAACAGCAGTCCAAAGAACTACTGCTCTGATACCACTTGTTGGTCCCAAAGTTGAGTTAAGATTGAGTAAGCTATGAAAAAGTCTAGAGGGGAGGGGTGAATAGACTTTTCAAATTCTATCAAAATATCAGAGTTTAAGTGCGGAAATGTGTTCTGTATGATACTGTTCTTAGAATAAGATCAGTACTCAACAGTTAGCTTTTATACTCAACTTTTCTTTAAATCTTTTCTTAGAAAACTTACTGTTCTTGCTTAACAAATATATCAACAGTTAATCAAATCAAAACAGTAAAGAACACAAGATTTTTATAGTGGTTCGACAAATGTCTACATCCACTCTCACAACTCCAGTTGCGATGTTTTATTACTCTTATCCACTTGAGTACTTGTAGCTTAGAGTCCCAAGATTAAGACTTCGATCTTATCGATTACACCACCAGGTATATCTTCGATCAACTAGTAATTTCACAAGTAACTAGCACACTTGTTTACACAATACAAACTTAAAACGAAAAGTAAAACTTCTCTTGATAATAGCCTTTGTTTCTTCAATTCAGATCTGTGGCTTTTCTTCAGTACGATCTTCTTGACTCTGTGAGTGCTTGAATACTTGAATGCCTCTTGATTTGCTCTTAAACACTTCGAGTAGTAGTAGTTTCAGTAGTCTTTTCAAGTAGAAGATCACACGGTATTTATAAGCATTAGTAAGACAGTTAGCAGTTTGTGAACTAACTCTCAACTAACTCATAACCGTTTCTTGTTGTAACTTCCTTCAGTTTGTAACCAACTTAAAACTTATCCATAAGTCAGCATATCTTCAACAATATCTTCAGTTACGCCTTAAATAAGTTATCCAAACTTATTCTTCAAACAAACTAACTCAGCACAGTAAACTACTCTTCTTAGTTTTACTGCTCTTGGTCAGTCAGCACAGTTCTTCCAAACTGTTCAGCTTCTTTAAAAACTTCACTTGATATCTTCAATCTCTGAAATAGTCTTCTTAGTCATCTCCAGTCTTCTGACTTCAAACTAATCTTCTGTTCTAACTATTACAATGTTGAATACAATAAAATACAACTTTTACAAATATAAAACCTATCTTATACATCAACTGAACTATATACAGATGAGTATAACTAAGTCCTATACTATAAGCTGTCTATACAATATTTCCATCAGCTTAGTTCTTAAACAGTTCATATATCAGATTAGTAAAATACTAAGATCAGTAAATTCAGACTTCATATTACAATAAGATCAGTAATCTCAGATAATAAGATCAGTAATCTTATATCATATAACAACATATAACAACATATAATCACATATATCATTAACTCTAAATTACTTTTGGCCATCAAAACATATAATCATCAATTAGAACATTGTTTATAAGATTCATATCCCAACAATCATGTCATAGGAGGTTGATGCCTCATTCATCCCCAAGTTTGCACAAGTAGCTTTTCTTGATTTGGGGGAGTTTTTGAAGAAAACTCCCCCAAACTTGGCATTCTTGCCCATCTTCAACTCATTGTCTTCCACCTTGGGGTTCTCCTCCACAATATTTATCTTGGGCTCTTCTTCCACCTTCTCTTCCATGGGCTTTGAATAAGGATCTGGAATACACATACTCTTCCTCCTCATCATCACGGAATCTAACGGCCTTGTAGATGTTGAATAAGACTTTCTCTTCACCAACATGTAGTTCAAGCTCTCTGTTTCGTACGTTGATGATGGCTCCACCCGTTGCTAGGAACGGTCTTCCCAAGATCAAGGGGATTGCCCTATCTTCCTCCATATCAAGTACCACAAAATCAACCGGGAATATGAATTTCCCAACTTTGACAAGCACATCCTCAACCGTTCCCAAAGGATAAACTATGGAGCGATCCGCCAATTGAAGATTCATGGTAGTAGGCGTCAATTTTCCCAAGCCAAGTGATTTGAAAAGTGATAATGGCATGAGGTTTATGCTTGCTCCAAGATCACACAAAGCACGATAAGTTCCCTCTTTGCCAATCACACAAGGCAATGTAAATGAGCCGGGATCCCTAAGATTTGGAGGTAGCTTAGCTTGGATGATAGCACTACACTCTTCGGTGAGGTTCACGGTTTCAAATTCTACCATCCTTCTCTTGTTGGACATAATCTCTTTCAAAAACTTGGCATAATGAGGCATTTGCTCAAGGGCCTCCGCAAATGGGATGTTGATGTGTATCTTTTTTAACATCTCCAAGAATTTGATGAACTTTGCATCCAAACTCGTCTTCTTGAGTCGTTGAGGGTATGGGATTGGAGACTTGTGTGGAGATGGAGGCTTATATGCATCATTCTCTTTCTCACTTGTTTTCTCCTTCTCAACATCTTTCTCTACAACCTTCCTTCCTTGTTGTTCCTCTTCACCATCTTCCTTTGGCATCATAGGGCCTTCATAGCTTGTGCCACTCCTCAACTTAATTGAGTTGCATTGCTCCTTGGGGTTCAATTCCGTGGTTGAGGGGAATCGACCCGACTTGTGTTGATTTCCAACCATATTAGCAATTTGGCCCACTTGAATCTCAATGGCTTTCACATCATTCTTGATTCCCATCACTTCATTTGCCAATTGACCAATTTTCTCATCTTGACTCTCAAACTTTTGCCAAGTCTTTGTCATAAAACTCTTCGTCTCTCCCATGAACTTCTTAGTTTCTCCCATGAATGTTATAAACATTTCTTCCATAGTGAGCTTTGACGAAGACTCCTCTCTCACACCATCTCGTACATTGAAGTTCGATGGTGGTTGAATGGCATTGTGTGGGTTAGCATATGAGAAATTTCCATGGTTTCTCAAGTCGGGATGGTATTGGTTCGGATTAGAGGGGTGATAGTTTCCATGGGTTTGTGACTTGGTTCGTATTTTGCACACTTTTTAGTACAACAATAACAATCCCCACAAGCGTATGGGTTCGTTATAGTTGAGTAAGTATACGACCTAGTAGTTATCGTCCAAGGACCTAGAAAGGAGAGTGTGGATCCCCAAAACTATAAGTCAAAATGGTGTTATAGAAGCTAAACAGGAGAGTAAAGCAAATATCAATAAGAAAAAAAAACACTAAGTAAACAACTAAAACTAACTCTCAAAAAGATGAAAGTGCAAGTGGAAGAATTGCTTCGGGTGTCTTCCTTATGCTTATGTGGGATTACTAATGAATTAACGAACTAATCACAATAATTAAGTCTAATGTCTTGAATCATGCTAAAGGCTATCACATATATGTGTAGACCAATCCCTTGTGAGGCTTAGGTGAACACGTGCATTAATTAGCAATTATAGGATCTAATCAATACCATAAGCTCCTAAGATAGTGTCTCATAAACATGTTCAACACGGTTACTAATGCTTATGAGACGTCCTTTCACTAATCTAATAGACGACCTCTAATCGACTAGTGTCTAGTGTCGTCGATCTAAGCAATCAACCCCCGATCGGTGTAGCTAATTACTATGTTAATTCTAATCGATTAATTGAAGCTCACACACACATTCTTAATCAAGCAACCCAATACGGTGGTTGAAGTCGAAAAAATCAACAATGCTAGCTAATAGGGTGAATTAATCAATTGAATCATGCAAAACACAATACTAGAAACAATTAAAATCAAGACATATACGTTAATTAAGCAATTAATTCATAAACCCACTAATTACCCTCATAATTCAAACACCCAAAGCAATAAGAGATTACCCCATATCTAAATTAACAACTAAAATAAAACTCATGTAAATTAAACTACAAAACATTAAAATTTGAAAATACCAAACAATATTGAAATAAAGGAAATATATCACCTCTAGTCTTCAAATACTTCAATCTCACAAACAACAAAATGAAATATTAAATTAAAATCTATCTATAAATTGGAAGAACAAATTAAACTAATCTATTGATTGGAGTGTGGAGATAAGGGGCTTCCCTCCAATGGAGTCGTGCCCTTTTTTTTCGTCTGTTCACGCCTTCTCCCCCAGCTTCTGCGTGTGTGTTCCTCTTTTAAGTAATGAATGGGCCTCCCTTGTCTCCTATCCTTAATGGGCCCATTTGCAATTGCAATTTTTTACACTGGGCCGTGATTTTCGAATTGGCCGCATGCTTGTGGTAATAAGGGTTTGGGTTATGTCTTTTTAATTCCAGCAACACCCTTCATTACTCCATCTCTTTAATTGATGACCAAATGGGCCTCTCATTGTGATTGTTGCAATACACGTGGGCCTTGGATAAGAAGTAAGGTGCAATGAAAATGGGCTCACATCACCCATTGGGCCTTCAATTTAATTTGCTGACTAATTTTTCTCCTTTTGGGTGCCAAATAGATTTGCAATCTTGGGCTCTTGAGTCCAATCATTTTCCTACTTCTCGATTTATTCCTTCGATTGACTCCATAAAATAATCAAGGTATGATTTGCTCCAAAAAATGCTCATTTTCCTACATAAATAGCAAACTACACATTTTTTCCAAATCAAGTGCAATTAGTCAATATAGTGTAAAAATGCAATGAAACTCTATAAAATTATGCAAAATAAATCCATGAATTTCAAGCAATTTTCACACTAATCATTTTGTCTTTCTCCCCAACCTCTTTCTCGAAAATGACGATCTCTTTGATTGTTCATATAATGGGCCTCTTTATATTGATCGTCACTAGGTCCCATTAATGACTTGGCCGCCATCATCGAAGTCAATTTGTCCACCTTGTTGGATAGGGTAGCAAAATCATCCGACTCTCTAGTGGAAGCAACTTTCCGGGTTTGCCTTCTCTCGGATGGCCATTGGTTTCCGTTCTTTGCCATCTCCTCTAGGAGCACATAACCCTCTTATGTTGTCTTGCCCAACAAAGAACCTCCACCGGCCGAGGCATCCACCATCCCTCTCGTACGATGGTCCATCCCGTTGTAGAAGTAACAAATCAATTGATCCCTCGAAAACCCGTGTTGAGGACAACTTCTTATCAAATCCTTGAAGCGCTCCCAAGCCTCGGCTAATGACTCATCGTCGTCTTGCATAAAGGAAGAAATCTCTCCTCGTATCTTGATGGTCTTGCTTGGAGGAAAGTACTTCATAAGGAAGGCATCTACAAGGTCGGCCCAATTTTCGATCGTCCTTAGATCAAGAGACATGTACCAATGTTTTGCACGATCACGGAGTGAGAAGGGGAAGAGTTGCAAGCGGATGTAGTCTTGGGGAACACAGTTTATCTTAACCGTTCCACTTATCTCTAGGAATTGAGATAAATGGAGGTTAGGATCCTCCTTCAACAACCCTCCGAATTGGTTGTTTTGGACCATCATGATTAGTGCCGGTTTGAGCTCAAAGTTATGAGCATCTACGGGTTCCCTACCCGCTCCTCCATAGGGCCTTGGAATAGGACGGAAGTGGTCTCTCAAGACTCTTTGTGGCTCCTCATCCTCCCTTCGTCTACCATCTCTTTCCATACCAATGTTCTCTTCAACTCTCCGACGAAAGTTGTCCCTTAGCACTCCTTGAGGTCGGTTACCTTCATTCCCGTTTGGTTCCTCAACTCCTTCCACTCCTTGATTCTAAAATTCCTCTTCAACTTCTTCTACAATCGGATTGTCCCTTCGATTCATCTCTTCTAATTCAATCCTTCTTCTTTCGACGTTCCTTCTTCGACAAGTGGCTTCGATCTCCGGATTCAAAGGCAACACTTCTTGTTGATTCCTTCTAGATCGTGTGATCATAAACCATGTCTATCAAAAGAGCAAACGAGAGTGAGAATTGCAAATAAGCTCAAAGTAACAAACACAAATATTTTTGGATTTTTGAGAAATAAGGAAAGCAAGTAAAATGTCTAAACTAAAACTCTCTTAACATACACTCTAGAGCTATAAAACCTCCCCGGCAGCGGCGCCATAAACTTGATTCACGTGATATGCAACACTAAATAAACAACCGCAAGTATACGGTGTCTATTGTAGCGTGATAAGCACGAGGTCGATCCCACGAGGAGGTTAAGCGTAAAAGTGGTAGTTTGCTAATCGAGTTCTAAGTAGACGTGATCGATAATTTGAAAGTTGAATTACTCCTAAGATTGTCTAACAATGTGTCACAATTAAACAACGAAAGAGTAAATATGAATCGATCAAATAGCATACAAATCAAGGCAACGAAAGTAAAGTGAATGAAGACTCAAATAAGAGAAAGTGGATCCTAAAGCACATGCAACACTAATGTATCCATTTATGATTAATGATCTACCTAAGTGGTGTTCATGCTTTGTCTATAAGATTGATCACGTAATAATGAATTAAAAGTCCTTTCGATCCAAGTAATTCAAAGGAAATACTACACAACCTAGTATCTCTACCTAAGTTGCACAATAAGACCCAATCAAGCTCCTAAGATCATCACACATCTTCCTAATCATTGATCATCTTTCAATCTCACAATAAAATTAGGTCAAATGCTTGCAATCAATTAATCAAAGTAGATTTCTCAACCTAATTCAACTAACTAAGATTAACATATCATCATTGTACACTAATGACATGCTTTGCAATGAAAATCAAGCATCCAAATAGAATTAAGCCACACAAACACCAAATAAGCAAAACATTAATTCATAAACTTCAACAAAAGTATTTACAAGGCTTTAGAATCACAAAGTGTTTAGCTAACTACTAACATAATCAAATTACAAAATCCAAATGAAATAACTAAATAAAAAGGAAAAGAAAGAGAAAGCTTAGTCTAGAATGTGGTAGTGAATGGAATTTGGGAGCTATTGCATCCTTTCTTCCTTGATTTGATGAAGAATTGAGAGAGAAATGGCCAAAACACCTCCAAGTATGTGTAACTATGTGTGGATTGGGGGAGAATTTGGGGGTGAATGGCTTGAATTTCAAGAAAGGGGGTTTATATAGTGTTTGGGTAGGGTTTGGATGGCATAATTGCAAGTTGATCCCTCAAAAATGGAGAAAATACAAGTTTGGCACCGAAAATGGGGTGACTCGGCCGAGTTGGGGTCACTCGGCCGAGTGGAGCACTTTAAAAAGCGTGCCACTGCACGCTTTTGTCCAGCCGAGACTCGGCCGAGTTGGCTCACTCGGCCGAGTGATGTTCAATTTCAGGAGCTAAGGCATTCGACTTGACTCGGCCGAGTTGGCTCACTCGGCCGAGTGCGCAGTGATATCCAAAGTTTCAGATTCGGCCGAGTTGACTCACTCGGCCGAGTTGCCTCCTTCCCTTCTCGTTTCATGCATAACTTTCGCTTCGGGTGTCGGATTGACTCGATTCCTTTGGCTAATCCACTCCGTTTTTCGAGACGAATCCAACCGTGCACTCATATTCCTGATCCAGTGAGGTATGGTTGGTGTTTTGCTCCATATTTCATCGTATTTCCTACAAAATCGACAAAACACAACCTTTCTCTCATTTCGGCTCAAACAATCATAATCAATGCATAAATCAATGAAATCCACATCAAAACATGCTTCACATGTGCCTCTAAAACGTGTAAATTCCACCCGAATCAGATGGTCCGCCCCCAACCCGCCAAAACCCACGACCCAAACGGGGCGGTCTCTGTAGGCCCGCCTCCTAGCTTGCTGAAAAAAGTTGAGCTCAACCCGTGTTTTTTTTATGGCGAAACAGGCTAGCCTAACGGGCTCAACCCATTTTGACAACTCTACAAGTGGGCTAGCCATCCACCTGGGATGCATCTTGTATATAAGGCCTCCCAAACCTTTGAATAAATTGCTGATTTTTCGGCCTTTGTTGGATTCGATTCCGATTGTGCAAGCGCCTAGTGAAATGTGCTCGCCACTCGAACAAGTAATTCATTCGTTTATTATTGCAATTTTAATTGTATATGTACACAATTTTTACTTTATATTTTAAAAAACATTTAATTTATTTATTTTAAATATATTAATTGATAAATTTGTAACTTTTAAAAATTGTAATTTTTTTTAGTATATAAATTGTAACTGTAATTTTTTGTTACTTTTTTTTTTCTAAATTGTATATTTATGCATTTAAAAAAATTATTTAATTAATTTATTTCACATATATTAATTGATAGATTTGTAACTTTTAAAAATTGTAAATTTAATATTTTTTTAATTTCTAAATTGTAAATGTTTTTGTTAAATTCTAAATTCTAAAAGATTAATTAAATTACATTTAATCTTCACCTTCACCTTCACCTCCATTTTCATCATAATCATTATGTATCATCAATACGTTGAAATACTCTACAAAAAATTAATTCATTATATTACGTTGAAATACTCGAACAAAAATTATAAACGGATCATACCGATTATATATATTTCTCTAATGAACATCTGCAAGCTTGTAATTCAGATGGATTCTTGTTCCTATTTAACAACACTAGAGTCTTTGGGGAATACCCCACATAATCTACTTCAAACACTTCTTGGAGCACTCCAAAATAATCACTTGCACATGCATTGTAGTTTGCACTTTTAAGTTTTAATGCAAACACCATTGTTGGTATATAGTCGCGCTCTTCTTGATGCATACTCGGATAAATAGAATTTACAGTCATTCACATAATACCCGTTGTAAGTCCTTAAAAGACGTAGTGGTCCTTTGACGAGATGTAGAAGAAGTTCTAGGTAATTGCTCTGAAGCTGTCGAAGAATGTGCACACGACGGCTGTGAAGGGGCTTGTGAAGGAATTAAGCGACATCCTCACTCGAGAATCCACCACCGGAGGTTTGAGTGAATCAAACCCCTTCCTTCCCTGTGAGACACTACCGGGTCTGGAGGTCCGACGGAAAGGAGTATTATCTTCTCCGCTCATCTGCATTAAGCATTCAAATATATAATTTATATTATATTTTTTACAAAAATTCGACAGAATTTCGACTGTATATAGTCATTTCAAAATTTTCTAATTAAATCAATATATAAACCACAATCTACACACTCTACCCTAATTAACCAAACGTCAAATTAAATCAATAATTTTTAGATTTTTAAAATATTTCCTAATCAACAATTTCTAATTAAACAATCAATCAATTAAAGTAACAATAAATCAACAATTATTTCCTAATCAACTACGTACAATCATGCATATACAACTAAAAAGGCATGAACTAAACATACTTAATAATTAATTTCCTAATTAAACAATTAAAATTAATTCCTAACAATTAATTAATTATTAAACCATTTACATTAACAATTAAACAATTCTATACTGATTAACAAAATTAACAATTAATATATCAAAGATGTTATGGAATTTGCACAAAGTTATTCCAAATTCAAATGATAAAACAAGACACTCAAGACGCAATGAAATGAACAAGCAAGAACAACAAACACATGATTTACGTGGTTCGATCAAATGAATATACATCCACGGAGGTCGGAGGATATAGACTCTCTTCACTAAATTTGAACAAGTGTTACATATTCAAGTATTGCTCACAAAGATAACTTGCTTTCTCACTTACGAATTCAACTCACAAAGATATTACACATCGTTCTCTCATTTATGCACTAAGTAGTGTATTTATAGAGATACAAAGATATTACACATCGGTCTCTCATCTATGCACTAAGTAATGTATGTTGGTCCCAAAAGGAGTGTGACACGTGTATGGGGGGGGGGGAATACACGTGTGTGTGTTTTTAAAAAAAAAAACTTTTGCAAGTAATCAACACAAATAATCAGAGTCAAGTAAGTTACACAGTGTGTCAAGTCCTATGAAAATACTAACAGTAGATTCTAAGAATTCTTAACAGTATGCAACTTGTATGCGGAATAAATGATAGGCCCTTTTATACTCCTTAATTAATATACACTTAGATACTAAGTTATCAAATAGCAAATAGCAGTTATAACAACACAAAAGCTAAAACAATAAGATAAATGCAGTAAGTGAGAACACAAGACGTATAGTGGTTCGGAGACTAAACTGCTCCTACGTCCACTCTCCTAATTTAATAGGATAATTCCTTAATCACTTCGGAATTAACTTGTTTTTACAGTGCCAAGGTGCACTCTACTTCTTCTCCTTCTCTTCTCTTGATTTCTTACAACCTTCTCTCGTTGCAATACTCTCAATCTCTACTACGAACTCAACAATACTCTCAATCTATCTCTCAAGGTGAAAGTAGGGTTTTGTTCTAGTACCAACTAAGTGTGTGATATCCTTTACAATTTAAGAACGAATATAAAGGATAGGATATCACTGTCTAGGCTTTGGATAATCAACAATAATCTTGCCTAGTGGGGACTAAAGGTAACACTCACAAATGAATATGCTTAAAAGCTTTTAATCTCTCGAGTGTTTTGAATGCTAAAAATATTTCTATAGAATGTGTATGGCTTGTGTCTTGATGTATGTCCCGTAATCTTGAAATGATTCAAGATATGGCCTATTTATAGATGAAGTAAACTATCCGTTGGTGGAGATAGCAAAACTTATCCATAAATTTGAACTTTCAAATTGTTCAGGGGTCTGCATGCAAATAGTACATGTATTCACGTCCATTCTGCAATTTGCATTCCAATATCAGAGTTTGTTATGCGCAGTGACAGGTGGCTCTCATTCCTTGGCTAATTTGGAATAATTCTGTCCTTCCCGCTAACGGCCTCGTACTGGGTAAAGAGCCTAGTCATTCATCATCTTTGACCATAAGTATGCCAAGTCCAAAGTATATGATTATCCAAATTCATCATACTTGACTTTTGTCGTCCAGCATACTTGTCTTCATGAATCCTTGTCACTTTCTTCATAACACTTCAGCTCCTTGTCTTCAATGATACTTGTCTTTTGTGCTTTGTGCTTTCAGGTCATAAATTCAAAGAATAATCTATCTAAAAATTAAAGCTCCCTAACATATATGAGCTTTTTCTAACCTGAAAATCTAGACTTGGCAAATCATCATACTTGGGGTTTTACTTAGGGTTTTGGTATCAAATCAAAATCAAATTTTCTTTTATTAATATAAACCATATCCCAACAGTGTATTCAATCAGCAGACTTGACTCAGCTAATATGTCTATCAGCTGACTTGGCTTAGATGACGGACCCAACACAGATGACACAGACTCAATAGAGTTGTCCTTACTATACTAGATGGGTTTCTCCAAGATCAGACGACTTCACCTTATCAGCTGAGTAGACCTTACTCATCTGATATGATCCAACAAGACGACTGCGGCTTCTCTTCTGCTAGACATTAGAACCAGTTGACATCTTAAATATTGCATTACTTCTAACAAAAGAATAAAAAATTAATTCATAATCAACTGTGAAAATAAAAATGTACCGTAA
The DNA here is from genome assembly GCA_963675135.1 of Galeopsis tetrahit. NCBI lineage: Eukaryota > Viridiplantae > Streptophyta > Magnoliopsida > Lamiales > Lamiaceae > Galeopsis > Galeopsis tetrahit. Next base: position 42,469,104 of record OY776134.1, read on the forward strand.
AATTAGACGAAAGGGTCGAAGATCAACTCGTCTCAAATTCTTCAAGAACCACAGGAGAGACAAAAGAAGAATTTTTTTTTTCATATGAAATGAATAATCAGATATTTAGCGACGACTGCCTGGAAAATCGTAGCTAGTTAATGTGTTAAATCAATATGTTTTAATTAATAGCGTAGTAGACGAGGGGGTGTGGGGAATTGTGTTGATTAGCGACAGTTTTTTTTCTTGTCGCCAATTTAATTTTTAATTAGCAACAGTCTTTATGGTCGCTAATCACCTCAAAGTGGTGTCTTTTCGATTTTGGCTAAAAATAGTCGTTGTTAGCGACAGTTTTTTAATTTTGTCGCTAATCAGGTTGACTTGATCTGTTTGACCAAAACGGACGTTAATCCATCACTAGTAGCTACGGAATTTGCGCTGTCACGAATTTGTCGTCGCTAATTCTCGGGATTTTTGTAGTGTGCGACAAGAGTTTGGAGTTGCCGGTCTACCACATTTTGAAAAATGGTTGGGCCATATGACTAAGTTCACCACCACTGTCATTATACAAGGTCGTGCATTTATTACGACATAAAAGCTCAAGTCGATTAAGGAGGCGAGGAACACTGCACCCGAATTGCATTTGAGCACCTCAATAATGTTCGGTGACACCATCTATTGTTAATTATCAATCTCAGACATTTGGTGCTCAACTTCTTGCAGCGGATCCGGCTGCTCCGCCACAAGAAATTAATGCATCTAGTTTTGCCATGTTTCATGTTAATATTTTTTTATCTGATTTTTTATGAGAAAAAATTACAAATGGCTATATAACTTTTTCCGAATTCACATTTGGTACTTTTTCTTTACAATTTTTCAACTGTAGTCCTTTCCGACGAAATATTTAAAAAATTGGCCAGGCTAATAGAGAGTAGGTTAGATTTTTTTTTTATTATTTTTTTAATTTAAGGGTAATTGATTTACACCTTTTAACATTTATAATCCGTTATTAGAAAATTTGCTACGATTGAGCTAGACTACAATATTAGACAAATTAAATAAACAAATAAATACCAGGAATAGATCTTGGGGTGGAGGGAGAATGCGGTAATTAAGGTGTTAAATTTGGTTGCATTTCTTGCTGCGGGGGAGCTAGATTAGCCGTTTGAGATTGATAATAATTAGCAGGGTGCCGCAACTGACGGGGAACATTGAGGTGTTTGAATGCCATTCAAGTGACAGTGTTCTCCGCCTCGATCCTTAATTCGATTTGAGCTCGATCCTCCTATGTAACGAACGCCTGACCTTGTATAGTGACGAGGGTGGTGAACCACGGCATACGACCCGACCCATTTTTCAAAGTGCGGTAGACTGACTACCACAAACTCTTCTTGTGACATGATAATATCCTGCAATTTGGATTTATACATTTTACAGCGAGGAAAGATTTTTCTCATTCCAGATTTTTGGACTGTATAATTAATTTCAGATTTTTTGGACCGTGCTTTTTCTTAGAAAGAATTTGCAGTAACTTTTTTCTTTCTTATTTTTGGAGTAACTGATTTGATACTACAAAATCTATATCAAACGAATTGAATGTGCATTGTTAATGATTTTAAAATCCCTCACAATGCTCACTCTATAACCAATCTCGTGCATCCCAAATTCAAAAGTCGTCTCTACAGGCTTCATCTTCACATTCAAACACTACAAGAAAAAAGGGGGAATAGCAACGAAAAATTTGCGGCAAATCTAAATTTCCATCGATATACTAGCAACAAATTGTTTTATTTTGTTGTTAATAATCAGAACAACAAGGAATATTATATATTTTCGTGGCTAATATTTTGCGATTAAATAGAATTTTTTGTGGCTAATTTCTTGAAATGACTAATTTCTTGAAATTAATATTTGCGATGAAATCAAAATATTTCATCACTAAATTAAACTAGCAACAATTTGTTTTATTTAGTTGTTAATAATCAGAACAACAATGAAAATTATATTTCGTCGCTTTTTTGAGATGAAATATAAATTTTTGTGGCTAATTTCTTGAAATTATATTTGCGATGAAATTAAAATATTTCATCACTAAACTAGCAACAAATTATTTTATTTTGTTGTTAATAATCAGAACAACAATGAAAATTATATTCCGTTGTTAATATTTTGCTATGAAAAAAGAATTTTTTGTTGCTAATGTGAATTAGCGATGAAATAATTTTGTCGCGGGATTTATTGTTATTCACTCGTGGCTAACATGTTTGCGACAAATATCATATTTTCCTCACAAACATTTTGTGATGAAACCCATATTTTTGTCGCTAATATTTTGCGATGAAACTCATATTTTCATCGCAAACATTTACGACAAAATTAAAATATTTGTCTCAAACATGTTAGCCACGAGTGAATAGCAACAAATCCCGCGATGAAATTATTTCATCGCTGATTCACGTTAGCAACGAAAATATTAGAATTAGCCACAATGTTTTTTTAATTTGGCTCGTGTATTCATAGATATGGGATGCTATGTCGACATTATGTTCCGACAATGCTTTGAAAACTAGATTTCACTACAAGAAAACTACAATTTAGTCATAGCAAAAAATTGTGGTTAATTCTAATATTTTCGTTGCTAACGTGAATCAGCGATGAAATTTCGGGATTTGTTGCTATTTACTCGTGGCTAACATGTTTGAGACAAATATTTTAATTTTGTCGTAAATGTTTGCGATGAAAATATGAGTTTCCTCGCAAAATATTAGCAACAAAAATATGGGTTTCATCACAAAATGTTTGCGAGGAAAATCTGATATTTGTCGCAAACATGTTAGCCACGAGTGAATAACAATAAATCCCGTGACAAAATTATTTCATCGCTAATTCACTTTAGCTACAAAAAATTCTTTTTTCATTGCAAAATATTAGCAACAGAATATAATTTTCATTGTTGTTTTGATCATCAGGCCCGCCCCGTTAGCCCGTTTTGACAGCTCTAGTCCATACGGACCCGCATTTTAAACGGGCTTATATAATTCAACCCAATCCACTTTTTTAATAGGCAGAGACGGGCCTAGCCCATTTTGACAGCTCTAGTCGGGATGTATATATCTACTAAGGGTGACTTTGCAAACAATAGTGGTTGATTTAAAGTGATTAAAATTGATTTTTGTAATAAAATTAAAAGTGGGTAGTGTTTTAAAATTAAATACTTCTAATCAATTTTTTCTCTGTTGTAAATGGATAATGAGACAGGAGTGTATCATATTTTAAACATTTCATAATTATTTTGAAAATTAAAAAATACTAGAGTGCATCTATCAAAGCCGAAGGTGCACATAACAAAATAAGAATTTCTTGTCTTTTCAGCTTCTTCGGCCTTTTGGGTTTTATTTTTGTAACTTCCCCGACCGGGCCTTTTTTTCATTTTTCTTTTACCAAATAAAATTCTCATTTAGCCAATAAATAAATAAAATAAACATATTTATCGGGTTTAATGGTTATTTTGTTATATGAAAAAAAAAACTTTGAAAAGGGGAGAAAAAGACAAAAAAATCGTCATTTTCAAAACAAAACCCTACGTATATACTTGAAAGCAAAATTTCTACAGAGCAATCGCCATTTGAAAAAATACCAATTTTGAGTGGGAATCGGGAGACAGTGACACAAAAGCAGCAAGATTCGTCATCCCTTTTGAATCCCCAAAATGAGCGGGTATCCGCTGCTGAAGAAGCCAAAAAACGAACCAGTAGAAATTCAGGAAAACAAAAAAGAAGAGCACGAGGAGGAAGAACAAAGAAATGATGCTGAAATGGAGGAACAGATTAAGATGGAGCAGGAAGAAGCATTGGTCGCTCTCATTGAGCATCGTGCCAAAGAAGTTGAACACCTACGCCTTCGAATTGAATACTATAATTCCCAGGTTTTTTTTAAAAATCACTTTTTTTCTTTTAATAACAAAATCAAATTATCTGTTGGTGCTTACTTTCTTACTTTTATTTATTATTATCAAATGAATTTGATTAGCTGCTGATTTTATGGTTTTGAGTCGAATTTTTGTACCCACAATAGTAGCCTGTAGTTAGTGTGAGTGAGAGCTATTGCTACATTTGATGCTACAGTTTTGGTTTGGGTTTATTGTGGGCTCTCCATGTAGACGAATTGAATTCTCTATTGGTTTTCACCACTGAAAGCATCTAGCTAAATTTCAGGAGTTATATGTAATGCTTTCAATGTAGATATTTTATGGAAGTTGTGAAAAAACAGCTAGTATGGGAAAGCACATGATAGGCTCTTGATTTAATGGGCTCCGTTATCATATTTACATGTTTGTTGTAAGCTGTAATGACTAATGCCTAATTAAGAAGCTTTCATATATGCCAATTTACCTTACCTAAAAGTTGATTGAGTACGTGAATGTCACATGATGACCTTTTTAAGCATTTCTCTTACACGTGGCGTTGGATTAGAAAATTTAGCGGGAATTGATTTTGGGGGGAAAATTTGTTTAATGTTCAGTAGTCATTTCAACTCAGCTTTTTAGTCGTTCTGAAGTGGTGTACTTTCTATACAGCTAGCTTTACCAGTAGTATGTTTATACATTTTAGATAATGAGAAATTAAGTATTGTAATGTACGGAGTACGTTGAATTTTAAAGGTAGGATATTATGTACTATGAAAATCTGATGTTAGTCTCATTTATCATGGCCTTACTTGGTGTTCTATTCTTGATTCTCATTCTAGATTATTATTGAGTAGTTTAACTTAGTGACAATACAGGGTATTATATGGCTAAGCATCTTGATTTTTTTAATTGTTTCTCATAGGTTTGAACATCTATTATCTAGTTGCATAGATATGTATTTTAGATTGGTCATATTTCATATTTTATGTAAATTTCAGTTGTAAAATGGACTCAATGATGATCTGAGCAATAACATTTATGTTTATCTACAATGTGCATATTCTGTTTAATCTACTTCTAGTTGATAAAGTTTTTATCTAATATACAATTTAAATGTATGTTGCTGTGCAAAACATTAACATTTCAAATCATGGATTGATGTCCTCATATATGGACCTGCAGTATAATGAGGCTAAGAAGAGATTGGAGGACACAGAAAATACGCTGGCTCGTCATAGAGGACGCAACATCAAAGCTTCTAAAAACTTAAGTAATGGGAGGAATGAGGTGAAAGTTGAAAGACCAACAAGCCCTATCAAGATGAGTGAACGTTCTTCTAAAAAACAGTCTGGAGATAATCGGAATGTTGCCAGAACACCATCTACTCCTTCCCATAAAAATGCAGATTCTTCTGCAAACCATACTCAGTCTAAACCTCAGCTTATCATTCCTGCTGTGAATCCAAAGCCTTCCCAATTTACGAAAACACAGGAACCTGAAAATAAGTCTAAGGGGGGGAAAGCTTCTAAAGTATCATCTGAGCTGGAAGCCACGGAGAACCAACCTAAAGGAACAAAAAGGAAGCTTGGTTGTCCTCTTTGTCCATCGTTTATCATATTTTAAGTTTTCTCATTGCTTTTCCTGTCAAAGTTGATCACTATTATAATTTAACATTCACAATTCTTTATGTATTACAGAGCAAACGGAACATAAAGATGTGATTCAATTGATTGGCAAAAGTTCTTCCCCAGCCCCAATACGCTGTCAGACTGGATGTATTCAATCTAGTCAACACAAAAGAAAGCTCAGAAGTCTTGTTTTGTGTCCATCAAATGATCAATTGTTTGTGACCAGGTAATTGTTTGTCCCCATTTACTATATAAACTATGTGAATAATGGAAATATATAGTCTGGACATCCGTAATGCACTTTTGATGATCTAGGATGGTGTTGGTTGCTATGTAGGAAGATAATAAAATGGATAAACTAATAATGCTTGTGCTTCTTTTGTTCGTGATGTACTTTTGTTCTCTTTTCTTACCTTGCATAATTGTTGACAGTTCCTGGTTTCAGGGTTAGCATATACCCTACTTTCTGATGTTTAGACTTTTTTAAATAAGAAGAACACTAATTTCACTAGTGTTTTGTTCTTTTGTTATATAAAACATCAATATCATTTTTCTTGATGGTAAGCTGATCTGTAGTTGTGGCATTCTAAATGATCATCCTCTCACTTCTTGATTCATTGGACATGCTTGCTGTCAATGTTTATCTGGTTTGGGTGTAGTTTATACAAGATCTATTGTTGAGTTACTAAGTGGTATATTTAATGGGCTTTATTGGTTGCAAGCTTGAATGATTATCTGTATCTACGTGTCTTGAACAAATGTACAAAGTGAGCTGAATCAAACTTTTTGTGGCTTTAGAATGACAGTTGGTCATGAAGCCCTGATAGTGTAGATCTTTCTGTATTGCTCAATCTAACTGGTAATGAAATCAAATGAGGTTGGACCTTGTTTTAATCTTGATTCATGGATATAATTATTCTCTTTTTGTTCTTGGAATAGAGGTAGTGCAAAATGTATACTAAAGTGTAAAATTTTATGAAAATCGATCTGATGCATTTTCTGGTTAACATGATAAATTAGTGTGCATTGAATCTTGTGCTGGCTTCTTTGATACTGGATGCATTTGTATGATAGCTAAAATGTTTCGGGACTACAGAGGAAGCTACCCTCATTATTCATTACATGACGTGGAAATTATCCGACATTAGCTATAGAGGAAGCACCCCTAAGTGTCCATAAATGAAATGTTTGGTGAACATATGGCTGTATTTCGTCATTTCCTTCTTCATATGCATTTCTTTGATAGCTAAAATGTTTTTTTTTCTATAGAGGAAGAACCCCAATCATTAATGAAATACTCCCTTTCATATTAATTGTCGTTTTTTGAGAATTTGTAACAAATCAAGGAACTTAAAATTTTGACATATTTACCCTCTATCAATCTTCATTAAATAGTGATATGCATAAAATATTATATATATATATTAGATATTATAGTAATTTACTTTAATTAATAAAGTGGCCCATGGGCTTTAGTAATCTAGGGTTTAGTCTTTATATATATTGTCTTTGTCTCTCCTAGTGAGAGGATCTGAGAGATCATTATTTACTGCTTAGGCTTGGGACGGGATATTTCCCGTAGGAATCGGCTGTTAGGCTTGGGACGGGATCTTTCTCGTAGAAATCGGCCATTAGGCTTGGACGGGATTATTCCCGGTGTTTTCTTATTTTCCTTATATTCAATCTTATTTTGTTTACTTTCGGTGAGGTGTTATCCATTCTCTTTTAACTCTAACAAATAGGAGAGGGGAGAGAGTGGAAGTATTAAAGATGTGAAGGGAACTTAATTAAATAAGAGATCTTTTTAGGGATACATACAATGGTAAATTAGGAAGAAACGTGGAGAAATAGCTAAAACGACAATTAATTTGAAAGAACATTCGATCTCTAAAACAGCAATTAATATGATGAAACAGAGGGAGTATTTAGAAACTATCTGGGTTTACTTAATTCCCATCCCCTGTTTTGTCTGTGTTATAGAATATTTTTCCCATAAGGTATAAAGTATTTTACAACATAGACTTCATTTTCAGTACGAGTTCTGTTGTTTTAACTCATTTGCACATATGTGAATGCTTTTGCAGTGCATTGGATGGAGTAGTCAACCTGTGGCAAGTACAGAGCAGAGGGTAGGTTCTTGCCTTTAATTTTTTTTGTATCTATATACTTTGATTTTGTATTTATATTCTATTATGCTCTTTATTCAATTTAACTTGAGTAGTTTGAGTTTTTGATCTTGACCATTTTGTTCTCTAAATTAATGTACAGTTCTAGTGCCAATCTTCTGAGCAGTACTGATTGTCAATCGGACAAGCAGAGAAGATGGCCAGAAGATATAGCATGGCATCCACATGGATCCAAGCTTTTTTCTGTTTATAGTGCCGATAGCGGAGACTCTCAAATATCAATTTTGAATCTGAACAGTGGAAAAGAGGTAGAGTGCTAATCTGGATTTTTTTATATAATTCTATTCTAATATTGCTAGTATATTTGTACTCAGCAAGATGCTTGTTAATCTGGAGTAATGTTTCCATCATCCTATGCTTGATTGAATTCTGATACATCTGATAACATATAGTCAGATTGATTTGCTTTTTTTTTAGTACCAGTTATAAATTTCTGCAAGATTGGAATAGTAGAATAGCAGCCAGCTGAGATTGGGACCGGTTAACTAGGTGATAACTTTTTTCGCCTAACTTATTGAGTCAGCCAAGTAGATTAGCTCTACTCAAACTGTGAAAGAAGTCATGTTTCTTACTTGAGATCCAAGTTCCCTTTTAATTTTTATCATTTAAATCAAATAGATAAAGGTCTATAAGAGAATTCATATTTCCATAGAAACATTGTAAACACAAAAATAATGAGTAAGTCTCCTGTGCACCCGAGGGCAAGTGCACTCGAGTTATCAACTAATACTCTATAAGATGAACGATAAATACTTTTTCATTTAATATGTAATACTCCCTCCATCCATGAAAAGTAGGGACATGGGGATGGGGCACAAGTTTTAAGAAAATGGTAGATAAAGTAGATAAAGTAAGGGTATTATAGGGTATTGTGGGGTCCATTGTGAATAAAGTGATTGTTTAGGAATAAAGTTGATGGCAAATTGAGTAATTAAGTGATAGTTGAAGGGTGATAGTTTCCATAAAGTGCATGGGACTACATTTGGTGGACAAAGAATATGTGTCAAATGGGACTACTTTTCGTGGACGGAGGGAGTACATTTTAAAATATTTGGTTTTATTGGGTCTTCTCAAATTGATAAATGTATTACTTTGTATGCTAATGTGTATTACTTTGCATACTAAACAATAGTACTCTAGGCAAACGTGTGCATGTGCAAATACATTTCTTCTCAAATTGATAAATGCAGTACTTTGTATGCTAATAAGTAGTATTAGTCAAGGACACAATCAAATACTCCTATATCTTAAGCAGATTATACATATAACTTCTATGCATGCTAACATAACTTAGTCATGAAGTCTTGCGTCTTTGATATTCTATTCCTATGAGAGTTTCAACTAGAAGTACTTAAACTGGGTAGCTGAGTGGTTGATTCATCTAGGTTCAAAATGGATTCATATTGGTAAAGGTTTTGTTGTTTCATTCTCTTTTGGGATGCAAAATTATTATATCCTAAACTATTACCTAGGTAGCCGTCTAGAAATGCAACTCAGCACTAACTATTTAAGAAGCCAACCTATCTTTTGTCCTGAAAAGTTATGCTTGCTGTGTGATCATAGTGTTGTAAAATTATAGTTTGTGATTGGAATTGTATACCTTTGTACTTTATAATTTTGCTAATATAATCTTCAAAATAAATCAATGTTGTAAACATTGTCATATTCCTTTTACTTCTTATAAAAAATAGTAGTAGTAATGTATCTAAATTGTGGCAAGGGATGGAAGCAGGCTTAAGCATATTTGTTAAGCTGATTTTATTATTTTCTTTTCATGGAGAGTAGGTCTTTTGTCTAGAATTTTCTGAAATTCTGTGTTCTTTTATCTTGAACAGTGTTGTTATTTAATTATCTTGTTTTCTGAGCATGTATGGATCCCTTTATTCGTACCCATTGCCCTTGATCCCCGTCTTCGGTGTTGCTCAATACTGTGTGGTTCCATTTTCTGTAAAAAAGAATTGGGTGTGACTATTGACACCCGAGTATTTGCATGCTCGATTCACCTACTTTATAGCTGTATTTAATTGTACATGATTCTAAAAATGTTGTGCATATGGTGTATTGGGCAAATATCCGGGTGTAAATAGCCGCTTCTTGGCTTTCAGTTTCAGCTATATGTTCACTCTTAGTCACGTTCTTGCCCATTTCCCCCATTGTTCTTGCTGCAAATGGTCTTGTTGATTTATAAGACTTGTTGTCTGAATTTTATGAATAGTATTTGAAACTTATTTACAATAAATAACCACAGAAAACTCGTGTGAGCTTTCTTAAAGACAAGCCTCATGTTAAGGGCATCATCAACAGCATATTGTTCATGCCATGGGACGATAGATCATTTGTTACTGGTGGAAGTGATCATGCCGTAATCCTTTGGAATGATAAAGATGATGACGTGTGGAAACCTAGACAATTGCACATAAATCATCATTCGTCTGCTGTGATGGGGGTTGCTGGAATGCAGCATAAGAACCTTGTGATGTCGGCAGGTGCGGATAAACGGATTATCGGGTTTGACGTAATGACTGAAAGAGCCAATTATAAACACCAGATAGATAGCAAATGCATGAGTGTTTTGCCAAATCCACGTGACTTCAACCTCTTTATGGTTCAGACGGGGTAAGTCTCCTTTATTGTGCTATAAAGATAGATCAATTAGCATGTTCATTATGGTCTTATGATTATGATCCGCAGGACTCCAGGGAATCAGTTGAGACTATTTGATCTAAGATTGAGACAAATGGAAATTCACGCCTTCGGGTGGAAGCAATTGAGCAGTGACTCACAATCGGCTCTTATAAACCAGGCATGGTCTCCCGACGGTTTGTATATGACGTCCGGGTCAGCTGATCCGGTTATTCACATCTTTGATATCAGATACAATGCTACCAAACCGACTCAGTCGATCAGCGCTCATCACAAACGTGTCTTCAAAGCTGCATGGCACCATAATCTTCCTCTTCTCATCTCAATTTCGTCCGATCTCAACATCGGATTGCACAAAATCATCTAAATCAGGTGAGAATAATTATTTGGAAGAAGAAAGAAAATGTAATGGCAGAGTAAAGCTGCTCCCTCTTTGACTGTGGGGGGAAATTTTGTTTTTTTTGTTAAACTACAGTATGGGATCCTTTGTCAAACCACCAGGAAGAAATTGTTTATGTGTTGTATTGCTAAAAGAAATTGTTTAGCATACAAAAAAAGAGAACGGAATTCTCCACCAAAAAAATTCAGCAAGTTTATGCGAGATTATCTTTTTTTATGTTTTTATCATATACCTTTAAACAAAGGTAAAAACTTCTACAAACCAGTTGTACGATGCAATTGGCGTAATTTTGACTTAATGTTGGTCAGAGTTTATTTATAAAAAAACACTTACGTGATATGTTTACTTTGGAATTTAATAATTAGGTTTTGGATTTTAAAATTCTACCCATATTTTACTTCGAAATTTAAAATTCAATTTTAAAAAATCACTAAAAAGGGTTTGATAAATGTAATCGAAAATCATGTAGGTTAAGTGATGTTCGAGCACTAAACGGATCATGAACATTTGGTCAAACAAACTTGGTTAGACCATTGGTCGAACAACTTACAAAATTGAAAAATCAAACATTAAACAAAAATTTGTTAGTAAATTCATTCATAGTGTACTAGGAGAAAACATTAATGAATTGTGCATTTTATACAAATTAACGCTAAAAACATCAAATATTAAAGTTAACCATTTAGATTCTCAAAACTCATTTAAACATCAAATAATATGCGATGTGGTGTAATGGAGTACCTATTTTAAGTTTGGGAATTATGTAAAATGGGAAAAATATGGAAAATTCTAATAAACAGTGATTGTATGTGTTTGTTTTAAAATTTTGAGTAGAATATTATGCAACTTTATATTAAATTAATTGTGTAAAAGTGTGTGATGTTGTGATATATTATGTAACTTTATGTCAAATTAATTGTATAACAGTAAGTAGTGTCGTATTATTGTAATAGTAAAATATATAAATATTTTTAGAGGTGAATGAATGTATTTGAATGACAAAAATGTATATTGAACAAACATTGTCCTGACACTTTTGAGAATTAAGAAAATGTGTATATAAGGAGATTAGAATTTTAGTTGGAGTGGTAAACTAGACAATTCATAAAGTGTGTATTAAGTTAAAAACAAAAGGATAAATGTATTTTTTGTCTTATATATTTATCAATTTTAATATTAGTCAGCTGACTTTTTTTTTAACTTTCAAGTATTTTCACAAATACTTGTGTTATATATATATCTATAATTACAGAAATTCTAAGACAGGGTATACCCGTACACTTTCTTTTTTAATTCATAACATACAAACAGTTAAATTAGCCGTCAACCGCAAGATTTCTCTCTCCCTTAGGGCGATTTCTTGAGATCTGGGGTTTTCTAGAAAACCTTTCTCCACCGTTTCGTTTTCCGCGCCTTCTCCTCCTCGTTTCTCTCTTTACTTATTCTTGGATTTGGTGTTTTTTTTTTTCGTCTCTGTTTGGGTTTTCTTCGCATTGGCCATTAAACTAGCCTAATCATTCGTTTTTTTGGGGAGGCAAGTTTTTTACTCAGAATTTGCAGGCTACTCGCGTGTGAATTGGGGGTGACAATGGGGCGTTATCATTCTCCTAGGAGACAGTGTTTGAGAGGTAAAATGGGGATTGGCCGATGGTTATTTGGGGGATTTTCCCTTTTTCACAATGATGACTTGGGGGATTTTGCTGGTTTTGGTTGGGTGGTTTTATTTTTACCACCGGCGATTCGTCTGGCCTCCTTTATATATTGGAGGGAAGGCTTCACTTTACAATCACTCTTCCATACAAACATTCTCCTTCACAAAAACACTTCTTCTCTTTTCTCCATGGCGGATTCGATCAACCAAATGATGGAAAATTTCCGGATTTCGCAACGAGAAGCCACCCATCTGGTGGCGCAACGCACTGATTTGGCGGTTCCACAAAACACGCTTGCTCTGAGGTTTGTGGCGAGGAGACCGATTTCTACTGCTGAACTAAGAGAAATTCTGGGTCGGGCTTGGCGATTGCGCACACCGCTTAGGATTGTGGGTGCGGGTGAGGGGCTTTTTCTCCTTACTTTTGACTCAGCTGAGAAAATAACTGAGGTATTGAGTGAGCAGCCGTGGAATGTTAGGCGGTCTTTGGTGGCATTGGAAAGGCTGCATGGAGGTGAACGGCTGTCCCAACTAAAACTTAACTTTGTACCATTTTGGGTCCAGGTTCACGGCTTACAACTGTTTGCTATGAGTCGAATTCTGGGCCTAAAAATCGGGAGTATTGTAGGTGATGTGATGGAGGTTGATGTTAAGGAAGGAGAGGTTGCATGGGGGTAATGCCTTCGTATTAGGGTACTTTTGGATGTTTCGAAACCTTTATGTAGGTTCTTTTATATTACTGTGGAAAATGAGTCGGTTACGGCGGTGTTTAGATATGAACGCCTATCTGGATTTTGTACTATGTGTGGAATGATGGATCATTCGGAAAAAGAGTGTTTAATTGCTTTTGGTAAATCTGATGAAAAAGAGGCCAAGGGACGAAGGTGAAGGAGTGATAATGGCATTTTGGGGTGACGGGAAAGGATGGTCTGAAGGGGAGATAGTGAAAGATGTGGCTGATCAGTGTAAGAAAGCGAAAAGCATGTTTGAATCATACGGAGCTCCGTTGGTGATTCGAGATACGGCGGAGGCTGAAGTGAATCAGCCCCGCCATGGAAAATGATTGTCATATGTTGGAATGCCCGAGGAGTTCGTGGAGCTCGGGCATTCAATCATATGAGTCGTTTAGTTTTTAAATTTCGTCCTTTTGTTATGTTTATTTCTGAATCTCGCTGTTCATCGGCTAGAGCTGATTTGTTAAAATCAAGACTTGGATTTCAATGTGTTTTCTCTGTTAATGCGAAGGGGTTTTCTGGTGGTTTGATGATGTTTTGGAAGAATGTTGTGCTTGATATTTCCTCTTACTCTTGTGCACATATTGATTGTTTGTTATCTTCTCAAAATGTCAAATGGAGATTTACGGGGTTTCAAGGTAGTCCGAAATTAGATGATCGTAAATTTTCTTGGGAATTGCTTAATAGACTTGGGAGTTGTCATCAAGGGGTTAATTATGCTTGGCTTGTGGGGGGTGATTTTAATGAAACTTTGTTTCATTATGAAAAAAGAGGGGGCATCAGGAAACCACTATCAAGATTATTGAAGTTTCAAGATGCCCTTAATCATAATGGACTGATTAATCTAAAGATCAACGGCCCCCGATTTACATGGATGAATAAGCGTAACGGACTGGATCTAATCCAAGAGAAACTTGATAGATTTGTTGCCAATAATGAATGGATAAAAGCCTTCCCAACTTATGAGGCCAAAACATTGGACTTTATGGGGTCTGATCATCGACCTATTCTCATCACATGCGATACAACTAATGGGGCTGCCCTTGATAATATGAGAAGAGGTTTCCGTTTTGAGAATCATTGGGTTAAAGAACATGATTTTAAGAATATGATTGGCAAAGTTTGGGTTATGAAGGGAAGAACAGTGGACTTACCAGTTTCTTTAAAACAGTGTGGTGAATCGATTAAAAAATGGGCAATTAAGAAAGGTGGATCTTTGACAGCTCGTATTGATAATACTCAAAATCAAATTAGGATTGAAGTGGATAATGAAGATAGGACTCCAGACATTCAAAGGCTGAAAATTTTGGAGAAGGAGCTGGACACTTTGCACTCGCAGGAAGAATGGTATTGGAAACAGCGTTCTAGGGTTTCTTGGATTAAAGAAGGGGATCGAAACACAAAATTTTTTCATAATCGAGCAAATCAAAGAAAGTGCACAAACCGTATATCCAAATTCAAAATGCCTCGGGAGAATGGATACACAATCATTTTGAGATCAAGTGTTTGTTTGTTAATCATTTTAAGAATTTGTTTCAGTCCTGTAATCCCAGTTCGTGCATGATTCAGGAGGCTACAAATGAACTGAATAGCAAACTCTCTTCTGAGCAGGTAAGATTGCTTGATGTGCCGTTTTCTAAAGAGGAGATAAGTAAAGCAATTAAAGACCTCAACCCATGGAAGGCTCCGGGTCCAGATGGCTTTCCAACCTCGTTTTATCAAGTTAATTGGGGTACGATTGGAGAGGAGGTGAGTGAACAGATCTTGTTACATTTGAATGGTGTGAAACCCTTGAATCCCTGGAACAATACTACAATCGTTCTCATTCCTAAGGTTAAGAATCCGGTTAATGTCCTTCAGTTTCGGCCTATAAGTTTATGCAATGTTAGCTATCGGATTCTATCTCGTGTTATTACGAATCGGTTGAAGACTGTAATGAATGACCTTATTGATCTTTCTCAAAGTGCTTTTGTTTCGGGAAGACTCATTTCAGATAATATATTAATTGCTTTTGAATGTTTGCACTGGATTCGATCGTCGAAAAGTTGTGAAGGATATGCTGCCCTAAAGCTGGATATGAGCAAAGCCTATGATCGTGTGGAATGGTCTTTTTTGCTACATGTTATGAAGAAGATGGGTTTTCCGGATAAATGGACACAGCTTATTTACAAATGCATTTCATCAGTTACTTATGAAGTGTGTGTTAATGGTTCGACTTCGGATTCCTTTTCACCTTCGAGAGGTCTTCGTCAAGGTGATCCGTTATCTCCATTTATGTTTGTAATTTGTGCCCAAGCCTTGTCATCACTCATTCATGATGCTGTTCGAAGAAAGGTCTTTGCAGGTGTCCGGATTGCTAGAACGGCCCCATCTATCTCTCATCTCTTCTTTGCAGATGACAGCTTGATCTTTATGAAAGCAACAAGACATGAGGCTGTGATCCTTAAAAAGTGCATCCAATTATATGAAGCTGCCTCAGGACAACAGATTAATTTTGAGAAATCAGCAATTAATTTTAGTCCTCACACAAAGATGGTAAACCGAGATATTGTTAAGCAGGTTTTGGGTGTTCGATCGACAAATGGCCATGATATTTATTTAGGATTGCCGACTTTTTCTGTTCGTGCAAAGCGTCATCAGTTTGGTTATTTGGTGGATCGGGCAAAGCAGAAGATTAATTCGTGGAGTCATAAACAATTCTCGGAAGGTGGTAAGGAAGTTTTTATCAAGTCTGTACTTCAAGCTATTCCATGTTATGCTATGTCATGTTTCAGGATCCCTACGTCGATTTGCATGGATTTGGAGAGGCTGTCTGCAAATTTTTGGTGGGGTACCAGAGAGGAGCATCACAAGCTTCATTGGCATAAATGGAGTAAACTTTGTAGTGCAAAGGAAGATGGTGGCCTGGGTTTTCGAAATATGGTAATGTTTAATAAGGCGCTTTTAGCCAAACAGGTTTGGCGAATTCTGCTTCGTCCAGATTCCCTTGTGGGTTTGATTTTTAAAGCTAAATACTTCAGAAATTCGGATATTTTGAGGGCTGAAGTTGGTTCTAATCCATCGTTTGTGTGGAGATCATTGATGTGGAGTAAGGATTTGGTGGATATGGGTGTTAGGTGGAGACTTGGAAATGGAATGGGAGTGCATATTTTTAAAGATAGATGGGTTATGGGATTGGAAGATGGTCTCATTAAATCCAGAATTGCTAGTGCCTCACTCGTTGGTCGATTCATTCTCCCAACACTTGAATGGAATGTGGAATTGGTTAAGCAGACGTTTTGGCTTAATGAAGTTGAGGCTATTCTTAAAACTCCCATCCTTGGAAATGGACAATCGGATCAACAATTTTGGCCGGAAGATGCATCGGGCAATTATTCTGTGGCATCAGGTTACAAACTTTTAAATAGAATGTCCATTCAGTCGAGAAAACATTTCTTGCCAAGCTCATCCGGACGCAATCAATCTCAGGTATTATGGAATTATCTGTGGAAATTAAAAATTCCGCCAAAGGTGCGTATCTTTGGGTGGAAAGTATTGAATGATTCTATCGCAGCGGAAGGTAATCTGGCTAAGCATCATGTGCCCATACCCTATTCATGTTTATGTTGTGGTGCGTTTGTTGCAGACACGATGCATGTTCTTTTTCGTTGTGCTTTTGCCAAACGTATTTGGAAGGTTCAAGATTTTTGGGGGCAAATTAAGAGAATTAACAAGGGGTCGATCTTTCAGCTTTTGTTTGCTCTAAAAGAGAGAGATTGGATCAGAAGATTTTTTCCTTACTTCTTACCATCGCATGGGCTATTTGGAGGGAAAGGTGTGGCTTGTTGAATTCGGACGAGGTTGATGCACTGTCTAGGGCTTTCTCAAAGGATGTTAATGTACAATGGGCTATTGATTATTGGGAAGATTATCAAAATATGGGATGGTTGGAGGCAGGCAGGACTATGGGTTGGTGTAAAGGAATTAAAGAGGGATCTCTCCAGGAAAATCAAGGTACTCTCTTTTCTGACGCAGCCTTCAATGTTGAAAGAAATTTTTTTGCAATTGGGTTTGTGGTTTTTAATGATAAAGGGTGTGTTGTTTTGGCTGGAGGAGAACGTATTATCAACCCGGGATCTGTTGTTGCAGCAGAACTTTTTGCTGTTAAGAAAGGAATTCAGTGCTGCATTAGGCATAAGATTCAAATATCGAGTATTCGTATGGACTCTGCAGACTCAATAAGGGCTATTAATGCTTCATTATCTTTTGAAGGTCCGGAGGATGAGTTGGTGAAAGATATTAGAAAACTCTTGCAAAAGCTGTTGATTTGGGATTATGATGCTGTTTCAAGAATTGAAAATCAAGCAGCTCACATGATGGCTCAGGAAGCTTGGAATTTTTCAACACCTTTCGATTGGGTTGAAAACAATATTCCGCAATATATTAAGGAGTTTTGTTATCTTTAAATTCTATACACTCCTTGTATATTCTCAAAAAAAAATATATATATATATATCTATAATTGGTACCATTTTTTTAAATGGACGAATACACAAGAGTGAAACCTTCCTTAAATCTACAAAAAATATATTTCATCCTTTTATTGACTAATTTTTTTTATAAATTTAAGTCACGAATTTTAAAGTTAAAAAAATTAAAAAGAGAAAAATACTGTTGAACAGTGTGTTATATAGCGCCCGAGACAGTACCAGAGAAAGAGAAATCAGTTTCGCGAAATCGCTTCTACCATGGCGGGAGAAGAATCTTCGGAGAAGAACCGCATACAACTGGAGAGCAGAGTACTGGAGAAAGTGGGACACGTCATCTCCTCCATTGATGACGCCAAGCACGTCGACCAAGTTATTATAGCTCTCTATTCCCTCGCCGTATACTTATTCCCTCTTCACCCCAATTCTCTATCAGGTTATTAATTTATTTGAAATGAACTTCAGCTCATCATAGTATACAATTGCATATTATGGTGTTATTGAGTTATTTGTTCTTTTTCACCCCTGAATTGTAGGTAGTGTTGATGAGCAATACCGAAACGAGGTGCGCATTTCCTGTATTTTAAGCTTAGTTTAATTCTAGGAAACTGACTCTGTTTTGATCGATTTTTATGCCCCCTGATTATAGAAAGTTATTTTTCCTCATTTGTTGAGTAGTTACTCGCTGTGGAGGTTCCGAGCGGAGATGAGAAAACTGAATGGTGGAATGTTTTCTACAAAGGATCCGGGTTCCGTGCTGTTGCTAGAGTTTTGTTGTATGGTAAATTTTTTCTTGCCAAATTATGTTATTCTAATAGATGCATTTGATAGATTTGTTATTTAAAGACAAATTCTCGTTGGAAGTTAAATGTGTTTTACTTGCTTCCGTTGCTAAATGTGTGTTACTCTATCTAGGTATGATTTTTTACTTTTAACCAATTGATGAATTCACAACAGATTGCTTCTTAGTTGAATTAGTTTCGAATGTAGAAACCTGAATTTTTTTAAGGTGCTGAATTTGAATTACTGACAGATTTACAATTCAAGAGCCTTTTTCTTCCTGTTGCAGCTAACTGAGAGCATTTTGTGATGAGGAAATTAATATATGTTTTTTAATGTGTATTTAATACCAATGTGAGTTTCCATCATCTTAAATGCATCTTTGTTTTTTCTTTAAGCATGAAAAGTTGTTTTTATGTCGTTGTTG
This sequence comes from Galeopsis tetrahit, assembly GCA_963675135.1. Classification (NCBI taxonomy): domain Eukaryota; kingdom Viridiplantae; phylum Streptophyta; class Magnoliopsida; order Lamiales; family Lamiaceae; genus Galeopsis; species Galeopsis tetrahit. Next base: position 42,487,905 of record OY776134.1, read on the forward strand.
CGATAAAATGCTATATTGCTAAGAGAGTTATTCTAGTGCAGCAATTGCTGCTCTGCCATGCCGATTTCAGTAGACTCATAAATTTATAATCAGATTATCTCCATTCTAAAGATGTGGTCTTTTCTATATTTTGAATATCTTATTTATTAGGATTCTCCTATTAAAACATAATTATTCTACTAGAAATGATAGATAATTGTAATTGTTAATTTTTTATATAGGTTGGTCATTTAAAGCTGTGTCACTAGGTCCTTTGATGTACAATTTGTGTCCTTTTGATTTCTAGAAGTACCATTATTTGCAGATGTTGCTTCCAATTGGCTAGCCTGCTTTCCAGCTTCTGCCAGAAAACATCTATATGATGCATTCTTTTTAGATGGTTGGGCCACTGAGATAGTTCAGGTGGTGGTTCCTTGTCTTCAGCTCACTGAAACAGGCCCTTATGATGCAAGTGCTGTGTGCTCAAATGCCGAGAGGTATTAAGTTAATTATCTATTGCCGTTGCATTTACGATTATATGTTATAGGTCCATCACTTTCATAACCCACTTCATTTAATGTACATTCTGCATAAGATCTCACAGGAATTTCTACATTACTGGAACAAGTCATATTCTAGGAAAATTTGTCCTATTCTCCTCTCTAATTGACACTTATGAGTAACTAAGCTTGGAAAGATCTCTAATGGAATTCTGAAAAAAAGTTGTGCCATCCTCATTGATTAATTTCATTTTGTTATTGTTATTATCCTCATGTGTCAACATATGGTGAAAAAAAAAAATCGATATTAAAAGTTGTGGACTGCTGAGTCTTGCAATTTATATCTTGTGTAGTTGGTTTATTGTGTATTTAATTAGTTATGGCATATCATTTTCCAACCTCTATAAACTCATCGCTCAGTGTTTCCTGGATTCAGTTTAGAAAGAAATAGGTGAATCTTGAACCTTAACTGCAATTTTGATTACTAATTGAAATTTTCAGAAGCTGCCAATCAATAAATGTCTGCAGCAACACTTATGCTTAACACTTTCTCAGATTACTTGTGCTTTGCCTGCTGGAGAATGAACTGGTACTTCAGATGGCTGGAGAATTTACTATTAGTTGTCAACTTGGAGATCTTAGCCAGGAACAACTCAAGCAGGCCGTTTCCAAGGCCTCACAGCTTATTGCATCCATTCCTGACAAAACAAGACGAGGAGCTCCAAATTCACTTTCCCCACAGTATCCTTATTTACAAAATTTCTTTATGTGAATCATGTCTAATATATTTATCCTTCATAAGGTCTGGAATAGTGAGGAAGTGCCTGCTGATTAGTTTCTCTTAGTCTGTTGAATAAAGCACCTATACTCATTTTTCTCTCTGCTATCACTAAGCCTAATGCTCACTTAAAACATTTGATTTAACTGAGTAATGAAAATAAATATTACTTTCTCCATTCCTCATTATGTGTCTGATTCTGTCCAAAATGATGTTCCCAATTATTTGTCACTTTCTTAATATCAACAAAAAAAATTGCCCATTTTTCTATCAATACCCCTGATAAGTAGTAACCATCTTCTTGTAATTATAAGCTTAATTAATTGTGGTCTTTATTACCAAGTAGTAATAAATAAGGGTATAATAGTCCTTTGATATCCTAATTAATGATATATAATAGAAAAAACGATCTACAGAATCTACCTGCTATCAATAAATTGTGTGTTTGTAGTTTCCATGTCCAACCACCATGATATTTTAGGTGGGCGGATATCATCCTGAGTTCAATCTTTGCAAAATCCTTCAAGCTTTGTTTTATTCTTTACATGATATTTCCAGTATGTTCTTCAAAAGACTTACCACTCAGCTTCTCCGTGGAGCAGAAGACTGGGATCTAAAGCTGGTAAATAAATCGACTGTTTCAAATGAAAACCATCTAGACGCCACTATTCTTTTTGTTGGAGAAGCATTTGCCCGCATTTGTCGTCGTGGATCAGCCGGTATTCTAATATTCCTAGAGCCTAAAGTACACATTTTGGAAAATTCCTCTTATTCTGTTGTGAGAAAAACTCAAGTTTTCACAGTTCTTACATTTTGGCAGATGTTCTGTTAAGTGAGGTTATTCCCCTGATCCTTGGGCATGTCAGAAGTGCCTTGTCATCAACCTCTGATCTGGCCATTGGGGAAATATTTGAGTCAAAACCCGGTTTTCGTTTCTGGTTGAAGATCATGGAGTCTGTAAATGATTCCCATTCGGTGGAAAGAATAGCCGAAGAACTCTTGCGTCAATTAGCTGCTCAAAACGTGAATACAGTTGAAGGTTACTGGATCTTAAGGATACTCTTTGGTCAGGTCTATGTGAGCCGTACTTCAATCAGGTAAAATTCACACAAATATAAATTATGGCTAAGATGAATGTAGATTAGATGATTAAGTAATAAGTTAATTTTTCCCCCCAAGAGAATGCCTCTTCTCTGTCTTCAAGCTGATCATCATAATTGTGCTCTGGCATAACTCTTTTGATGCTTGTGAAATGTTTAGGTAGGAATATTTTACTTTGCAAATAGGAAAGATGAGGAATTAGTGTTTGGGTGTTATCAAGAGTTAATAGAAATTCCAGATTCATTGGGGGGTTCTAAGAACAAAACAATCTCTTGTCAGCTGGTAGTGACACTGTGACAGTGGTGGAACTACAAGAAACCAATATAAAAATTTCAACCTTGAAGATGTTCTTCATGTTCCTAAGTTTTTAATTACTTTAATTTCCATGCATCGACTTGGCAAAAGCTTCAGTGTCGTTCACCTTTCACATTGTATTTTAAGGATTTCGGCGGACGTACTAAAGAAAAAATTGTTGCTTCATTACATTGATATACCCTATAAATATAATCAAAATAGAATTGAGAACTATTTGTCTTTGTCATACCTGAATGAAAGCTATTTCTCTAATAAAGACAAATTGTTGCTTCATTACATTGATGCTTCTACGCCTTTATGTTGCAGATTTGCTTTTGTAGATAAGTTTTTACTTTGGAAAATATTTCCCACCTGTTGCTTAAGGTGGATTATAGACTTCGCTGTGCTTGAATGTGCCCCTGGTAGTGCTTCATTAAAATCCTACAATGCTCGTGGCCTCTCGGACACAGTGCACCGTCTGGCAGTAGCATGGTCTAGAAAAGAGTTTGTCCAGTCATCTCCAACTGAGCAGCAAGCTTGTATCCTTATAATCAATTATTTATGGTAGCAACCATATCACTTTTGGGGGGTGTTTGTTTATGGATTTGATTGGATTTGAAATCAAGTACTCCCTCCGTCCCGTTATTAATTGAACATTTACTGTTTGCACGGGTTTTAATATAATAATTGTTTATTGGTATTAAAGGTGATAGAGTGACTTTTTAAGAGGGATAGTAATTCAACTTTATTGGAGAGGGAATCTTTTGTTAGTGTGTAAAAAGTTATGTCATGTGGTGTAAATAAGAGATGTTTGAAGGAGTTTTAAAGGAGCAAGAAGTTGACTTTTCCAATTAAGGAAATGTTCAATTAATAATGGGACGGATGTTTTTGGCAAATGTTCAAATAAAGGATTTTGAAAGTGTAGGTGATGGATTATTGATTGTGTAGTGGAAATTGTGTGTAAAGTAGGGGAGAGAGAGTGTAAAATAAAAAGGAGGAGAGAGATTGTTGAGTTGGGTAGATAATAAAAATTAAAACAATGGGAGATAGATTATTGATAGTGTATTGAAAACTGTGTTTTAAAAAGTAAGTAGGTGTATTATAGGTACTATAGGGTGGAATTTTATAGGATTTGAAATCCTGTACCAAATTCCGGTTTGACAAACGAGAATTTGCATTTTAAATAAAAATATGGGTTGGGGGCCATAAATAAACATACCTAGGGTCTAATGTTGAGCAAAAATATTTTATTTCTTGCTGTTTTTACTTACATTTATTTAACACCCACCTTCTACCATAAATTTGATAAGCACAATGCAAAATTTTCAGCAACATCAACTTCTAGTTTGTCTGAAGAAATTCCCAATTTTTAAAAATTGTTTCCGCTCTCTGTTATGCTTATACCTTTACCCCTGTTACACCTTGACATTGTATTCAGATGTAACTGCTGCTTTAGGCCTCTGCCTGGAGAAGATGTCTAAAGAAGATCTAGAGGCCACGAAGGATGGACTGCACTTAATTCTTCAGGGAATTAGTTGTAGGGCTTTGCTTCTAATTTCTCTCCTAGATTAATATCTTGTCAATTGTTTGTCTGAAGGTACTAATCATACTAAAAATGTCTGCAGGTAGGTTGGAGAACCCTGCGTTTTTAATTCGAAAAATGGCAAGTACCATCGCTTTAGTATTTTCAAAGATTATAGACCCCAAAAATCCTTTGTACCTTGATGACATTTGTCAGGAAGATACAATTGACTGGGACTTTGGGTTGGCAACACCCAGAAAAGTTCCTGATGAAAAGACTCATGAAAGAGAAAGCTCTTCAACCCAAATATCAGGAATCGGAATTCAAAATAGACAAGATAAGGGGGTTGTCCATTCTTCTAAAACAAGAAAGGAAAATGAATCGGTATTGAATCTTATTGACCCAGATGAGATTATTGATCCAGCAAACCTTAATAACGAATGCACCTTTAATGAGTATGAGAGTGACAATGCCAGTGAGGATTCTGAGACTTCTAGTGACTCATTGTTGCAACCATATGACTTGACAGACGATGATGCAGATTTGAAAAGAAAATTCTCACAGCTGGTTGATGTGGTTGGAGCACTAAGAAAATCAGATGATGCTGAGGGAGTAAGTTCAAGATCATTCACCAATATTTTACATGTTTTTTCTTAATATACTCATTTATAGAGTTACTATGGTGGCTATATGAAGCAATTTTTTACTACTTTTTGTCACATGTTAGGGATAGTATCATTTTGTCTCTAAAGGTTACTCTTTTCCAGTTTTGGTCCCCCTCTCACTAGCTATCAAACATGGTCTTGTAAGTACAGTTTTACTTCCACATTTGGTCCCACAGTTAGTTGACTAACCGTTGACTGACGGAATCAACCATTTGGGGATGCTAAATCTAATTAATAATTATTTGGGGGCTTTAAAAGTAATTAATAATTTTTAAATAATTATATTTAGCACCCCCTGAATAATTGCATCTGTCAATCAACGGATGGTCAACTATTGGTTGGACCAAATGCGAGAGTAAAGTGTACTTCTAAGACAAAAAATGATAGTGAGTGAAAGAGGAGGATAAAACTGGAAAAATATCATTCAAGGGACCAAAAATGATATTATCCATCACATATTTCTACTTAAATATGTTGTGTTACTGAGGATCACCCATCAAGAAGTCTTGAACAGTTGGTCAGTAATTTGCATAAGTCAGCTAGTGTTGTCTGAATTTCATTGATTGTATATGGAAGCAGATGCTTAAGTCCTAGAGAGTATTCCTCAAATCTTAAAGATGTTCCCCATTTTACAGGTCGAAAAGTCCCTTGATGTTGCTGAGAAGCTTATTCGAGCATCACCAGACGAGCTTAAATTCATAGCTGGTGACCTAGGTAAAGCTCTTGTACAGGTTCGTTGCTCTGAATTCACCGTTGAAGGAGACGAAGAATCAGCTGAAGAAAAAAGACAAAAGGCACTAGTGGCCTTGATTGCAACGAGCCCTTTTGAAGCTCTTGATAGTCTGAACAAACTGCTATATTCACCAAATGTAGACATCAGTCAACGAATAATGATCTTGGATGTAATAACAGATGCAGCTCAGGAGCTTGCAAATACTAGAATCTTGAAAACAGGGCATCAATCAAGGGCTCTGATTTCATCGATTTCTGATCAACCCTGGTACGTCCCAAGAGACGTGGGCCCTCCAGGATCAGGGTCCTGGAAAGAGATCTCTTCAGTAGGGACTCCATTGAATTGGTCTTATTCCTATGAAAGAGAATTACCATCAAAAGTAGGTCAGATTAAAAGGGGGAAGACACGGCGATGGAACCTTAAAACAACAAAACTGGATAACAAGTTGGAATGGTCTCAAAATAGGTTTCCTCAATATGCTGCAGCGTTTATGCTTCCAATAATGCAGGGATTTGATAAAAAGAGACATGGGGTCGATTTACTGGGTAGGGATTTTATTGTCCTGGGGAAGCTCGTATACACGCTTGGTGTGTGTATAAAATGTGCAGCAATGCATCCTGAAGCTTCTGTTTTAGCATCCCCTCTTTTGGATATGTTAAGATCCAGGTAACTTTCGTTTCAAAGGGGAAAATAGTATTTTTTTAGTCCTGTAAGCTATCTCTATTTTGGTTCCAGTTTTGACTTTCACAAATTGAAAATAGTCCTATAATTTCCAACTTTTGAAATTTTGGTCTGGTAACTAGGTGTAGAAGGTGAAACATCCCGTTGATGCTGGCGCGATAGAGGCTAATTGTCCATGTGGCAAAGTCTGATTGGTCAATCGGATGTCTTACCTCCTATAGCCGGTCACTGGACCGAAATGTCAATTTGAAAGTTAATGGACTATTTTCAATTTGTAAAAGTTGACCGGAATAAAATCAACATAAGGGTGACTTACATTACTTAAAAACTATTTTCCCTGTAAGTTGTTGATTGACCTACCTATATTTGAAAATCCTCATATATAGATGAATCTAAACATGGTTTTTTAATACCTTTTGACTTGCCTGATTTTGTGCAAAGGGGAATATCGCATCATGCAGAAGCATATGTGAGAAGGTCCGCCCTTTATGCAGCTTCCTGTGTTCTGTTGGCACTTCATCCCTCGTATGTTGCAACAGCAGTGGTGGAAGGAAATATTGAAGTCTCCGGAGGGCTCGATTGGGTACGTGCATGGGCACTACAGGTGGCTGAATCAGACACAGATGGAGAATGCCATACGGTAAGCAAGAAAGTATTCATATGAGATCATTCCTCTCTATCTTGCTATATTCATATAAAATAACTGAAAAATATGAACTTTCAATCTGCTAGTTCAATTGCCCGTTTTTGCCACCACATTTAGAGATTGACATAATGCATCATAAGGTCCCTAAAAAGACCTTTAAGTATCAAAATTTTATTTCAGGGAGTTCCCTCGAAACAAAAATTGACAATTTTTTTTTTTAATTCGCTGGTCCCGTTAAGTAATATACATGGCAGCTTTTTTTAAGTTACGTTATATACATAAGTACCTTTAACAATCCATTCCGGACACTCATCACCTGAAGTATTGAGGTTAAAACGATGTGCCAAAACACATTTGAATATTAATAAAATTAACGTACATATTATTTAACAGGGTCATTAAGATAAATCGAAAAATTTCATCAATTTTCGTCTCGATAGAGCTTGTGAAATAAGATTTCAATACTTGAAGGGCTTTTTAAAACAAAATCTGATAGTTTAGGAATGTGTTGATGCATTATGCCTTCAGAGATTCAAATAAGTTTTCCCTGAACCCTTGATGTTTTGCATTTTGAATGCAGCTCGCAATGGCATGCCTACAACTTCATGCAGAGATGACTCTGCAAGCTTCTCGGGCCCTTGAAAGCTCGTCAAAAGACGCTGCATCAACTGCAAAGGGCATTACTCTACCCTCAAGTATGTCCAGTTCATCAATTAGGATTCCCTTCTTAACTTCCTAGATTCACTATGATACCATGTACATGCGCATACATTCCTTAGCAAGGTACTCTCTTGTGAATGAGACATTCAAAATTATAAGATGTTGGAGCTTATAAGCTTATTAGCCAAACGGCGCTCCAACCACTAACAAAACAAGTCTCTCTGTTGGAAATCCCCAAATCCTTCTCCCTCTTCTTTGCCCGTGCCTCACCTCCCCTCCCCTCCTTGTCTCCCCCATGAGTGGGGAGGTTTCGTGATTTAGTCGTGATTTAGAAAAGGTTCCCTTAATTATTGAATAGTGAGCGTCGGAGATTTTGAAGGAAGCTCTTTTTACTACTATTTGTTTATTCTTTGCATTGGTGATTTTCAGAGACGAAATTCTGGGTATGTGACTGATGTATAACAATGTCTTCTGGCCTGCAAAATGGATCACCTTGTATTTTCATTAATTTTCACTTTTACTTTATTTACTAGGTTTTTTACCCTTTGCACTTTTTTATTTTATATTTTTTTCTCATTGCAATCTCTTCTATTTTGTTTTTATTTTTTGCCCTCGTTTATCATTTTCAATCTATTGCATTTTTATTGTTCTTCATCTTTCGCCTCTTGTGTCTTTTTTTTCAAGGAATAAAATAAATGTACTTGAAGTTAAATGTGTTTCTTTTTTAAAAATACATTGGACAATATTAATAAAAGTCAAGTTCATTGGTTCGGGTTTGTACGAGCTGATCACATATGATTATGCCGTTTTAGAGTTGTTGATTAGGATCAGTCAATGAGCAAGATCATACGTGTTTTCACTAGATTTTTTCTAAATACAATAATCGGAACATAATTCGAATTTGTAAGCGATGATTCATATGGCTATCCAAAGACTAGACAGGTCTTCCATTTTCAATGCATACAATGAAGGTTATCTAACTTTTTCGGAAATTCATGTCTTTGCTGATGTATATAGAGTGCACGCTTGTAATTAGCTGTAGTTGATCTTCTCAAGTATCTTTCTTTAAAAATGTTGATCACACAATTAAAAAATATATATAAAAAGTTGTCAGTAGCAGTTGTTTAAGCAATATACAAATACTCAATGAATGGGTCTCTAGGTCCTCCGTACGCAAATTGGCTGGTGGCAGTTAGGGGTGTGCATCGGTCCAAAACCGGATCGGGATCGGAATGTGTGCTAAAGGGCGGATCGGAGACCGGACCGTAATTAATTCGGTTCGGGTTTGGACCGAATTTTTTTTAATTTTTTTTGTTTTAAGTTTATGGAAGCAAGAACAAGATTGATGAATTTGTGTATGAAAATTAAAGTGTTTGATCTTCATTACGCCAATGTGAATTTTATTTACATTATTATTAATGATCTTTTGACCCTAAAAATAAATTAAATATGTTTGTTAAATTATATATTTGCAAAAAATGTAGTAGATCTAAACACATTTTCACCAATTACTTGGTTTTGAAAAATAATTGAGAGTGCATTAGTAAAAAAATATAAAAAAAATTGTTCAAACCGGTCCAGACCAGAAAATTCCGGTCTTGGACCGGACCGGAAAATCGTAATCCAAAATTTTCCGGACCGGAATCTAATCGGTCGGTCCGATTTTTTTTTTTGAACACTCCTAATGGCAGTTGTGCATTTTTGAAGTGGTGAGAAACTTTTTCTTCCTGTTGCATCGACTCTCCACTTAAAATAGTCATCACAAGATAAGACATTGACTATGCGTGTGAATAAATCTCTTTCCATCCGAAAATGACAACGAAAACATCACTTGGTTATGTTGAATTTTCAAATAAATAGTAATCCACGAGACGGCTATGATCTCCTTCACGATCATGCTCCATGTATCTTATTTTTGTCTTTTTTAGTTTCATATGTGTTGAAACTGCATGTTGTTGTAGATTTTTAAAAATAATTGATTATGTTTAGGGTGATCTTGAGTCTGGACTATGAGAAAAGAATTGGTAAAAGAAGAAGATTGATTAGAGTATTGTGAAAAGATGTGAAATAACAACTACTCCGTATAATACATTATGTTGTCTACAATACAACAACTAGTTTTGAATTGCTAGTTTACATTGGAACTTCAAACAATGCTAAGAAATTTCAAAACAATACAATGAAATTTCAAACAAAACATAAAATAACAAACAAGACAATAAATAACAAATTACAACTTGGCTTCCAATTTCTTCGTGAGCTTCTCAGCCATTTTTTCATGGGTTGCTAACTATTTGATGTCATTCCTATTGTATCTAACCTGAAGATATCATACTTCCATTTTTTTATTGTGTGTGTTGTTCCTTCAACTTTGCATTGACTATTACTTTATATTTCTGCATGTTTGTTTCGATACTCTGTTTCAACTCCTCTAACATGTTATCCTTTGAGTGATCGGAAACTTTCACCATAGTCTTTCTCTATGCCACTTTCTGGCCGATCGGAAGTGCACGTTCTTCATCAACATCCTCCACATTTGAAGAAGATGTGTATCCTCCTTTAGTGGAAGTTTTAGTCTTCTTTCTATCAAATGATCACGTTCTTGTTGTGCAATCCACTTAGGACTTTCCTTAAGGATCTTACACACATCCAAGAGAGCAAATACATGATTACTATGTTGTAGTGCCCACTTGTTCACTGCATGCATGAGTAAATCACCATCGTTTTGTCCACTTTCCCAATCCTTCTCAATCTAATTATACAATTCGTTAAATGCGTACACAAATCTTTGCATTGTATAAATTGTGTTTTTAAATGGTCTCAACGTCTCACTAGGAACTTGGCAAGTCTCCTTCTTTTGTAGTCTTCAACAATCTTTTTTCATATGGCATCCAATTTTAGAACATTGACGAAAATTGCATCTTCGCTGATATTCACTCAACTCGGTGCAAGGTTCTCATTTTCAGGACTTGTGTTACTGTGTACCTTGTAGCATATATACGACTCTTTGGACACGATTCATTATTTTCATCCTCATATTCTTCCATTGCATCTAGATTAAGATTTAAACCAATCCATCAAATAATTATTTTTCATTTTAAAATCTAAGTAGCAACAATGTAGAAGAGACTTGTGAAATAAGATTGGAAGGGTGTATGAATAAATCAATAAATGTATAACTTCTATTTATAAACATATTAATAATGGTAATATATTTAAATTTTAACATGCCAACAAAAACCATTCCCATTTAAAATGAATTTTTGGGGCCGACGTCTCCTTTTGTTAAAAAGAAAGGGTAGTTTAGACCACTCATGAAGTGTATTTCGAAATTTTTAGGGGAGTGAGCTAATTACAACCGTACCCTTTATACTCGTATTAGGACCCAAACCAAAATTAAAGCCCAATCGAGCCATCTCATTTCTGTTTCGGTGTTTCTCCTCCTCCAAGAAAACCTTTTGTTACAGTATTTTTCTTCAAATCTCCTGAAGCAAGCACAACAAGAGCTCATCAATGGAAGGTGAAGAGGAAATTCAGCAGCCGCAGCTTGTACTGGCCAACAATCTCTTCCTACTCACTCAGGACGACGTCGACGACATCGAAAAGGTCCGACTCCGAGATGAGGTCTTCAACTTCATCGTCGCCAACGGTATTTAGTCGTACTATCCCTCTTCGATTTTAAATTCATGCCACTTGATTATTATGTTCACTTAGGGTTTATTTGGTGTTCTCCATTTTTGTCTTTGTAGATATGGCTCCATTGTACGAAACCCTAGTTGCAAGCAAAGTTTTAAAGTTGGATCAGAGTGCGCTTGATTCGATGCGTGGCAAGATTGATGGCGAGTTGAAGAAGCTTGAAGAGAAGTGAGTTGTGCATTTCGATTTAGTTTTTTGAAGTGAATTGCATTGTGCCATCGAATTTTAGTAATTTTCAAGATTGATAATACTCGCGAGGGACTTAAATATGGGAGTTAGAGTACGACGGATCTCTATCTAATCCCTGATATAACGATTTGAACTAAGCTCTTATAATTGGGTTAACTTCAATTTAGAGCTATAAAGTTGTTGAACTTAGAAAGGTTCAGAAAATCCCATTTAATGAATAATCACTCCTTAAAATCATTCCAAGTCTTACTGAAATACTTAGAGACAACTAGGAAAAAAATAATTAGGTGATCCTATTTGAGAACATATAATGTAGCCCATCTTTATAGTTACTGTGTCTGAGGAATGTGAAATTCAATACATCTGTTGGTCATCAAGAGGATTGTTGTGTACAAGTGCTTGCACACTGCTGTAGCTGGGTTCAGACTTTCAGGAGTGGCTGAGAGGGAGATGACAAGTGTTACTATCTTGGGGTTAGGTTAGGTCATTTGGGGCAGAAGCAAACCAGCAATTACAGGATATGTTTTTAGAAGCTTATAACTACTAAATCTATTAAATTTTTATTTCAATTTTTTTTTTTTTTGGTTGAGCTTCACTCAACTTAATAGAGTTGTAGTTTCCTACTTTCTCCTATGGACTATAATACTTTATATTCATTTGGGTTGCTTATTTTACTTAAACATGGAAGATTTAATGGAAAAACAGAAACTAGATGCCTGTGGTCTGGAATTGAATATTTGTTTTCTAAGAACTTCAGAGACATGCAGGTGGGGTGGGTGGGTGGTTCATTCGCAAAAGCACATAACTACCATTTCTATTATTGAAAAATGATTTATTTGGTATCATCATGATGCCTGATTTTCTTCAAACTCTCCTTATGTTTACATGTCATCTTATGGTTGAAATTTGTGGCGTGAATAGCTAAAACAAGGATTGTTAATCTTTTTCCCCATAAAATAGGAAAAGCTAGGGGGGTTGACATCTATTTGACTGTTATAAGTTCCAATACCATGGTTTGCCTTTCCAAAAGCATTAGAGCTTCTTGGTTGTGTATATACCATTATGTTTTTTTATTCTTATCTATTTTTTATTTTGTGTATTTTTCCCTCTTGGATTTGATATCTTATTAACTAAATTGGGTTACTTGTTTGTATCTTCTACATTAGTGATTCTAATGAGAACATTTGTTCCTTGGAATACTGGTTTGTATCTGCAATTTAGCTACATTTTCCATTTCTAGATCTTGGATTAAGTGATAATTATGTGGGAAGATTGCTCAGCTTGGAGAACAAATATCTGTATAGCCAACCAGCAAGTAGTGGGAATAGGCTGTAGTGATGAGGATGATTATTTCAGTTGAGTATATGTTCCTTGGGCCCTTTTAAATTACGCCCAAGGGAAGATATTAGATTATTTATTTTCCTGGGGATTTAGTTTGTAATAATATCAACTTCCATTCTTTTGTTTGGCTTCCAAGATGTCATCGTATAATATAGGAAAAACTTCCATTCTTCTTGAGTATATGTTCTTTTATGCTTTCACTTGAATTCGTTAATGGGTGAAAAGATGTAGGAACGTCTTCTACAGTTCTATGCCTTCTAACAGCATATTGAGTATGTCAGTTTTTTAATGCTTATGTTTTTGCGATCGATTTCATCTAGGATTGCTGATGCAGAAGAAAACTTGGGAGAAAGTGAAGTTAGGGAAGCTCACTTAGCCAAATCATTATTTTACATACGGATTGGTGATAAGGTACACAAAACTTTCGGTTTCCTCTTGCTTTTCCTCTATGAATGGCCTTTTCACATTCTTTAAAATCCAGGAGAAGGCATTGGAACAACTTAAGGTAACAGAGGGAAAGACTGTCGCAGTCGGACAAAAGATGGATTTGGTATTCCATACGCTACAGATTGGTTTTTTTCACATGGACTTTGATCTTATCTCAAAAAGCATTGACAAAGCAAAGAAGTAAGGATCAGCCTTTATGTTGCTCTTAGATAAAAGATTTGCTCAACCCATTTTTGTTCTTTAATTTCTATATATTGAGGTTGAGCACTAGTTTTGACTTGTTAATGTTACAGCTTGTTTGAAGAGGGTGGTGATTGGGAAAGGAAGAACCGTTTGAAGGTATATGAGGGCTTATACTGCATGTCTACTCGCAACTTCAAGAAAGCAGCTGATCTTTTCCTTGACTCCATTTCAACTTTCACAACCTACGAGCTCTTCCCCTATGACACGTTTATATTTTACACTGTCCTTACGAGCATCATATCCTTGGATAGAGTTTCACTGAAACAAAAGGTATGCTATATTTCTGAAAAGAGGTTATTCTATTGTTTGCATTGAAAAAAACAATCATGTTTTAGTTAGGCCAGAAACACACGTTTTTAATTAGTGTCTGACCTTGCCCTTTGCCTTCTATATGAATTTAGAGAAAATAGGAAATTCTTCGTATTTGAAATTTAGAAATAAAAATAGTGATCATTTTCATGTTTAGGGTATGGCATGCATCAATAACTACTATTTTCATGTTTAGGGCATGTTAAATATCCATAATTATCATTTTTGAAGGGTATTAATTATTACTTCACACTGGTAAAAGTAAGTGGACTGTAAAGAAAAAGAGTGTGCACTATCCTCTATAATGTGCAAATGATGCTAAAGAGCGTATAGATGAAAGTTGTATGCATTGACACAGTTTTATTTGTATTTGGTGAACCTGTTGAAGTTGGGCTAATATGAATTTTCAAGCAAAGGCAAATAAGTCATATTGATGCAATTAAAGCTATCGTGTTTCTATTTAATATTTCTTTCAAACAGCAATGATTACTGAATGTCCACCAACGATGATTAATTATATTGGCAAATCATCAGTTATGATCTTAGCTTACTATTTTTATTGATAAAAATACATTTCTCATTATTATTTTAAATAGTGTGAAGAAAACAAATATAATTATGAGCTATGTCATGGAAATGAAAATCACAATGTCATGACTTGTGACTGTCCAAATAAATGTGAAGATTTATGAGTCATCCTTTATATATTCCCACACAGAAATGAAAGAATTATATCATGCTATATTTATTTGATGTCAACTTTGTGTACTTTTTGTTGTTAATACATATATATATATATATATATACATATATATTTGTATGAGTTCATTTTTCTCCCACAAAGCTATGCTGAGGATTAATAAAAAAATTGTTTTGGATGTGTTGCAGGTAGTGGATGCCCCGGAGATATTGACTGTCATTGGAAAAATCAAGTACTTATCAGACTTTATGAACTCCCTATATGAGTGCCAGTATAAATCTTTTTTTACTGCTTTTGGTAAGTATCTCAATTAAAATTACTCAGTAAGGAGTTGTTCTGCAATTTCACATTATATTTTGATGGGTTAATTGCAAAGTAAATCATGATCTTTTCACGTTGTTTCAATTAGAACATATATATTTTTTATTCGCAATTTGATAGACAACTGTTGAAATTGTTGCAATTCTATCACACGACTATTTCTCGGCAAGTCCTGTTGAAGTGGCAGTGTATGAAGTTGCAGAAAGATTACAAGCTGTGATTAAATTGAAACAATAATTGAAGGTTATTTGCAATTATTTCAAAGATTTTCCAGCTGCCACGCCAGCATAAGTTGCCGAAAAATAGTCATGATATAATTGCAACAATTTGAAAGGTTGGCTATCGAATTGTAAATTTAAAAAATATATGTTGTAATTGAAAAAATGTGAAAATATTGTGATTTTTATGTAATTAACCCTATTCTGATTAGGTTTGCTGATCACATTTTATGCTTTTTGTATTCAGCCGGGTTGACAGAGCATATTAAGTTGGATCGGTATTTGCACCCACACTTTCGGTACTACATGAGGGAGATCAGAACTGTTGTTTACTCTCAGTTCCTGGAATCCTACAAGAGTGTAACAATTGAAGCTATGGCTAATGCATTTGGAGTCACAGTCGATTTTATTGATCTGTAAGTTGTTAAAAGAACATAGTTTTGAGGACTAAGTTATCTCTATTTCGGTTTCAGTCCTACCGACTTTCACGAATTGAAAATAGTCGTTTAACTTTCAAATTGACATTTTGGTCTGGTAAACGGCTGTAAGAGGTTAAACATTCAGTCGACGCTGACGTGAAGGGAATTTGTTTTGCCCACGTGGCAAAGTTTGATTGGTCAACCAGATGGTTCACCTCTTAATGTCAAAAAATTGAAAGTTATAGAACTATTTTCAATTCGTGAAAGGTGACAATGCAATATTCAAAGTAAGGGTAAACTTACAAGACTTAAAAAACTATTTACCCTTTAAAGTTACACGATGAGTTTAACTTGTTTTAGCACATCTATGGTCCTTAATAAATAAAGTGTGTGTGTTTTGTTCATAGGGAGCTATCGCGCTTCATTGCAGCAGGGAAGTTACATTGCAAGATAGACAAAGTTGCAGGGGTGTTGGAAACGAACCGTCCCGATGCCAAAAATGCTCTTTACCAGGCAACCATCAAGCAAGGGGATTTCTTATTGAACCGCATTCAGAAGCTGTCTCGGGTTATTGATCTTTGAAGCCCCGACCCACCCGAATTTGAAATGGGCTACGTGCTCATCTTGCTCCTTCAACTAGATGTATTTCTATTTTATTCCTTCTACATTGGATTTTAAGATTTGTTTTAAAACGAATAGTTTTTTATACAAGTTGTGGATTGAGTTTATGATATGCTTGCAAGTTGAATGTTTACGCATGAGGGGATAAGTAGGTTGGGGTTACTTTTCACCTCCAAAATTGCTAAATACACTTCTTAACTTATTCAAATTTCCTCCAAAAAAAATCTCAAATAATTTAATATCTTCAAATGATTAAAAATATTTAACATAATACGTTGTATGTAGAAATGATGACCTGAGTTTTAAATACATCCCATCTTGTTCAAACTATATTGGAATGCTATCAAAATTAATGGCTCAATAATGTGTGTTAAAAAATTTAGTATTGTTCTGCATATAAATGGGCAATGAAACTTGCAGCAAATCTGAATCTGAAAGTGGTGGGGGAGTGATAGAAAATATGGAGACTGCGACTCGAATACGGAGGATGGTTGGCATCTATTCGTCTCTTTCAGTTATGCTCGAGAGTGTTGGGCTGCAACGGGATTGAAGTCGAAACTTGATGCTTCGCGATGAGATGGGGAGCTTCGTGATGGGTAAAAGTAAAACTATAGTGGCTCGGGGTTGTGTGGAGGTGGAGGTGGAGATGGAGATGGAGATGGGAGAGGCGATGAGATTTTACTAGGCACTATCTTGACTAAAAGAGTAAAATTTGGATGACTGTGTTATCGAATGGGGATGCTAAGGTGGTGGTAGATGCCATTAATTCGTTGACTTCAATAGATTCGGTGTTTGTCAAATACAACCACAATACACTAAGGGCATGTTTGTTTTGGGATTTTGAGGATTTTGAAATCCGGATTTCAAAATGTAGTGGATTTCAAAATCCTAATGCTTTTTATGTTTTGTGTTTGTTTTGGGATTTTTGTAGGGTAGGATTTAACTTTATAGTATAGGATTATAGGTTTTATAGGTATTTATATAGGGTTTGTAGGTATTTATAGAGTTGACTTTTATAGGGTTATAGGGTGGGATTTTGAAATCCTGAATCAAAATCTCAAACTGTAACGGGGGTGGAGTTTCGAAATCCCAAATCCGGATTTCCCATCCCAAAACAAACATGCCCTAAAGATATGAGTCAATTCGAACACAATTTTGTCTCGACACAACCTAATATTTTTTGTATTGATGTGACAATATAAAAACGACATGATAAAAAAAAATATTTAAAATTGTGTTTAAATATAAAAAAATTAAAATATTTATTTAAACATAAAAATTTATTTGCCATTATCATGTTATTATAGAATACATATCATTATCTTGTCGTATCAGGTTAATAACAAGTAGTAATATGTTAATGAGTTATTGAATAATTTTATCATGTTTAACTATCGACATGAACACAATTCTAAATTATGTTGTTATCGTGTCGATACGAACTCATAAGATTAAATATTAACCCGTAATTTTTGTATACAACTTCATATCACCCTCAAATAATGCAAAATATCCCATATACATGCCTCTTAGGCTGTGAACCAGAATGCACTTCAAAACAGACAAATATCAGTAGTATTTATTTATTTGCATGACATCTTCTCAACACTTGTAACAAATTGATAAACCACCGAAATAAGAGACTCTGAAACACAAGATTGGAACAAAAAACCGAGATCATGCTTCCCTGTGATTTCAAAGAAATTCAAGAGAGTGTTTCTACTCACTTCAGACCCTGGCAACGCTCATTCCAATTCTGGGTTCGAGCCGTTAATATCTATACCGGCTATAAGGTGCTTTATTTCTCTCTTTTCACAGAACATTTTTGTGTTCAAAATTGCACGAAAACGTAATCTCTTGAATGTGTTTAGGCGTTTCAAGTCCGAGTAAATTTTGAGAAAGATGCGGAGAAGAGGGAGGCAATGTGGGAGAAGCAACACGAAGTTGCTGCTGATAAAATATATAACATGTGTGCTGATCTCGGGGGGTTTTTTCTCAAGGTAATTTAGGGTTTTAGCTATTTATGTCCTTTAATTTACATCTATTGTTATATATGGATTTATGATTTTTCAACTGCTTAGCTCCTTCTTCGTTTGTGCTTTAAGCTTTCCGCCACAAATAATTTGATTGATCTTACTTTCTTCTAATCATTTTCTTTTTACAGTCTAGTTTTAGTCTACAAATCCCTAATTGCAGCATTGTGTGAAGATTTAATGTTATTTTGGGAGAAATGGTTCAACCTTCAATTAGCTTATGTAGTAATGGTTGGTGATTCCATTTTGGATTTGTTTAGGTTGCACAAATTGTTGGGAAGCCAGACTTGGCGCCAGCTGCTTGGGTGAGACGGCTAGTTACACTGTGTGATCAGGCCCCTGCCACCCCGTACAATGTGGTCAAAGTTGTGGTAGAGAAGGAGTTGGGTCAAAGTATTGATGAACTTTTTGAAAGATTCGATGTTAATCCTCTTGGTTCTGCTTCAATTGCGCAGGTATTTTTATGGGGTTTAAAGGTTAGGTTATTGTACTGTTTCATTGGTTTCAACTTTCAATAAATCAGATCTTGGTACTGTAATGCTGGGAGGAACATTCCATTTTTTCCTTTTTCTCCATTTTTTTATATAAAAAAAATAGCATGAGTAGATCCTGCTTTTCGGTTTAGTAACCGTGAATCTAGTTTTAGATTGAATGTCTTCGGCGAAAGTATAACATAAGCTGCTTTTTCATTCTAGAGTATTGTTTATGGAGAAAAAGTGAGAATCAAATGTATTAGATATGTTGGTTTGGATGAGTGTTCTGAATAATTGGATATTTGGGGGCAAAAAAAGATTTAGAAAAACAAGTAATGATGTTTTTTTGGTTTTAAATTTCTTTTTTGAACAATTTGGTTGATTAACTTGATTTTATAGAAAATCTTTTAAAGTGTGTTTGCAATCTATTTTTAACATTTTCAGAAAAACTGATGATATGGACATATTTGATGATAAGGAATTATGGTGGTTGGTGAGTTGAGAATTCAGTGGGTGATACCAGGCACAATTCTAGAGTGGATTCAAGCTAATCTGGGAGGGTTTATGAATAAGAGAGGCATATTTTTTTTTTTTTTTGTGGAGCATAGCAATTTCTGTGGTCTTGTGGGCCATTTGGATAGAAGGAAACATGAGAGTTTTTTATGGTACTTGTGAATCCATTGAGGATTTATGGGATAGGATTAAATTCTTAATCACTTCATGGTCCTTGACTCAAAGCATTTTTAAAGGTGTTTCATAATCGGATTGTGTTAGGAGTTAGACTTTAGCCATGTTAACTTGTGTGAGTGTTACTGTACTGTACTTCATAGGGATTCCTCATCCCTTATCTTTTTCTTATTGAGTAATAAAATTTCTGTTTCTTATTAAAAAAAAGTATAATATGAACATTTCATAACTTGATAAACAACATCTTTGCATTCAAAAGATAATTTACAGTAATGGGCTATATACCAATATAACATAGAGTTTTCATATTTTCACAGTTGGTAGTGGAGGAATGCTGCATTCCAGAGAGAAAATGAAAATGTGTTGTTGAGAAGGGTTTGATGAGTGAATAACACTTGTAATTTCACCTTTTGGGCATTATATGCAATATATCTTCCTTTTCAAGAGACGTGGTCTCTCAAAATTAGATTTGTGTGGGAAGTTTGTAATATAAATCATTGAATTCTTGAGGGACACCTCAACCCTCCCATTTTTTTATTTAATAAAATTCTGTTTCTTTTTCAAAAAAATTAAATAAATCATTGAATTCTCAGTACATTGACCCATCCTAATACTGAGGGAATATGCCAAACAAATGATTTCAGTGAAAATCTCCCAAACATTCGATGCTTTGAAATGCACATGTCAATCTATCACAATAATAGCTCTTGAGAAAATGGATTATAAGATAATTCTTAATGCTTTACGGCTTTGGTTGATTGTATTTTCTTGCCTGTAACTGGTGCTGATACTACTTGTATAATTACTATCTCATGCATTGAAGGAGATTTATTCAGTTTGCTCTAGCTGATGTCACTATCTGTGGAGAAATTTTGTTCCTTTGCTGGTTAGACGCCCGATTAATTTTGACGGTTCTCACAATCTTGTATTATCCTCTCATGTCTAATTAGGTTCATCGAGCACGACTCAGAGGTGATAACAATGATGTTGTTGTGAAGGTAAGGGAACTTCACTGCAGCTCCATTTCATAATAATTGTCGTTTTAGAGGTTAAAATTTTGTTTCTAAGTAATTGCTGTTTTTGCTATTTTTCCACATTTCTTCCAAACTTATCCCATTAGTATTCCCATTAGTATCCCTAAAAGATCTCTTATTTTTTTGTTAAAAGAGAGAATTGTAGAAAGAGAAAGATTGACTGAGGGTAAATAAGACAAAACTTTATGTTCCTTAATTTGATACAAATTCTCTAAAATGACACTTATTATGAACTGATGGATGGATTAATGTTTAATAACTTTAATTGTCTTGACCCTATAGGTTCAGCATCCTGGCATCCAAGATTTGATGATGACTGATATACGCAATTTGCAAGCTTTTGCCATATACATGCAAAAGACTGATATAAAATTCGATCTATACTCTATAACAAAGGAAATGGAGAAACAGGTACACTTTGTGCTCAAGTTCTTCTGCTAAGTTTGTAATTGTGTCGTTTATCAACAATAAGCATTATCCTTGATATTCCAATCTGTTTAGTTCTTTGTAGCTTATGAAATAATAAAGTGAGTGTGGTATGAAGTAGATTACTCCCTCCGTTCCAATTTAAATGTCTCTTTGGAGAAAAAAAATTGTTCCAAAGTAATTGTCGCTTTTTAGTTTCCAAGAGATTTTTTTTTTTCCAATCTTGCCTTTTTATTAATTTTTGTGATAAATGACCATAAATGGTTCAATTACAACCTGTTAAAGGGTGTATTAGTCATTTTATACAATTAATTATAGGTATTAAATGAGTTTCTTAATCTATGTGAAACACCCAAAAAGGACAGTTAAATTGGAACGGAGTGAATACATATAATATCAGAACCATTGTTTACTGTAGTATATAATTTTCACTTTCAGAAATTTGTGAATTAGTTGATAACTGGTTGTTAAGTACTTTCATGATCTTTTAAACAAATTATTCTAACTCAGGGTAACATTCAATCTTTTTATTAAAAAATAATGTTTGAGCAACCTACAATATACAGGTAGATCGATGGTAAGCTACTCAAAGTCATAACTATAGGTGAGAAAAATTCCTGCCTTATCAGTAGATTTAAAAACTTCTAAGTGATAGACAAGCTTTATGTGTCAAGATTTCGTTAGTTTTTCCTGCCTCACGTTGTTTATATATATCCCTTGACCTTATTGATTTCAAAATTGACATCTTTTTTCTCCAAACATAAGGCTGCATTCGTCCTTACTAAATATCCAGTTTTCTCCTTTTTGTGTTGCCCACATCAACAAGTGGTAACTTGGGATATGTCGATGACTATATGAATGTTATAGAATTACTTCTTCTCTTTGCTACCTTAATTTTGTTTAATTTCTCTACGGTCATTGGTGTGTGATTAAAGAAGTATCTTCTGCTTTTGCATTGAGAATTTTGACAATGCATTTTTAGTGATATTTGCTTTATTTTGTCCTCAAAGATTGGATACGAATTCAATTTTTTTAGGGAAGCTGATGCTATGGAGAAAATTCGGCATTTCCTGTATGGAATTAACAAGAGGGCCCTGGTTTCAGTGCCACGATTGGTCCGGAATATATCCACAAGGTATGATAGGGTTCATTTTCTCGGGGTCATTTGCTGAATCAGTCATAAATTTTGTCATTCAAACTCTCAATTGAAACTTTCTAAAAGAAATCTAAATTGTAGTAAAACATCATTTAGATACATCATACATCTCAATGATCTCATGTTAAAGATTACTCATTTCGTATGGTAGGAGGGTTCTAGTGATGGAATACATTGATGGGATTCCAATTTTGAAGCTTGGAGATGAGATAGCAAAAAGGGGCATAAATCCTGATGGTAAGGTAGCAGCAGCAGCAAAGCAGTAAGCTCCTTGATCATTCCAGAGAGTATGAAAACCCTCTTTTTTATGAACTTTGTGCTCTTTTTTGTTGTTGGGTGGGTGTGATTATCAATAATAATTATCAGGGGTTCAAATTCTTCAATTTGTAAAATACTAAAAATGTTAAAATAATGGGGTGAGTTTGTGAACACACCCAGTGGGGCCTAGCTGTTCAAAATTACATATCAAACTGATAGTCAAAACATAAACAATGACATGAATTAATGAATACTTTGCAATATAGAATTTGCCATAGAGCATTGCAGGCCTTCCCAAAGCCATTATAATGACTCTAGTATTCTCAAGGACAACTTTCACGGTACAGGACTCATGAATCGGTGTCTGACTATTAGATTTCATTCTATAGAATAACATGGAATAGAACACGTAGCAGACATAATCAACATATCATGTAAAATAGTTAACAATGAACAACTTAGCTCTACTAACCACTGTAGAGACAAAGAAAGAAAACCACACCTCGAAATGAATGTCGTGGATGCAATAGTCCTATAACTTACTCCTCACAATTACCATCAACTTACATAAAAAATAAATTAATTCTACATGAAAAATTAATTCACATAATTTAATATTATATACAGATAGAATAAGTATTGTACTATTGTAATTAATGGAAAGGTAAGGACTAAAATTAGTTAGGGCTTGGACAATTTGAGAGTGAATATGAAATTTGGATTCATTGAGGTTAAAATAGAATGAGATTTGGACTTTCAGGGTTGAGAATAGAATGAGATTTGGACTTTCAGGGTTGAGACATAATCTGAAAATACAATCTGAGGAGAAGAAATCCCAAATTAAATCAAATTCAACTCCCCCATTACAATAAGGAACCTGTAACTTTGTGAACAAAAAACATAAAAAAATCCTAAATATAATAAAATCAAATCTTTAACATAAATACCAAAATTTGATTATAATATAAAAATCCAATATTGATCCTAATCTAATTATATTATAAAAATCTAATATTGATCTTCATCAGTATCTCAATTCATTCCCTTCAGATTAATGCTCTTACATTCTTCAGTATAATAAGGAACTATGCACATGTATGGCCCGAATGCAAAAATTATAATTAGACAACTAAATGGAACCTTTTGTGTATGATAAGGAATTATAAACTAGGTTAACTCTTTAAATATTTTGGATGACCTGTATATGCCAAGTATGCTGCATTTCTGGTATTTTTTTGTCTTTCGATTTCCTTCTGTTCATTTACCTTTGTTTTGGTGACATTTCCCAAATTTTTCTATGCAAAAGAACCTTATATATTTTTCCTCTAATTCACAGGAATATTCTTAAAAGTTTAACCTTGGCTTACGGACAAATGATACTAAAGAGTGGGTTCTTTCACGCTGACCCTCATCCTGGAAATATTTTAATTTGTAAAGGTTCTGAGGTAAGTCCATATCCACCAATCATCTTCTTTTTTAAGTCTCATTTCTTGAGCAATCTAGTTTCGGCATACATGCAAGAAGGGATGTAATCGAACTGAGCTGAACTTTACGATGTTTGAGCTTGACCTGTTTATTTAAGAGCCGAGCTCAAACTTATTTATTAAATGTATTGTTGGTTCACGAGACTTTTTCGTTCTTGATCGAGCCTAAACGGGCTTAATAATATCAATTATAAATTTAATTATTTAGCAATTCATTACAAAAAGGAAAAGTAGTTTTTTAGTCCTGCAAGTTACAATTTTTTTCGGAACCAGTCCTATTGACTTTCACGAATTGAAAATAGTTATTTAACTTCCAAATTTTCGACATTTGGGCCCGGTAACCGGTTGTAAGAAAGTGAAATGCTTGGTTAACTAATTGGATACTACCACATGGGCAAATCAGACTATGCCCCCGCCAGGTTCAACCGGATGTTTCACCTCCTACAGTCAGTAACCGGACCACAATGTAAAAATAAAAAATTATAGGATTATTTTCAATTCGTAAAAATCAACAGGACTAATATCAAAATAGGGATAACTTACACGACTAGTAAAATTATTTTCTCTAAGATGATGTTTATTTTGGGTTTTGGGTGGTTTTGAAAACCGGTTTTTGAAATCCCAATGAATAGTAATGTGTGTGTTTCCTTTGAGTTTTTGAATAGTAGAGGATTAAACTTTATGTCAAATAAATGTGTAATGATGATTGTTGGGTAAAATTATACTCCAATAATTAGATGATTGTGTAATGATTGGATTTATTATATTATTGTTGAGAGAGATTATAATAATTGGAGTGATATTATAAAGATTTAAATTTATGTCAAATCAATATGTTTCATAGGGGTGGTTTTGAGTGGATTTTAAAAATTGATTTTTAAATTTCGAAGTAAAACAGGTGTAGGATCTTAAAACCCAAAACCTGGTTTTTAAATCCCAAGGTAAACATCACCATACAGGTATCATAAATCTCTACTTAATTTTATAATTTCATTTAGTTGAATAAGTTTTAATAGCATATTTTTATACTCCGTATTTATCATAAATACTAATAAGCGCACGAGCTTGTTCGTGAGCTACCGAACCAAATATTACTGAACGTCTGAACTTGAGTTTGTTTGGTTATGTTAACAATTCTTATTTAACGAGCTCAAACAAATATTTTTCGAGTTGAGACCCAAATAGTTCGTGAACGGCTTGGTTTGATTACATCCCTACATGCAGATTAATTTTCTTAATAAGATAGTTTGTTCCTTTTCTTTTTTAAAGGTTGCATTGCTTGATTACGGGCAAGTGAAGGATCTTCCTGATAAACTGAGGTTAGGATATGCTAATCTGGTGCTTGCGCTTGCTGATAATGACCCTCTCAGGGCATCAGAGAGCTACAGGTTCTACTCCATATCCACTATGTCACTTTCTCTATTTATAAGAACTAACATTGTTGCTTTGTATGCAATAGTATTAGTGGTATATAGTAAACAAGGTTCACATAACACTTTGCCAGAATTTTTAGATGATTATTATATAAATAATCCAAGTGGATTTGATGGCCTACTGCACTATGCATTTATGTGATGGCATGAGGTCATTACAAACGACATGAAATGCCAAATTCCACTATCAATAATTTTAGTTAATTTACTGAGTTGTAGAACGACTATATGTCAAATATTTATGATGATAAGTCAGGTAAATTTGGAAACATGGTTTAAGTTATAAATTATTTATAGCAAAATGTTAAAAAAAAATACCCCCTCAGTGCCCACAAAAGTTTGCAACTTTGCATACTTTTCATTTTCGTCGGTCCTACAAAAGTTTGCACACCCAAAAAATGAAACTCTTGCATAAATATTCACATATATACACAAAATGCTACTCCGTATTACTTTTGGGGCCCTCACATACATTCAATCCAATCAATTTCTTTACTTTATGAATAAGTTTACAAAATTACTACTCAGTACACCTTTTCTTTAAACTTTGTGCCCAAAAGTCCCCCCAAACTTTTTTTGGGATGGATGGAGTAACAGTTATTGGGGCCATGCAAAATATATATGTAGGAAGAGGTATCAGTTGTCAATATATAAATGATGATTAACTTATGCAGCGGATTTATAATTCAATTGATGTACATTCTATCTGTTATTTTCAGTTAATCAATTGATTTTGTATTTTTTTTAATAATATAATTATCTTATCAGTTGAGTATGAAGTAATATTTACAATTTAATAGGTATCCATTTCTACAACTGAAAGTTCAATGTGTTTTACCAATCTAATTTATTGATATATTCCATTTCTTATGTATCAAATAACCATATGAACTATTAGATTCCATCTTTATCCTCAAGGTTCTTTTGAGCTTTGGTCAATGTAATATTCTTGTTTCTGCACCATAATTGTCTTTCTGCTCCTTTGCACCATAATTGTCTTTCTGCTCTTGTGCTTCCTCTAACCAGCTGTGATCATCTTTGGAAAACGAAACAAGTCTTACATCTTTTCCTTTCTTAAAAGAATTTTAAAATCCTCCAAAATCTTTATACATCATGTTAAGTCAAGGAATCTGATTAAGTAACTAGGAGTATGTTTGATTTGGAATTTAGTGGATTCCAGTAGTAATAGTGTGTGTTTGATTTGAGATTTAATGAGGGTATGATTTAATTTTATGTCAAATTGATGTGTAAGAGTGTGTGATGCTGTTGATTGTTGATTGCAATTTATTTTCTGTGTTTTATATCTGCTTAGGTGTATTTAACATTCCTATTCTGATGTCAGGGAGCTTGGCATAGACACCTTAAGCAATTGTGAGGATGAACAAACGGAGCTTTTCAGATTGGCCCAAACTATGTTCGACACACAGCTACCACCTGGCGTCAAAATGTTGCAACCTTTTTCAGATGAATCTTCAATTAAAAAAATCGGTGTTCAGGTACTCTTATTAATTCATTAAATTGATTAATATGCCCCCTCCTGATAATAAGTTGAACCAGTGTGTTCTTTTTGCAAATCTTGAAATCTTATTTGTATTTACATATGTAGATTATTCCCTTCTTCTCAAAATCTTCCTAAATGTAGTTGTCAATTATGAAGTAGTAACTACTAGAAATGTGTGATATGAGTTTACATGATGTGGCGTTTTCATTGTGTTTTATTCTTTACAGACAAATTATTAAAGGTTGTGTTTTCCAAATTAGTTCAGAACGAGGGTGATGGATTTAAAATCCATCTCTCCAATGAGTCGAGCCAGCTCACGAGCTACTCGTGCTCGACTCAGAAGAGACTCAAATTTAATTGAGTCGAGCTCAAGCTACTCGAGTAGTTCTCGAGAGTTCGAGATCAGTGATACTAGGCTCGTCAGGCTCGCAAGCTTAACTGAGGTCACATAATTTTACTATTTTACCCATAATATGCTAATTGGGATAGCTCAAGTGGTAAGAGCACAACTACCTGTCTACCTAGGACAGTGTTGGCCATAGGCTCAACTCACCTCGGGGTAATAGGTATATATATATACACATGTCAATTACAAATGAAATAAAAATCTGTAATTAATGTTATGTCAGCTATCGAGTCAAGCTTGAGTTCAAAAGAATCGAGCTTGATCGAGTTCATTTGAGTTTTGAGCTTTGAGTTTTTTTTTTTAATCGAGTCGAGTTCGAGCTTGACTTCATTTACATCTTTAATCACCATCTTTTCTTATTTCAGTGGTTCTGAAAAATGAGTTTTATGACAGGCTTTCCCAGAAGAACTTTTCTCAGTTCTTCGAACGGTGATGCTGCTGAGAGGGCTTAGCGTAGGGCTCGGAATTAATTATTCATGTGCCCAACAATGGAGGCCTCTTGCTGAAGAAGCTCTTTATCTTGCTGGCAGGCTTTCAGGTGCCTCTTCTTCATTGATTAGTCTCCTACTTTTTTTCATTGTTATTGTTATTAATGTTGAAAAAATGGTGTTTCTTTTGTGTATCATCATCAGACAAGGATTTAAAGGGAGGTCATAGACGTGGTTTTTTCAGAAGAATATTTGGGAGGTAGAGGAGAACGGCCAAAGGAGACTCACTAAAAGGAGCTTAATTTTGTAGCATTATTATGTGGTGATGGTGTTTGACACATATTTTCACCTTTTCAATTTCTTTACATACCTTGCCAAATGAGACCATCATTTTTTAAATAAATACAAGTTAAATTAATTGCACTTGTCATGTTTTAGTCAAAAGACTCAAAACTAGTGTTAGGTTTAGTTTACTTGTGATTGTAGTATAAAATTAATACTTCAGTTATATTAGCTTGTCATGTTAAACTTTGTATCCAGTTGCAACTCTAAGTTAATTAATTTCTTTTGTAAGTAATACTTGTATGCGCCAGTGTTGCAAACTTGCAATTAAACAATTTTAATTGAAACAATTAATACAATTATGTGCTCTCTTTTTTTTTTTTAGTTGTTTACCTAAGGTATGCATTTTTATTTTATTTTTTAAAATATGTTCCACTCCATTTACTTTATCTATTTTATTCTCTACTTTATTTACTTTATTCATAAATAAACAATATTTCTTTAAATTTGTGCAAAAAGAAACAAGCACGCTCTATGTGAACGCAGTGAGTTAGGACATTCGGCATAATATTACTAAATCATAACCCCATCAATCGAACCCCAGAAATATGTTTCCTCTCCTTTTCCTAATCAAGGACTCAAAATTAAGGATCCAAAAGGAAAAAAAAAACAATCCTATGAACCAGAATTTGGTATTTTGCAATCTTTAAAATACAAATTTCAAAATGAAAGAATAGCAGATTATTATCAAAAGGAGTGTTGTTGCTTTTTTTTTTTTTTTTACTCTTGGAGTTTTTGTGCCTTTAATTTAATCTAAACAACATAGATTGAGGGCGCAATTAATCTTTCACGAATAATTAATGTGTGAAATTGTTTTCACTTGCGCCGAACCCTACAACATATGTACAATGTCTTCTTCCTCCCACTCCCACCTCATAATTTCCATATCGTACAATTTGTACAATATTGAATAAGGCATGCTCCAAGATTTAAAAAAAAAAGTCTTAAGACAAAATTGCCAAAAAATATCCATTTAAAAAAAAGAAAAAAAAATTCTTCAGAAAATTTGTTGTGTTTCAGATTTATGCTAATCACGAAACAAGACGAGAAATCATTATTTATTTTTTGAATAAATTTCTGAATTAAAAAAAATTAACAATAATACTACACACATATTTATTCCAATTAATTGTTGATAGTTATATTTTTGTAATTGTAAGGATCAATAAACTATTCACCATGATTGTGTTTTTCGTGTTTTTAATTATTGTTCTTCGTCTTTTTTAATGTGGGTATCTCATTCACGTTTTTCGTGTTTTTAATTATTGTTCTTCGTCTTTTTTAATGTGGGTATCTCATTCACTCTCAATAATGACCTTTTATTTTTACAGTAACACGTCTTTTTCAATAAAGTAATACACTTGTGTTTATATAGTAACACATTTTTCTGTGTTACTTTAAGGTTAAATATGTGTTACTGTATTAATATTTCTTGTGAAAAGTCAATTTATGTGGTATTTTTACTTACAATAACACATATTTGGTCTTACAGTAATTATAATTACCTTATAGTAACAAACCTGAAACTCGTTATCCTTCTGCGCGCGATTTTTATACGATTTTTTTGGAAATATCCGCTTGACCAGTCAAACTCACTACAGATTCATAAATTTTTAACTCATTTTTAAATATACTAATATTTCACGTGAAATGTTGCGTTAGTACAAAATTTACTTTGAGATTTAAGGGTAATATATATCGATAAGTAAAAAAAAGAGAGACATTTTCTCAATAAAAACATAAAAGAGGGCAAAATTCTCATTTATACGGAGTATAAAATAGGGCATATATGATATACCCCAATTTTTGTAATATAAGTTAAAATTGATGGGGCGAAACGAATATATAAAATTTGACGCTATAGCTAATTTAGTGTGGTTTGGCCGTTTGGAGAGAGAGAGAGAGAGAGAGAAAGAGGATTGAGAAGAAATGGATGCCATGGCTATGTTAGGTGGAGCAACTCTGAGTCTGAGTCTCTCAACCAATGCAAATAATCAATTACCTTCCATTCCCATTCACCGCCGCAGCTCCCACCTCGCCTCTTTTCGCTCTCCTTCCCATGTTTTCACACAGTCCTTCTCTGTTCCCAGAAAGCTCCACAAACCCCACATCTTCCTTCCCCACTTAGTTGCTTCAATGGTACTTACTTCATTCCCTATATCCTTTTTATTTTATCTATGTTTTACTCATATACGTGTTTCTGCAGCAAGACGTGGAAGAGACTTATATAATGATTAAGCCTGACGGAGTTCAACGCGGCCTTGTAAGATTTCTACATTTAGGGCTTAATGTGTTGTTCAATTTCTGAGTTTTGATTAAATTGTTTGGTGTGGATAGGTTGGAGAGATAATTTCCAGGTTTGAGAAGAAGGGCTTCAAGTTAACTGGATTGAAGCTCTTTAAATGCCCCCAACAACTAGCTGAGGTCTATTTTTTACTATAATTTAATCGAATTTTAACTACATTGCTCAAGTGTTTTTTTATTTTCTGGATATCATGTGTTTGTTGTATTTTTTATCAAGTTTGTGTTGAAGATGTCACATGTTTTATGAAGGGCTACTCCACCTATTGGCTAGTGGTTTTAGGATGGAACCTTATGTGGGTCGATTATGTGATGTTTAATTTGGTTTGTAGTGAATTTTGAAAATCGGTTTTCAAAATTTTGTCGATTTTGAAATCATTGTAAATAGTAATGATGTGTGTTTGTTTTGAGATTTTTAGTTGAGTGAGTTAACTTTATGTCAAATAAATGTGTAAGAGTGAATGATGTTGTATAATTATATTGTTGTTGTGTACGATTGTAATGGTTGAAAGACGTGACTTACTCCATAATTTAACTATATTAAAGTGTAAGGAGAGAGAAGGGAAAGTGTGATAGTAAGTTTATTTAAAACGGATTTCCAAATCCCAAAACCAGTGTTGAAATCCCAAATCAAACGTGTTCCTAGTGTTCTTCCTCTCGAATGGGTATACTTTGTTGTGGACTGTACCTGAATTCTACAGTTTGTTATTTTGTTTCTCATTTTTAGCCTCCGTTTTCCTGGCATCAAGCTTTGTAATTGCTTCGTTTTCCAGGGTAACAAAGAAATTCTGATGTGTCTTTAACACTGATAATTGTTATAGGAGCATTATAAGGATCTGCAATCAAAACCGTTCTTCCCCAAACTTATTGGCTACATTACATCTGGCCCTGTTGTGTGTATGGTAATATGTTATTTTTAATCAATTTTGATTGTCTATTCATTGTTGTAATATATTATGTTTTATTATTGGATTAATTGCAGAATAAATCACGACATTTTCATGTTTTTTCAATTTCACGACCTTTCAAATTGTTGCAATCCTATCACATGGCTATTCTCTGACAAGTCCTGCTGCAACAGTGTATGAAATTGCAAAAAAATTAAAAGGTTGCAAATTTATATGCAATTTTTTCAAAGATTTTCCAGCTGTCACGTCAGCATAAGTTGTCGGAAATCAGTTGTATGATAGTATAATTACAAATTTAAAAAGTCTTTGAATTGAATTGCAAATTTTAAAAACTTATGTTGTAGAGTAATTGAAAAAAAGATGTCATGATTTTTAATGCAGTTAACCCTTTATTATTTGAAGTTGTTTCTTCTAAATGTGATTATGATGTGGGGTGAAGGTGTGGGAGGGGGTCGGTGTTGTTGCCTCAGCACGCAAGTTAATTGGAGCAACAAACCCTCTTAATGCTGAGCCAGGCACCATTAGAGGAGATCTTGCTGTTCAAACTGGAAGGTTAAACCTCTTTTTTATCTTCTTCATATGTTGAGTTCTTTATATTCAACCTGAGCAATTTCTTAAGTTTTTTGCACTTCGATTGCTGATTCTCGAAACTCCTTTTATGCTATCCCATTTGCAGGAACGTGATTCATGGAAGCGACAGTCCTGAAAATGGAAAACGGGAAATAGGTAATAAATTGTCTAAACATTTTGTAGTGTCTTTTGGGATTAGAAATACTCCCTCCGTTTCATAATAATTATCGTTTTAGAGGTTACATTTTGTTTCTAATTTTTTTTTCATATTTCTTCCCTATAAGATCTCTTGTTTTTCAATAAAGGAGAGAGAGATTGACAGGGGAAAAATAAGACAAAATTTTATGTTCTTCAATTTGATACAAATTCTCTAAAATGGAACTTATTATGAAACAGAGGGAGTATGATTCTGGGTATTGCCTAGATGTACTGAATTTGTTCGAAACTAAGTGATGGCGATTAACATTCATATCAAATCCAGCTATTGCATCTCCCAGAGAATAGAAAGAAAATAAGAGCTAGATAATAAATTGCATCTATATTGGACCAAAATTGAATTTTAGTTCAAAATTTTGGCATATTCTTCTATGCTCGATCCCTAGTAGATGTTACCATAGCCTAGCAGTAATAACTTTGCCATCTGCTACTCATTTCACGCATATCATCCATTCTAATATCAATGCATCAGAAGGTGATTCCTTTAAGAGTTGTGTGTTCTTTGGTATTGTGTGTGGACTCATCAGGAGCCGATATTTTTACTCTGGACAATTATGATTTGTACTACATGTACGTACATAATCTACAAAGTTGTGTGGACAGAGTGAAGATGTTTGCGTTTTGTAGCTAGAAATTGTTTACTCGCAACAAATCCATAATTGAGCAACTTATGTTCTCTACTCATTTGCAGGTCTGTGGTTCAAAGAAGGAGAAGTATGCGAATGGTCACCAATTCTAGAGCCTTGGCTCAAGGAATAGTGACGTTATTTAGTTGAGGTTTCCGATCTACTCACCGTTCATTCATTTTTGTAACTTTATAATTTTGGAAGAATGTAATAAACGGTTCAGCCATTTCCCTTTCCTTGAATGTTTTGAAGAAATTGTAATAAACAAGGCATTGTATTGTTTTGTATGCAAAGCACATGAGATGATAGATTTTGTAAAAGATGGATGGTTGGATATTTGAAGAGATTATTATGTCAGGTTATGAGATTCTCAACCTTGTATTTTGGTGTTAGATTAGATATGCTGTAATAATTTCAAAAAAAATGTGCAAAAGCATAAAACTATACTGTGGCAACATGTTTTCACAGGAGACCTATTGCGTCGTAACACTTTCAATGAGTTGTCGATTTTTTAGCTCAGTCAGTTTTAATTTAATTTGAATCTGTTCATATTTATTCTTAAAATTAAATTAAAATGTCAAAAATTCAAACATATCTTCTTCATTTCACCAAAATCTTACATAATTCTTTAAAAAAATATTTTATGACCAAGAACAACTATCGATTTGAGACTACTACCAATAAATCAAAAGAGTAAAAAACTAAAAATACAATTAAAATTTGACCAAAAAAAATACAATTAATTTAAATGTATCACAGTCTATCTGAAATTACAAGTCTCACACAACACAACAATTTGACAAAAGTTAATGCCAATTTACTCCTCTGCTTTCACCAACTTATACCTTGCCCAATCTCAAGTTTTTTCATAAATAAAGAGAACTGAACAAGGAAGCTGTGTAATTTACACAGTTACAAATTGTCAAGAAACAGTATTACTCTTTACAACAGATTTCACCTATCATATAAAGTTACAAATCAAGAGAGAAAAACTCTTGCAAATAAATAAAAAAAATCTTATTTATAAAGTGAATTAAAAAAAAAAAAACAGCGCACCCTATATCCATCCATCTGGAGTATCAATTGCTGGATGTAGGTGAAACACCGGAAGAAGAAGTAGAAGAAGTAAACGAACCACTCTTAATAAGCATCGCCTCTTTGTTATTAGAGCTGTTTGAGCTCTTGCATTTTGAGAAGAAATGAAGAATAGACATATTTTTGGTCGAGGATAAATCAGCATCACTAGTCATAGCCTCCTCAGGTAAATCAATTGCCATGATACAAGATTCATTCGCACTGGTGGAATCCTCTGGGTTGCACCTTGGATTACAATGTGACCCTTGTTTAAGTTTCAAAAGGGTGGATTCTACAACAATTGGAACAACCAAAAAGGTTACTTGCAATCATAAACTTAAAAGTAAACTGCAACTAAAATTAGACTAAGGTGAAAACTCCCCTAGTTAGCATCTTAGTTGTGTTGAAAAAGAAATCTTACAAGAATGCATTTTCACCTGTTTTTTCTACACCATTAACGGGATTATAGCCCTAACTTTCTATACACTAAACATCAGTCTTTGACATTCTAATATTTTTGAAACTATGTGTTCAAATAAAAGAAACTACTCGCAACACACATAGACAGACATCTCAGAATGTTGTTGCAATATCTTAGAAATTGTAAAGATCAATCATTTCCGGAAGCATTTATCTAAAAAGGCCCCTCCTAAGTCATGCCTAAGCATTGGGTTCACTACCACTTTTTCCCAAATCGTCCTCAACAACCCATTTGACATTATACCATTTTGCACAAATAAATTGTCAGCAATCATAAGTTAAGACATTACAAACATCAACATCTGATATCAATTATGTAAAGTAAGAATGGAATTTTTCTAAGTGCAATTATGCTTTGGAGGGGGAAATAACAGGAGGACAAGATATGTTCTTAACTAGGGCACTGAGGAGCTACTAAACTCATGGTCTGAAAAAGTATTGTTTGGATTGAAGGATTTGACGATAAAAATTTGAAATCCACAATTACAAAACCATTGCTGTTGATTGCACAAAAGGATTCATAAATAGAATTGAAACCTAATTTTGAACAGTTCTTTTAAGTGAATCAAGAGGATTTGAAATCCAGTCCAATCGGTGTGGATTTAAATCTCACTCTTTCAAATTCTTGAATTTTTAATCTCCCATTGCAAATTTCACACAAAAGGGAAACAACAGCTACATTTCAACTTCCAAATCTCTATCTAACTAAGAAATCTGATGAATGAGCAGGTGAGAGTGTAATATTAATACCTGTCACCACATCACAGTAGCAAAATTCCAAAGGTTAACTAGCAAACTCATTAGCTAAGTCCACTCAAATTCATTCTTGTAAGTCTCCATGATAAGTCAAATTAAATCATTAAAAAAAACTGAAGATATACACCTCAATCGTGAATTTACTAGAATTCCCAACACAGAATATATTCCATTTAACTCCTTCTACAGTGCAATTTGCTTTTTTGCTATAATGATCCAAATTCAATCATTTTCGAATCTTAAAAATCCAACACCAGAAGCCCTAAATCGGTGCCATACAAAACCCTTACACTCAATTTTGGGCAATTTGAGATTGAAATGAATATAGAATTCCAGAGTTGTGAATAATTACCGTAGATTGAGAGAGAATCGTGTTTGATGATTTTGGAAGGCGGGCGTTCCATTTCGAGGAGCTCCAACGAATCAATTGACGATGCTCTCACCCTACCAAGCATTCTCTCTCCCCAACAACACCGCCTTTACTGCAAAGAGAGAGAGAGTGGGAAGGGGATAAAAAGTTGAGATTCATTTGAGAGAGAGAGGGAGGTTTTTCATCTGATTGGGCGCCAAATTTGAAATTGAAGTACAAACAATACGAGCGCGGGAAAATCTATTGCATCTCCCGGAAAAGAAGAAAAATCAAATTCCCATATTTATTTGAAATTTTAAAGGTGAATTTGAAAATCAATGGAAAATCATTATAAATTTCATATTAATAATATTATTTATAATTTTATATAAAATGTTATCCCCACCTCCAATTACTTTAACAATGTTCCACAATAACTTTCACATCCTTCAAATGAAAAATCTTTTATAAACTTAGGGTTGGCAACTGGGCGGATGAAAAATCTTTTATAAACTTACGGTTGGCAACGGGGAGGGTATGACCTGTCCCAGGACACGCCCCGCCAAAAAAATTTATACTCGTTACCCGCCCTGCCTCAAAACCCGCCAATACCAACCCCGTACCGCCCCGCCATAATTTTTTTTTTTTTTATAAAAAAGAACTGTTATTTAAATAAAATAGCTCATTTAAAATCTGCTCTTAAAATCACAATGAAACATCAATTCCAATATTAAATAGAACATAAAATCTTAAAAAACATACATATGGTTCAATGCAAAATTAACCTAACAAAATCAGGCATAACACAATTAATATCTCAATTCTCAACACTCGTTGATAGATAATTCTTCACGTACGTCTTCGTCCTCGAATCGAATTAGAAAGGCAGAAAGAAGTGTGTGTATGTTCTGTTATTGTGTAAACCTTACAATTAGAATTTAGAAAGTTTTTTTAATATATATTTATTATACTAATATATATATATATTACATTATATATATTTTTTAATTATTATATATATGTGCGGGTCGGGTTCGGGTCGGGTATATACAATCCCATTACCCGTCTCACACCCGACGGGTATTCGTTGACCGGGTATTTACCCGCCCCAAAACCCGTTTGACCGGGTATTTACCCGCCCCGTGCGGGCCGATTTCGTGCGGATCCGGGTTTTTACCCGTCCCATTGTCAACCCTATATAAACTTCACCCTCACAATATTTTCAATTTTACATAAATGTCATTACTTTTCTCCACGCATACACAAAAATCAACTCAATTTTTTACTTTATAAATAAAGTTTTACAAAATTATCCTTCAAAATTTCCACTAAATTCACATTTTGGGTAACACTTCACATGTAAAAAAAAATATATGAATTATTAAATAATTATATTGACTTTGTTTACTTTATAATTAAGTAGGGATTTTTTAAGTGATTAAGTAAAGATTAAGGATTCGAACAAATGTTCTCATACTTCTCAAACCTTGAATTGATTTTTGTCAAATTTTCTTGCAATTAAGGTCATCTTAGAGATTGACCCCGAATATTTTGGGATGCTGAGGATTTCAGGTAGACTTTTTTTAAATGCGACTCATTTGGATATTGTATTTTTTAATTTATTTTTTAGATCAAAATCACATATCTTCAACTTTTTTTTTTAGAAAGATCTTTGGTATTCTGCATCATTGGTGATTAAAAATCTCATATAAAAGTTAGACTCTTCAAAATCTTTAAAATCAAC
This sequence comes from Galeopsis tetrahit, assembly GCA_963675135.1. Taxonomy (NCBI): domain Eukaryota; kingdom Viridiplantae; phylum Streptophyta; class Magnoliopsida; order Lamiales; family Lamiaceae; genus Galeopsis; species Galeopsis tetrahit. The sequence goes on from OY776134.1 coordinate 42,524,653, forward strand.
TTCTCTTTTTGAGACTTTTTTTAGAGAATTTATGTCATTCATAATATTGGTGAATCTGCCATCAAAATTATCAATGGATTCATTTTCCTCCATTGTAAATTGTTCACACTCCTAGAAGTCCTTACGAGAGGTTTTATCGATTGGCCTCAGAGCTAAGTTACAATCACAACCACCCATCCACGTACAAATAATGGTATCCAATAAATTGAAATTTACACAAATCGAATCATTGATGACACAATTGAGTAACGCACTATAAGCGATGTTCACGCAATTCGGAGAACGCTCGAGTGAAGAGACAGATGGTGGAAACTGTCAAGAAAAATGGCAAGAACGCAGTAGGAGAATGCTGGGAATTATATGTGAACGACGTCGGTTTAGGCAGAAAACTCCCACGATGAACCATCAAGTCAAGGAACGGACAAGATCGAATATCAAGACCAAGAACTCAAGAGTTGCCAAAAAAATCGCAAGAAAAACGAAAGTGAATTCACTTGTGTTGACTAGTTTTCATTTTAATTTTTCCTAACTCGTGAAATTCACTTGTCATTTTCTACTACTAATTTTAAGATGAATATATATATTAAACTAGAAGGATAAATATTGAAAAAAGAAATGTGATTGTGGGGAAATGCGAGGGGCAGCCCATGTGAGGAACAACATGGATGTTAGACAAACATGTGCATTTACACATTATTTTTCTTCCTTATAATCACACAATTCAATTATATATCTGACATCATTTTTGTATTAATGTCTCTATACCTCCATACTTATTCAATGCTCCAAGAACAAAATTTCGATCCATATCTATTGCGATTTAAGTCCTCATATAGATATATATTACATGATGTGATTAGGTCAATTAATTGTTTATTTCTTAACACTAAGTTACTTGAGTTTAGTTTATATAATCTTCTTACTCAGATCAAATATTATCTTCGATATTGTTACTAATATTACCACTTATTATATTCTATCAAAATGGATCACTCTGTTATTAGTCAATCTGTCATTAACTAACGGAGAAAGAGTTTTGAGCCGTGAAATTTCTCAAAACCTAAGGTTAAAATATTTTCATGCATCTTCTAGAACTAATGAAACAAACGCAGAAGTAAGAAAGAAACATATGCAAAAATTATCAATATTTACATTATATTTATAACAGGTGAGAATGAGTTTTGATGCATCTTCTACAACATGATTCAATCAACCATTTTGTTGATTTACTTTTTATTTTTTACTTTTTATTTTATAGATAATGAGTATTCTTTCTCATGCATCTTCTACGTGAAACTTGCTGGGTAGTCAGAAAATTTCAGGAAGTTTTTAATAATTATTTAACTCAATTATACAGAAAATGAGAAACTCAAGAGATAGAATTCAACAACTTTATACTCTGGTTTTTTTTTTTTAAATTGTACTCTGTTTTCCAATTCTTGGTTTCATATTGAATTTGTATAATAATTTGAGATATAAACTTACTTCAATTAATTTCCCTATTTATAATTATTGGAGCATAATTTGTGGGGAAGATTAATTGTAAATAATTTTCTAAAATTATCCATTCAAGAAAATTTTATAAACTTATTTTTCATTCTAAATATTTTTCTATTAAGATCATTATTGCAAATTTCTTGAAATGTTAGTCAAACAATTGGGCATTTGAAATTACTTGAAATAAATTAATTTCTTCTGACCTATTATATATAAATATTGGTAATTTTTGCCCATGTTTCATGCTAGCTTCTGCGTTTGTTTCATTAGTTCGGGAAGATGCATAAAAATATTTTAACCTTAGGTTTTGAGAAATTTCACGGCTCAAAACTCTTTCTCCGTTAGTCATGACAGATTGACTGATCAATTTTGATAGAATATAATAACTGGGTGACCAATTTTGATAGTGATTAAATGTGGGTGACTAAATATGAAAAAATGTAAAACTGGATGACCAAAATTGATATTTTCCCAATGGAGTAAATCTTAGACAAATCAAACCATTAAACTTGCATGATAAATATAAATTAATTAGCTTTAGGGCGCGACTAAATGCACCCTCGAATTTTATATACACATCCCAAAAAAATTTGAACTAAAATATCATTATAATATATTACTAAATAGTCCCTATACATGCACAATTATCATTATACCCCGTTCTGCTCTCTCGTTTTTCCTTCCTCACCATCTTCTTCTCTCGAAATTAATATAAATTGATTGATTTCACACCTCTCTGCAATTCATAATTAGGAACCATCCACAATGATTGTGGTGTGTTGATATGTTGTTAGATCATATATGCAATATTTATAAGAGCATATGATAGTTGTGTGCTCATTAATAAAATTATATACTGTATGTTCCAACGATAGTGTAAAAAAAAAGGATAAATAATTTTACAGCTACATTGAATTACGTATCATAATATGTAATTATACAGCCAGAACAAGCTAGATACATCTTCCTTCTAAATCAAATAAACAGTAGCCATATATATTAGCAGAGATACTAATTACCAAAATATGAAAAAGGATCAAAATTTCACCGCAAGAAAATTAACACTTCTCCATCTAAAAGTCTTTAATGACAGAAAATTGAATTCTGATTAAAGACTTTAGCTAAAGAAATGTATAAGAACAAGATTTTTGCTTTTAAAAGTCAATTTTCTTGTAAAATTTTGTTTTACGACTATACTAAGAAGAAGGGGTGCAGGCAATGCAAGCAAGAAAAAACATAGCAGCAGAGAGACCATCTTGATCAACATCGGATGTGCTTCTCTTGAATTTGGCTTTGTTGGATTGGCCTAATATTTGCTTTTGCTTTACTACAGCTTCTTGCTGCACTCTACTTCCTTTCATGCCTTCTACCACTTTTGACACCATTCTTGATCTATATTCTCTTTTTGTGTGTGTATGAGAGTGAGAGAGAGAAAGGGGTTGTAAATTTGCACTTGTGCATGAGAAATAGTATGTATACTTCCTCTATTTATAGCCAGGGAGCAGCAATTTGGGGGAAAAAATTAAAGTGAAAAAAACACTTTGATTTAAATTTTGACCACACCTAAGTATATTGTTGGAAGTTGAGGAGGGATAGAGTTCAAATATGTGCATTTTCATGTGGTTAAAGTTGCAGAAATACTTTTTTAAAGAAAATATTATGCTATATATATCCTTTAATTTACTTTCTTTTTCAAAATTTTAAACACTTCTGCCCCAAACCGTGCAAATATCTTCCTACACAATCAATCATACATACCATAAAGACCAATTATGAGATAATACTATGTTAGATGGACGAAATATAACAGTAATATGTTGTTTAACTTATATTTAAAATTTTATATATATATTTAGATGGTGTTGACACTAGTTCTGAAAAGTTAAAGTTGTGAGAGGGCAGCTTTAAAAAAAAAAAAGTGATTCTACCCTTCTCACTTGAGTTTGCAAACACTCACTTAGTCCATTTATGTAAAGTGGATTCAGTTACACTTACACGTGAGTATTTGTCTTTTTATTCACTTATCTATTGCTTAAATTTAAATATCAGAAAAGATATACTCTTTATCTAGATTTTAGACATCCAGAATGTAATTATGTATTGTGATGACTATTTAACATTTAACTAATTTTTATTTTTATTTCTTCAGTAAGAGATATTTTAGACATTCGAATGAAACTTTTCATTAATATTACAATTTTGTTATTTTTTTAATGTCCAAATTCGAAACATTTAGCATCGCCCCATTAATATTTGTTTATACTGTAATAGTTGGTGAATTTGATCCACCTCGATCGCCATTTCACAAGAGAGTATATATTTCGATTAAAATTGAATTAAGAATTCTCATCCACCCATTGTTTCTCTAGGAAGGATATAATGATTAATGATATATATATGCAGATTATTAATTTTAAAAAATAAAGGGAATGGAGCCCAAATTGTTGAGACATAATCACTTGAGTTAGCTAAGAGGATAGGAAATCATTTTGCATTCAAATTCTAAGTAAAGTTTCACAGGTAAACAATGATAACCAAACTTTAAAGACACCTACTAGTCTACTACACTAACTTTTCTTGTCCCATCAATTTAAATAAACCAGGGGAAAAAATAAATTAACAAAGTTCAAAATTTAGGTGTAATTGTAATTAAACATAAATGTTAAACACCTTGCAAACTGGGAATAAGTGTGAGCAAAAAATATTTTCCGAGAAGAAATTTTAATAAGTTATTGTGATACTAAAAAAATCAAGTTCAAAATATCAAAAAAGCCATAAAGTCATCAAATCTTACACATTTTTTGTAGACCAATTCCTCTTTTGTGTTTCACATGTTGTTCTAGGTACTCTATTGATTTTCCCTAAAAAAAAAAAAAAATTATTCTATTAATTTTTTTAATGCGTATTGTTCTAATTACTATGAAGTGTTGGATTATTTTTTAACATGATACCTATCAATAAATTAAATAGTGAAACACTAATTAGGGTGATTTTGTACCCAATTTTTGTTATAGAGATATCATTTGTGCAAAAAAAAAAAAAAAAATCATAATTACCCTGAATTTTTGTTCTTTCAATCATTGTGATATTTTGTCACGGACGACAAATGAGATCACTTGTTCCAATTTTCATGTTTCACATTTTATTTCACTATATGGATAATTGACATGTATCATATTAATATTAAGGACTACATTGTTAAAAATCCAGTGGAATAGAAGAATCAAACCACAAAGATGGACAAATAACTCATATATAATTCCTTAACTAAGATCTTTTTTCAACCTAAAGTTGCCAACAATGAGGCAGTTGGGAATTGGAATAGGAGAGATCTTGTGAGTAAAAGCAATTTTTCAAATTTTAAATATATTATTTTGCTACTAATATTCCAACTCAATCGATTAATAAATCATGTGATATGATCAAATTAAATTTATCAAAGAAAATATTAGTGGGTAAAAAAGTAAATGAATATAATGATCCGTCTAACACTAGGACATCGACTTCACATCAGAATTTAATTATATCGATCATAAAAAGAAATAAATTAGCTGTGAAACATATCAAAATTAATTCATCATCAATTTGTTATAGAAAAATATAATGTTTACGGAAACGTGTATCATAACTTGTCTGGCATTGCATTTTCATTACACAACAAATTTAGGAGAAATTTGATCGGTTATGGCATGTGCTACTTCAAAAATGAATGATTGTCACCTTCTTGTCTAGCTACATATGTATATAAATCTCAAGATTTATGATTCTTTCTAACCACTCCATCATTACTTCTCCTCAATTATCCATTTTTCAAGATTATTATACATTGAAGTTTCACCTTGAGACGTTGTAAATATATACCGTAATTTCGAGAGAGAGAAAAAGGGTAAGAATTCAAACTTATCTAAGATTTGACAGAAATGAATATAAAACTCGAGAAATTCAGTCATAACTAATTGCGAAATGTATCTAGATCGACGACCTAGTTTAATCGATCATAAATTGATCGATACACAGCTCTGGTACCATGTGAAATTTCATGACAAGAAAAAATTGAATAGAATGCATATTAAGATAATTGAGAAATATAGAATTGAAATTGAATAATAATTGAATTAAAATTAAAAAGAATTAGATGATCAAAATCAAATGATTTTCACTCCTCCTCTACATAAGAAAGTGACTTACAAGATAGAAGTTACAACTACTAAAACAAAAGTTACAATTACCAAAGATCACTATTCTAAACTAATACTCTATATATGTTTGACTTGTTGTCTTGACATGATGTTATATATTGTTCACAGTTATAAAATTCGACAATATTATTTCTTCAATGTACAAATAATTTATGTTGATATTGAGCTTCATACAAAACCGCATCAAACTCCATATCAAAATCGATAAATATAACCCCTACTCCCTCCCAAATTAAATTCAATACGTAAAAATTAACCATTTAGTTATACGTAAGGAATTTGATGACTACATTATGATCGACCAACCTGGCATTCAAATATGAAATATATCATATATTGCATTCAATTATTCAGGAAAAAAATCTATATACATAAATAACTAGGTTCGTTTTAGATCATTCTGATATTCTCATTTCCAATGATTGCATATATAGCTAAAAAATACATACGCAAGACAAAGAAAAAACTGGACAGATATACAATAAGTGAAAAATAACAAAAAAAAGGGGATTTATATATATATATATATATAAGTCTCTTAAATTTTTTCTTTTTTGTTTACACTCCAAATTTTCAAAGTGAATTTTGTCATTTTAGTTTTTTAAAATCAACTTTTTTGTTATTTGATCTGTTACCGTGGGTTAGAAATATCGATTTTGAAAGTTAACAAGATATGTTACATATATAAGCTCAAAATCGATTGTTAACTTGTTGTACACTACAAAGAAAAATGACTTATATTGATGAGATCTTGTCATTATAATTTTTTAAGCTAAAATCTTTAAAGTTAAATTTTAATTTCTATTATTAAAGACTTTTTAAAATATAATGAGATAATTTCTTTTATTATAGGTTTTTTTTTTTTTTTTGGTAGTGGTAGTCAGTCTATCAGAAGACTAAAAAGTTAAATTTTAAAATTAATACGACAAAATTCAGTATGGGAAGGTATACAAAAATTGGCAAACTTACATTCCAAACTATATAAAACCTTTTTACCTGATTAAAAAGTTAAGTATATACTAAAAAAAAGTATTCTTGATATATAAATTGAGTCTTGAGACACCTTTTTTGGGACACGATCTCATGAAATAATTTAAAAATAAAAATAGAATTAATAAATAGGATACATTTAATTTGTATCAACATTACAAGTCGTAATAAATGATAAATCTAGTCCCCTCTTGAACAGTATTCCAATTGTCACAAATAAACAAAAAAAAAAGTGAAGATGCATGTGCAAAGCCATGAGAAGATGCATGTTCCAACTCCCATGAATATGATCATTCACTCCCTTTTCCCAACTTCACTCTCTCTTTATTCCACCTTTTTTTTTCTTTGAAGCCATCACCATGTCTACTATTGTCTTATCCATTAGTATTCCCAAAGCCATGTATCTCTACTCCCCATCCCCTAAAAATATTTTGTTTATATGTTTTAATCATAAAATAATGACATTAATTTCAAATCAGGTGTACTTCCTTCCTCACGATTATTAATTACATGTATATAATGACATACAAATTAAGAAAAATTATTTTGGGGGAGGGTTTAAATAAAGAAGGAGTATTTTCGGTGATTTAGTGGAATGTGAGATAAAATGTGGAACCAAAATAATCGATAATTTTAAAAATAAAATGATTTTTTGTAAGTATTAATTTTATGTGTTATTTCAATATTGGGAATGAATTGAAAATAAAAGTATACAAATAATCGCATGATGGAGTGAATAATTCTTAATTTTTAACTTCTATAATAATAGTCAAAAAAAAAAAAAAAAGTCTTATCGCAAGATCGCTTAAAGGTAAAACTACAGTAACTCTAAGTTAAAACTACTTCTTGTCTCATTAGAAAATTGCATGTTCATTTAGTTGACCAAAATTTAAATATTACAAATATTATATCTTTTTTCTTTGACAAAAAGTAGTAATAGTTCATGATATATGGGTTAGGATAAAGGAATGGTTATAAATGTCAAACAATATCCCACTTTGAGTTAATATGAGAAAATAATGTATATTAATATGAACAATTAATATCCATTAATATGAAGTCTTTTTTTTAACAAATTAAAGTTCTAACACAATTTAGTGTTACACCATAGAGATTGAAAGTTCTTGAGATCTTGAGAAGTCTCATCGAAGTCAAGATCTCAGATCTAATGATGTAGAGGGAACCTTAAAAGTAGTTTAAAAAAAAATCATGGCACATAATTCAAAACGGATAATATCATACTCCTAGTATATTAGTTCACTAAAGCTATGTTTATCGCTACATTGACAATCGGATTGTCCATATGCGACAAAAAAAAAAGGAAAATTGAATAATAATTCATGACCATGGTTGGTCCACAACAAAGAACAACCCAATGTTTGGGTGGGGTATTTTTATTCCCAAAAAATCTAAGTATGCCACGTGTTCAGTTTTTACTTGTCGATTATATTTTATTTAGATAATTTCCAATTTTCACTTATCTACTTCAAAAAAATATACCAAAATTCATAAAATTAAATTCTATATAAATAGAGACCAATCTTGATATGTTTTGAATCACAATTTCATACACTCCATTTTCTCTTCTCCTAATTTTTTTCTCTTCTAAATTGTGTTAATTTCTACTGAACGCGTTGGGAACAACTTCGTAATAAAGAAGTCCATGCCGCTCTTAAGAACGACTTGATTGAGCATATATGGCAAAAATTCAGCACTGATAATTAAATATGTAATTTGCATCTTTTGCTTTGTTGTAATTAAGCATTTATTTGTAGTTCGATTTATTTATTTTCAGTTGTATTTCAATTTTTGTAATTTTAATTTTTTATTGAATGTTGTAATTTTTTTTAAGTGTATGGTAGTTTTTTATTATAGTTATGAATTTTTTAATATTAAATAAATGTACAGTATATATTTTCTAAATATTGTGTAAATATTATAAAAAATTTAATAATAGATATAATTATTATATTATAAAAAAGAAAAAAATTATTAAAAGTTGGTTGTGGTTGTAGCGGATAAAGTATGAAAAAGATGAGTTTGGACTGTGGTGTAAAATGTGTGGATGGAGGAGTGAGAAGTGAATTTATTTTATATTTGATGACCCAATCATGACTGGACATGGATAAACATGGTGTAAGACCCAACAAATGATATCCGAGTCATTATCTAAAATTTTATTATTAGAAGGGGATCATTGATGTCTAACGAAGATAATAATCCTAGCTAGATAAGTGAAATGGCGGAAGATTTATAGATTAGGTTAGTTGACTTATAAGACAAAAAAAAAAAAAAAAAAGCTTGATTTTAGATCAAACAAGTCTCTAGAAACTAGAACAGTGAAATTCGACTTCATTAACTCAATAAATTATGGATCTTCCGTGTTTTTTATAAGTCACAATATTAGGCTTAATGATCTACTAATTTGAAGGATCAATTTCACAGTCCACTAGTGAAGGTCCCGCTTAAAGCCAGAACAAGTTTTGTACGACTGATCAGCCCTTTCAATTGATTAAGAGTTTTGAGAGCTTGATGCCTTGTTCCCTTTTTGAATTGAAGAGTTTAAAGAGGTATCTTTTAAAGTTGAACACAGTACTACTACCTGCAATATTCATCAAAATGGACTTACCTCTTTTTTAATCATCATCCACTGTAATTAATATAGGACCACCAAGTGTAGGTTTTAATTTGCATATATAGGAATTGAATAGGACCACAATCATGCATGCATCCTAAATTATATACTACACCTAACTTAATTTCTTTCAAGTACAACTCATTTACCTTTTTTTACCAAATTACCGTCACCCCATTTTCCGATGAAAAATGTATTATGTACCCCTTACCCTTGTGCAACGTACGTATATCTTGAATAATAGTAATATTAATTTCTTATAATTAATACTTGCATGGATGAAGTTCTTCAACCTATATTTTTATTTTTATATTATTATAACCATTCTCACGTTTTAATGATGTGAGGCCGTCTGATTAACTTTTCCAATAAAAACGTCATGAAGAAAAAAAAAAGTACAATAATGATAGTAATTCATATAATAAATAAAACATTACAAGAAAATTAGGAAGCGATATATATATATATATATATATAAGTGGACCATTTTTGCGTGACGTCATCCTCCAAAATGATAGTTTGAATAACAAAATATTATTACACTCTTGTTTGAATTCCTACAAATTAACACATAGTGAAATTATAAAAAAGGCAGAGCAGAAGGAGCAATATTAATAGTGTTTTGTAGGAATTGAAATAGACAAAGAAGTGGCAAAGGGGCCATATGATATGTTGGTCTTTCCAACAACAACTCATTTGTGCTGCTTAATTTCACCCTACCTATCCCTATTTTTTATTCTATTATTGGCCCATGGATCGACTATATTGCAAATATCCACAAAATATCATACTCCCCGTCCCAAAAGGATGATTTTTAAATTTTTTAATTTATCCCAAAATATAGTTTAAGCTCCTTTAAACAAACAAAAAATACTTATATTTAATTAATTATTATATATTATTTTTTAGTGTTCAATAAATAAAGATATATATTTTATTGATTTGTATAAAAAATGAAAAAGAACCATCATTTTAAAAAGAATGGAGTAATTAACAAATTAAGACTTAAATATAAATTTTAGTGTATGTTACACCCAAGTACAACTAATTTTTTTACTCAGTCTTGTATTCTTTCATATATGATAAGTCTCATGTATGTGCACCGTGCATCTGACACAAAAGTAAAATGTAACATTATTTTGATTGATATTAGTTTCTATAAACAATTATGCAAGTAAATAAAATGTGATATTAAATTTAATTGTGAAGACTCGGAGGGCATATATATATATAGATGTATATGTCGTATAAACCTAGCTAGTATATATATATATATATATATATATATATACTATCTGCATGTCCTATAAATGTCTTGTTAGCTGGCTACATGTGTATGGGCTCTGTAATCATTAGTTAAATAATTTGTATATAGTTAATTCCTCTGTAATCATTAGCCAAACGCCTTAAAAATTCTTCCAATTAAGAATAAAATAAATAATTAATTCGGATGGTAGTGATGCAACAGGGTTCAATTGTAAATATATTTAAAACTTGATCGCCTCTTAATTTACTACCACCATCCACCCCCTCCGTCCTGTAAAATTTTGTTCAAACCCAAAAATGAGTTCACAAAATATATGTTTATTTTATTTAAATAGTTAAATTTTGAATATTTTTTCTACTTTATTAACAAGATTGAATGTATATATCAATAATATTTTTTACTTGTTATTCTATATATATTTTTTATAATTAAAATATGATTCTTTTAAAAATATATATAAAAAAAGTGAGTACAATTTTACTAGACAGATGAAGTATCTACAAAGAACAAGGTCGTGAACAAATTTAAAAATTTTGGATTGTTTTCTTTCGTTTTATCCTTTTTCTCACCTTGTGAAGAAAAAATGCCCCCTATGTTTTCCCAACCAATCTCTAAGCTATTTTCCCCTGAATTGAAAAAACAAGTCATTTGTTACGATTGTCAATGATAATTCGACTCCGATTAGACGTCTCCAATCACAAGCAAATAATCGGCCAATATTCAATCCAACGAAAGCATGGCAATTCACAAATATAAACGAAAACGAAAAACAGAGCACAAGAAGATTTAAGTGGTTCGATCAACGTGATCTACATCCACTGGACACACGACTTCAATTTGATTAGTATAAGAGATGTTTACAAACACTCATCACTCGGAAAGGGATTTATCCTCACTTCGCTCGTGAACTCTCAACTCTCAAAACGAATGCCCGTACGCGTCAAAGATTACAATTACAAGTAATGGGGTATTTATAGGATTCAAGGTGATTGCAGCGTGTGTTGAAAGCGTGCTCTGTTGCCACGTGGATTTTGTTACAACCGTGTAACAAACTCACACCTTCAGCGTGACCCAATCTGAAATGACCTCCTTGCCCTTCACTTGTCTTCGCAAACAAGACGACTCCATACTTAGCCAAAAATTAACCCTGCTAACAGGACTCGACTAGTCTGGTCAGACCTCTACTTGTCTGGTCTTCCCAACTCATCTACTCCTTCGCAACACCCATCTCATCTGATTGGACTCCTCCAACTCATCTGATCTGGTCTGAGCTAACTTGTCTGACTCCACCAGCTGATACGCCCAACAGCTGAGTCCTTCAGAAGACTTCTATCGACTAAGTACCTCGACTGATCTGCCCAACAGACGAGTACAGTAGTAGAGTAGAATCTACCTGATCTTCACCAGACGAGTCACACTCGTCTTGTCTAGGAGATTTGAGATAAACCTCACAATTCTCCACCTTTAGCTCAAAATCTCCACCTTGAACTAAACAGCTCCGATCTATCCTTCTCAAAGGACAGACTCTACTACTGATCTGCCGCCACCAGACTAGTAGCCTTCTCCGCAGAGGTCACTAATGCAAACCAACTGACCTAAGACATAAACCAAACTTTTCTTTTGGTAATGCCTTAGTAAATGCATCAGCGGGGTTCTCCTCAGTAGCTATCTTAACCACGTGGACGCTCCCCTTCTCCACAATGTCTCTCACAAAGTACAGTTTCACATCAATATGCTTGGTGCGTTCATGATACCCCTGATGCTTTGCGAGATGAATTGCGCTTTGATTATCACAGAAAACAGTCACACTGTTCTGAGATAAACCAAATTCCTTAAGAATCCCTTTCAGCCACATGCTTTCCTTAACTGCCTCAGTCAAGGCCACGTACTCCGCTTTAGTAGTAGATAATGCAACTACGGATTGATGAATAGACCTCCAAGACACTGCCGTACCAAATAGAGTGAACACATATCCTGTTAAGGACTTTCGAGTGTCAACATTAGCTGCGTAATCTGCATCAACGTATCCCACAAGTGCATCCCCCTCACTTGACATCTTCTGAAATTTCAGACCCGTCTGTGCTGATCCCATAACATATCTCATAACCCACTTAACCGTTTCCCAATGGCTTAAGCCTGGATCACTCATATATCTGCTGATCACACTCATAGCATGCGTCAAGTCTGGCCTACAACACACCATAGCATACATCAAACTCCCTACAGCACTGGCATAAGGTATCTTGCTTATCTGAGTTCGCTCTTGGCTGTTCCTGGGACTCATCTGATTGGACAAACGATGATGTTGGCCAATAGGAGTAGAGACAGTCTTTGCCTTATGCATTCTGAACCTCTCTAACACCTTCTGAAGATAAGTAGGTTGACTCAGCAGAATAGACCCGTCTAGTCTACTGATCTCCATCCCAAGAATCACTTTGGCTTCACCAAGATCTTTCATCTCAAACTCCTGTTTGAGGATCTCCTTAACTTGATTAACACTGTCAATAGACTCGCCTGCTATTAACATGTCATCAACATACAACAGAAGATAGGTAACAACAGTCCCAACCCATCTGAAATAGACACAGCTGTCATACAAGCTCCTTGTAAAACCAGCTGAGCAAATGTACTCATCAAATCTCAAGTACCATTGTCTAGGGCTTTGTTTGAGGCCATAGAGGGACTTCTTCAACAGACAGACCTTGTCTTCCCCTTCTTCTATGTCCAACCCTTCTGGTAACTTCATGTAGATCCTCTCGTCTAGAGATCCATGTAAGAAAGCTGTGGTCACATCCATCTGATGTAGCTCCAATTCATATTGAGCAACCATAGCTAACAAGATTCTGATGCTACAATGCTTCACAACAGGTGAGAAGATTTCATTGAAATCGATACCTTCTTTCTGTGTAAATCCCTTAGCTACAAGCCTCGCCTTGTATCTAAGTCTGCCACCCCTCTGAGCCTCCACCTTCTTTTTATAGATCCACTTACACCCAACCAACTTCTTGTTCTTGGGCCTCTGAACAATCTCCCATGTCTGGTTCTTGTTCAGAGAGAGTAGCTCCTCCTCCATAGCAACTATCCACTTCTCCTTGTCGTGGCAGCTGATGGCTTCTGTATAAGACTTTGGCTCCAGAGACTCCACCTCAAGAGCTGCACATAATGCAAATGAGACTATGTCAGCTTGTCCGTACCTCTGAGGTGGGTGGACTTCTCGTCTGGTTCTGTCCCGTGCCAACTGATAATGTTGAAGATCATTCTCACTTTGAGGATCGCCCTCCTCATCTGGATCAATATCATCTCCAACTGGTCTTGTGGAGTCAACTTGCTCCACCTCGACTTGTGTCTCGTCTGGTTGGTTATCAGCTGCACTAGTACTTGTACTAGTCTGTTCTGATAGAGGCATCCGACTCTCATCAAACGTAACATCTCTACTGATTATGCACTTTTGCATCCCAGCTTCGAGGTACCATAACCTGTATCCTTTCACGCCTGGAGGATACCCAACAAACACGCATCGCAATGCTCGGGGCTCAAGCTTATCTTGCTTGACATGAGCATAAGCTTGACATCCAAATACCTTCAAATGATTGTAATCGGCTGCACGTCCAGACCACAACTCCTCTGGGGTTTTGTATTGCACAGCCGAGGAAGGACTCCTGTTTATCAAGTAGGTTGCAGTAGACACAGCCTCTCCCCAAAACACCTTTGGCAGACAAGAACTGTTCAACATACACCTGACTCTCTCAAGTAGTGTCTGGTTTAACCTCTCAGCTACTCCGTTTTGCTGAGGGGTCCCTGGCACAGTCCTATACCGTACTATTCCTTTCGATTTGCAGAACGCATTGAACTCGTCTGATAGGTACTCCAGACCATTATCAGTTCTCAAATGTTTGAGAGTCTTGCCTGTGATATTTTCACATTCAATGAGCCATTCCTTGAATTTCTCAAATGCTTCTGACTTCGACTTGAGAATAGACACCCACACCTTTCTTGAGTAGTCGTCTATGATAGACAGGAAGTATTTTCCACCAGACCTCGTCTGATTCCTCGCTGGCCCCCATAGATCAGAATGGACATAGTCCATGATCCCATTGGTAGAGTGAACACCCTTACCAAACTTAAGTCTCTTGGACTTACCAAGAATACAAGACTCACACAAGTCGAGTTGAGTGATCTTGTCTTTGCCAAGCAGATCTTGTTTAGACAACTCCACTAGGCCCTTCTCGCCTACGTGAGCTAGTCTTTTGTGCCACAACATCGAGTTGTCTTGCACCTCCGCTACATCTGATCTACCAGCTACTGTTTCACCCTTAAGAAAGTAGAGATCACTCCTTCTCTCGCCTTTCAGGACAGTCAGCTCCCCCTTTGACACACTGAGCTCTCCATCAGCAGACTGGAATTTATAACCCATAGAATCTAGCATCCCAAGTGAGATCAAATTCCTCTTGAGTTCAGGTACGTACCTAACACTCTTGAGTATTCTTACTACCCCATCGTACATCTTCAGGTGAACACTACCTTCTCCAACAACTTTGCAAGTGTGATCATTCCCAAGCAGAACAGAACCGCCCTTCTGTTGCTTGAAGTCATGAAACCAATCTCGTCTTGGAGTCATATGGAAAGAACACTCTGAATCAAGGATCCATGCTTGCTGTTCTATAGAGGATGTGATGGTTAGCGCTTGAGCAGACTCATAGCCTTCTTGCTCCTTCTCAACTTGAGTCTGATTAGCTTGATTCTTGTCATTAGAGGTATTGGCACCAGATTTCCTCAAGAACTGCTTGTATTTATGACAAGCATTCTTATAGTGCCCAGGTTTGTTGCAATGGTAGCACACTGCATCACCTTGAGTGGACACAACTGATTTTCCCTTATCAGCTCCTTTGGGTTGACTAGACCCCTTCTTGGCACCAGATCGCTTCTGGCCACCTCTGATTGTCAATCCTTCTCCGCTACTGACCTTGTCTGCTTGAGACGTCTTGTTGTGCAGCAGCTTGGACTTGACAGCCAGCATTACATCCTCCAATGTAATACTTTCCTTCCTACCATACAAGATGGTATCCTTTAAGATTTCAAAGGATTTAGGGAGAGCACTCAATAGAATCAGAGCCTTATCCTCTTCCTCTAACTTGACATCTAAATTCTCTAGATCATCAAGAATTCTATTGAACTCATCAAGCTGATCCGGAATGGGTTTGTCATCCACCATTCTAAAGGCATACAGCTTCTGTTTCGAATAGAGACGGTTAGCTAAGGTTTTAACCATGTAGAGTTTACCTAGCTTGTCCCAGACCTCCTTCGCGGTTTTCTCTTTAACAACTTCTCTCAAAACCTTATCACCAAGGCAGAGCAGAATATTACTTCGAGCTTTCCTGAGCATCTTGCTCCTTTCAGCAGCAGCTGTTGCAGATTCACCAGCTGGGGCTGTAGACTCTTCGAGCACGTCGAACAAGCCTTGCTGTTCTAAGAGAGCCTGCATCTTGACTCTCCACAGCCCAAAGTCACCCGTGCCTGAGAACTTCTCAATATTATACTTGGTCGAATTCTCCATCTTCGAACTAGCAGTTGATTAATGGCTGACAATCGATTCCTCTCGTTTCCGATTCCCACAGACAGCGCCAATTGTTACGATTGTCAATGATAATTCGACTCTGATTAGACGTCTCCAATCATAAGCAATAATCGGCCAATATTCAATCCAACGAAAGCATGGCAATTCACAAATATAAACGAAAACGAAAAACAGAGCACAAGAAGATTTAAGTGGTTCGATCAACGTGATCTACATCCACTGGACACACGACTTCAATTTGATTAGTATAAGAGATGTTTACAAACACTCATCACTCGGAAAGGGATTTATCCTCACTTCGCTCGTGAACTCTCAACTCTCAAAACGAATGCTCGTACGCGTCAAAGATTACAATTACAAGTAATGGGGTATTTATAGGATTCAAGGTGATTGTAGCGTGTGTTGAAAGCGTGCTCTGTTGCCACGTGGATTTTGTTACAACCGTGTAACAAACTCACACCTTCAGCGTGACCCAATCTGAAATGACCTCCTTGCCCTTCACTTGTCTTCGCAAACAAGACGACTTCATACTTAGCCAAAAATTAACCCTGCTAACAGGACTCGACTAGTCTGATCAGACCTCTACTTGTCTGGTCTTCCCAACTCGTCTACTCCTTCGCAACACCCATCTCATCTGATTGGACTCCTCCAACTCATCTGATCTGGTCTGAGCTAACTTGTCTGACTCCACCAGCTGATACGCCCAACAGCTGAGTCCTTTAGAAGACTTCTATCGACTAAGTACCTCGACTGATCTGTCCAACAGACGAGTACAATAGTAGAGTAGAATCTACCTGATCTTCACCAGACGAGTCGCACTCGTCTAGTCTAGGAGATTTGAGATAAACCTCACATCATTTATCGAAATGACGGGTTTGGAGACAAACAATGGTTTGACCTTCGATTTGCCAAAAAATATCTAAATTTGGTCCAAAGAGACGGTTGTTAATCACGCATGCATAAATTCGTAGAGTAGTAGTACGAAATGAGCAATCGAACGTACTAAATTGATGACTTGAAGAGTGGAGACCTAAAAAATTTGATATATATCACTCCTCCTTTAATTCGCAAAAAAATGGCAATGATGAGGACGAAATGTGCATGGCGTGCATGTTTCGCTACTCCTAATTTGATGGACATATTTTGTCATCTTTCTTTTAAGGGTTAATTTCATACAAATTCACTATCTTTAGACACAATCTCAATTTAATCACGACTTTCAAGATTATAATAAAAAAATCACAATCTTTGATATTGTTTTAATTCGATACATGTTTTTTTTTCTTCAGTCAACAAGTGATGATGTGGCTCGCCGAAGAGTGTGTATATGTCCCACATAATATTATATGTAGTATTTTTTAATTCCACGTTAAATTTCACAAGATCAAATATTCCAATTCCACTGTTTTGGCACTCTATTTCAATTCTTTTCCGTGATACCCATTTTCTCTCTGAAAAATGAACACCCCTGTTATACCAGACATTTTTTTTTTTTTTGATCGGTAAAAGGAATTTTATTCAAACTGGGCACAAGAGATACCCAAACTAATTTAGTGTACAAATCTTATCATCACATAGAGAACAGGAGAAATGAAACTACACAGTATTCAAACTATGCACTTGAGTGGATCTGTCACCCAAGTCCTAAAGGATGTAGTGTTTCGGGTGGGATATTTGATTGTGACCCAACTCCATAGTCTTGCCCTTAGCTCCTCCTTTATTTTTGTGATTGAGAAAGTCTTGTTCCTGGAGAGGATTGCGTTTCTCCATTTCCATATGAGCCATACCATACATAACCATGTACATGTGGCGATCTTCTTCCCATTTCTTCCTTTGATGAGGCCTCCGAAACCTAGGAAATGATCTAGTAATTCTGACGGTAGTGCTAACGGTATTTTGAGCCAAGTCAGGCACTCCGTCCACACTTGGTTTGCTTGTGGGCATTCCAGGAAGATGTGTTTCTCAGTCTCCTCGCTCACACCACATAATACACACCTTAGGTCATCGTTCTGCTTGAGCATGTTTCTTCTTCTAAGGTTGGATCTTGTTGGCAGCCTTCCCCATAAGAGCCTCCATGTGTGCTATTAAGGGAAATATTGATTAAGTCAATATTTTGTATATATTTAGAATAGATACACTTGTAATTTTGATTTATTTGATTTCCTAGAATCATGGAGATCTTGTTGTAATCGTTGTGTATATATTTAGTGGAATTCTCTCATCACCACTCAAGGGGTGATCTCATATCATTCTCACATGGTATCAAGTCATACTCACCTAAAACCCTAATATTTCTTTGCCGTCTTTCTTCCTTTTCCGATCCTCACGCACATCTGTGTTTCTTTTCTTCTTGCCGCGATCTAGCCTCTTGTCGTGCTTATCGCCGCCGTAATCATGTCTACTGCCGTTGCCCCTGTTTCGTCAACCACGGCTATGATTCACTTGGTCCCGATCAAGTTATCGTCGACCACATACCTTATGTGGAAGTGCCAATTCCTCTCTATGGCCGCTACCCACGAGATGCTTGACATCATCATTGGTGCCTCTGTTGCACCCGATAAAGAGGTCACTGGTGCCTCCGGTACTGCCGCTCCTAATCCGGCGTACGCTACCTTCCTTCAACGTGATCAGAAGCTTTTTGGGGTGCTGTTTGCAACCCTAGAACCGGAAGCAATGGCAGAAGTTCTGGACTGCACCTCCGCCCGATCCGCTTGGCTTACCCTCGAGTCGGTCTACGCTAATGCCTCCACTGCCCGTTCAAATCAACTTCGTGAGCAATTACTTTCCTTACGTCGTGATTCTCTCTCTGTTACTGATTATGGCAAATCTTTTAAATCTGTGTGTGATCAACTTTCTGCTATTGGTAAACCTGTTGATGAGGGTGACAAGAGCCATTGGTTCCTTTGTGACCTTGGTCCGATGTTTACCAATTTCGCTGATACTAGAATGGCCATGTCTCTTGTCCCTCCTTTTGGTGATATTTTACATCAGGCGATTCAGTTCGACCTCATGAACACAGCCATGGTCGGATCACAGCCCACACCAGCGGCGTTTTTGGTGTCGGATGCCCGTGGAAGTCAGCCTTCCGGTAATACTCGTTCGCAGCAACAGGGTACACGCGGTGGTGCTCCAAATTCTGGATTTCAGCAACATGGTTAGTCGACCGGTGGACGTGGTGCTCGTCGACCTCCACGTTATCAGTTGTGTCGCGGTGAACATTATGCGAACAAGTGTCCTCAGTTCATCAATTTGCAGAATCGAGCCTCCAACAGTGCCCCTCGGACTTCGGACCCGTCGGCCAACCTTGCCCAGGCTTTCCATTCCTCTTGCAATATCGCAGACAACAGTAATACTCCTAATTGGTATGTGGATTCTGGGGCGTCTGCTCATATGACCTCTCAGCCTTCGGCTCTTGATTCTTATGAGCCCTACTCTGGTAATGGTTCTGTTGTTGTTGGGAATGGGCACTCTCTTTCAATTTCACATATTGGTTCTGCTCGTTTATCATCTGATGTTAATCTGTTGGATGTGTTGGTCGTTCCTCACATCACTAAAAACCTATTGTCTATTAGCAAATTAACTTCAGATTATAATGTTGATGTGGTGTTTTCTGACAAATATTTTGCCATTCAGAATCGGGTAACAAAGGCAACTCTGGCTCAGGGCAGGTGTGAAAAAGGTCTCTACATTCTGGAGAGGGGTAGCTCGGCTTTGGTTGCAGCTTTGAAATCCAAAGACTTACGAGCTAGTTTCAATTTATGGCACTTACGCCTTGGACACGTTTCATTTTCTGTCATTAAATTACTGAATAAATTAGGACATTTGTCTGTTACGTCCTTGTTACCAAACCCTGATATTTGTTCGCCTTGCCAGCTGGCCAAGAGCAAAAAATTACCTTTTCCTTTAAATGATAAGCGTGCTAATAAAGTTCTTAATTTGGTGCATTGTGATTTGTGGGGCCCTGCGCCTGTTGCTTCTTCTGATGGTTTCAGATATTATGCTGTGTTTGTTGATGACTTTTCTCGCTTTTCTTGGTTGTATCCCATGCGTGCAAAATCGGAATTTTATGATGTTTTCTTAAGGTTTCATGCCTTTGCCTGCAATCAATTCTCCACATCCATGCAGATTTTTCAATCAGATGGGGGTACAGAGTTTGTTAATAATCGTATGCATGCTTTTTTAAATCAACATGGGATTTTGCATCGCATATCATGTCCATATACTCCTCAACAAAATGGTCGTGCAGAACGTAAGCATAGACACATCACTGAGACAGGACTTTCTATGCTTTTTCATGCCTCTGCTCCTACTTCGTTGTGGTTTGATGCCTTTGCTACGGCAGTTTACATAATTAATAGGCTACCCACTTCTGTTTTGGATAATAAATCGCCTTATGAACTGCTTTTTCACTGTCCTCCAAATTATGCTCTCTTCAAACCCTTTGGTTGTAGGGTTTTTCCGTACTTACGGAATTATGCAGATGACAAGTTGTCGCCTCGTAGTCGACCATGCATTTTTTTGGGATACAGCAGTACACACAAAGGGTTTAGGTGTTTCGATCCTATTTCCGCTAAGATCTTCCTCACTTGCCATGCTCAATTTGACGAGCAATTTTTTCCTTTTTCGGGAAAATCCTCTTCTCGTGCTCCGAATCCGGGTTTTTCGATCTCGAGTTTTGAGGACACTGGTACAGCTGCTCCTTCATCTCCGTCTGATCCGTGTCGCCTTTGGCTTGACACTGATTCTGCATCGACACCGATCACTCAGCCGGCTCCTCTTTCCAATCAGCCGGCTCCTCTTGCTGATCAGCCGCCTGCCGATCTAGATGTGGTCGAACCACCGGTTATTGATCTGCCAGTTCCGCCTCCAAATAATATTCAGTCGACGCATCCTATGGTGACACGGGCTAAATCCGGAATTTTTAAGCCCCGCTATCCAGTCGATCTTGCTTCCACAGCTCTTTTGTCGGGTCTTGTTGCTTCTTCTAAACCCAAGGGGTTCAAGTCGGCTTCTAAGTCTCCTCACTGGGTCAATGCAATGCAAGAGGAAATCACTGCTCTTACTGATAATGGTACTAGGGACTTAGTGCCTCGTCCGCCAGATACCAACATTGTTGGTTCGAAATGGGTTTTTCGAACCAAATTTCACTCTGATGGATCGATTGAGCGTCACAAAGCACGTCTTGTGGCTCAGGGGTTTACTCAGGTTCCTGGTGCGGATTTTCATCACACCTTTAGTCCTGTTGTCAAAGCTGCTACTGTTCGTGTTATTTTGGCTTTGTCTGTTCATCACAAATGGCCACTTCATCAGCTGGACGTGAAGAATGCCTTTTTGCATGGAGTGCTTCGTAAGCCTGTTTATATGTCTCAACCTCCTGGCTATGTGGACCCCAGATTTCCTGATCATGTTTGTCGATTAAAGAAAGCTATTTATGGTCTTCGACAGGCTCCCTTAGCCTGGTATCAGCGTTTTAGTTCGTATCTATTTTCGCTGGGGTTTCGCCAGGCTCGATCCGACTCTTCTCTTTTTTACCTTCTTCAAGGTAAATCTACTGTTTATCTTTTGTGGAGAACTTCCCTGTTTTCGATGCTTTCCATTTTCACGAGTCCTCGATTCCGTCTTTGGGTTTGCACCTGTCCAACACAGATATCAGATCGTTAAACGATGATAGTTCCCTATCAAAAAGTACCATTCTCCATCTCCATGTCCATCTCCAAGATCCCCCCTCCCAAAGGCCCATTTCACCCACAGTTTTTCTTTGTCTATGCTAATCTGATACAACCTCCTAAATCTATCTTTAAGAGTACCCTCCCCCGTCCAATTTTCCTCCCAAAAGAAAGAGTTTTTCCCATCCCCTAAGACCTTAGATAGATTTTCGTGGAACCAGTCCCCATTACTCTCATCTACCACTTTTAACACATCCCTCCACCATAATGATACCCTTCCCACCCTCCCTGTTGGGAATAGGCCGAAGCCATCTCCCCAAGTAGCCCCATATCTAGACCTAAGAACCCTAGTCTACAAGCTGGTTTTTTCATTTAAAAATCTCCACCCCCATTTTCCCAACAAGGTTTTGTTAAAAAATTTAATATCTCTAACCCCTAGCCCACCAAGTTGTTTCGTATTACACACTCTTTTCCAGTCAATCCATGCAACTCTCTTCCCATTACTCCCCCCCCCCCAAAAAAGGAAATTACGTTGTAATCGCACAATCTCACTCATGGTTTTCTTTGGTATGTAATAGAAGGACAGATAGTATGTCGGAAAAGAAGAGATAACCGAGTTTAACAGCGTGATCCTGCCACCCATCGAGATATTTTTGTCATCCCATCTTGCTAACCTATTCTTTATTTTCTCCACAATCGATGTTCATTCCACCGCTTTCCTGTGATTTGATCCGACTCTCATTCCCAGGTATGTGAATGGAATGGAGTCCACTCTGCATCTTAGGATCTCCGCCATGTCACTCAAAGTAGTGTCCTCCACGTTTACACCAATGATCGAGCATTTCCCAAAATTGATTTTTAACCCAGACATCAACTCCATATTTCTTAGTACTCTTCGCATGACCTAGACATTCTCCAAACTAGCTTCCCCCATTAGGATTGTATCATCCGCAAACTGTAGATGTGACACTCTGATCTTTTTCCGTCCAATTTCTGCCGCTTTATACATTCCTTCTTCTGTTTCCCTCTCCATAAGGATACTCAACCCTTCTGCGGCTATCAGGAAGAGGAAGGGGGACAGGGGGTCCCCTTGCCTTAGTCCCTTCTCCATTTTAAATTCTCCAGATGGACTACCATTGACTAGGACCGATGTTGAAGCTGTCGTCACACACTCCATTATCCACTTTCTCCATTTGGGATGGAAATTGAATCTTTCCATCATAAGTTCTAGGTAACCCCAATCGATCGAGTCGTAGGCCTTTGCGAAATCGATTTTGAAGAAAGTTTGTACTATTCTTTCCCGTTTTGCTTCATCGATGGCCTCGTTTAGGACGATCACGCTATCCAGGATATTCCTCTTTCCAATGAAGGCCGATTGTGCGTTGGAGATTATAGATGGTAGAACAGAGCCGAGCCTTTTTGCCAGGATTTTTGCTATGGTCTTGTATATTCCCCCCACTAGGGAGATCGGCCTAAAGTCGTTCAAGTCCGTACTAACCTCCTTCTTGGGGATGAGCACGATGAAGGTTGGGTTGAAGCCTTTCACTAGTCGCCCATGGCCCATGGGTGTGGAACTCCTCCATGAGTTGGGTGAAATCAGGTTCCAGTAGATGCCAGAACTCTTTTAAGAAGCCAAAGTTGAAACCATCTGGACCAGGGCTTTTCGTGTTGTCGCATTCACTAATGGCTTCTCGGATTTCTTCCTTGGAGAAAGGGGCTATAAGCATGTCGTTCTCTGTGGTTGAGATCTGTTTCCTTGCAAAGCCTGTTGCTGGGATTGGTCTAGCCGTCCTTTGGTTTTTGAAATGGCTCTGAAAATGTTCGAACACTCTCTTCTTCACTGCTGAGACTTCTTCACTCCATTCTCCATCCACCATAAGGCCAAGAATTTCATTTCTTTTCCTTCTTCTATTGATGTAGTTGTGGAAGAATCGAGTGTTGCAATCACCCTCCTTTACCCACTTGCACCTTGATTTTTTATAGTTGATCATACTTTTCTTTTTGAGTTCTCGGATCAATAGTGTCGCTGCCCTGTTTCTGTCTATGATCTCAGTTTCCTCAAGCCCGAAGACTTCATCGATTGTATCCAGCTTTTGGATTTCAGCTCGTTGGGTTTATATGTTGCGGTCGATGATGCCAAAAGTATTGATGTTCCACTCTTTCAGGTCTGCTTTGAGCAATTTTAACTTCTCCTTGATGACATAGCTTTCCCATCCCTGTATTTGATAGTTATTCCACTTTTCCTTGACAAAACTCTTGAATTTTGGGTGGGTTGACCATGCATTGAGACTGCGGAACGGTTTTGGCCCCCAATCTTTCACTTTGATCCCCATGAGGATAGGGCAATGGTCGGAGACTAAGCGTCTTAGGCCTCTTAAGTGTGTGTTAGGCCAACTGTTTTAGCCAGTGGTGGTTTACCAGTGCTCTGTCCAGCTTGCTCTTGCATGATCCGTCAGTCTTGTACCAGACATGTTAACAGGTTTTAGGAAAATATTCACAGCATGAAAGATGATCTTCACACTTTCCTGTATCTTTTCCAACCAAGATGAGCCAGTTATATTTGAGAAATTCGGATCATACAATAGGTAAGATTATCTAAGCAGGCTGTAAAGAGGAATTTCTAACAGAGGACTATCTTACCCAACAAGTCTGATTCATCATCAAACTCAGAAGCTTGTGAAGAACTTGAATGGACATGGCGGAAAACGAAGAGACAAAAAATGAATTGGATTGGAATATTTTATCTTATGGAATTTGATGTGGAATTATAAAAAAAAGTGCAATATTACGTTGAATTAAAAAATAATACATATAATATTATGTGGTAGACCCGTGAAGCACAAACATGTATTGAATTGGAACATCATCAAAGATTGTAATTTTTTATTATAATTTTAAAAGCCTTGATTAAATTGAAATTGGTTCTAAAGGTAATTTATATGAAATTAACCCTTCTTTTAATTATGTTAGAAAAATTGGTTTAATTAATTGATTTTGAAGGAGAATGCAAGACATTATTCACTGACCAATTAATTGAGGGCTTCAAATGTAATTTTTATATAAATTAGATAGTCGTAGTTTTTTTAAAATCTCAAATAACTTAAATCAGTGGCTAGGATGGTTCGGTACGGTATACCGATCATATCGAACAATATCGTTATCATACCGAAAATTTCGATATTGAAAAAATTCATACCGTTACCGTACCGAAATTTCGGTATACCGTAATATCGGTATACCGAAATTTTCGGTATGTAAAAATTCATACCGATACCGTACCGTAATTTCGGTATACCGATATACCGTACCATATTGGTATATCGATTCATATCGAAAATATTGAACCATCATTTCATATCGAAATACCGGCATATTAATTCATATCGAAAATATTGAAACATAATTTATACCGAAACTAATTATTTAAGGTTTATTTTATTTAAGTTTTAATAATTAAAGTTATTTTAATTTAAAAATAATATAAAATTATTATTTTATTAAGGTTTCGGTATTTCGGTATATCGATATATCGTTTCATACACCGAAATACCGCGGTATGGTCATTTTCCATACCGTTGTCGTACCGAAATTTTCGGTACGATATCATACCATACCGAAAATCTCGGTATACCGAAAATTTCGATAATTTCGATATTTTTTCGGTATGAAAAGCTCGGTATACCGAAATTTCGATATATTTACCCACCCCTATCAGTGGCTAAAGAGTAATTTGATAGACTACACACCTGGTCCTGGGCCGTGGACCAACCGGGAACTGGGTTGGCCCAACTAAATTAAATCAGTCCACGAGTTAAAATTTGAACTACACTAGTACAAAGTGACCATTTACTTTTAGGGTTGGGGTATATACCCCTCCAGCTTTGTTTAATACACTCCCCCTCATTTTTTTTAATTAAAATATATATATGAAATATCAATTTTGCCCTTTTACTAAATCATGATAGATACATACACTCCCCTACAATTTAACCACAATTCTAACCCTAACCCTAGAATTCAACAGTCGTCACCATCACCGCCGTCGTCGTCGCCGTCGTCACCGCCGTCACATATAAAATTTAGAAAAAAAAAATCTTACTATCTTTAAAAAACACTCCGATCGACACTGGTTTGTCAACCAAAAACACTCCGGTCGACACTGGTTTGTCGACCAAAAACACTCCAGCCGAAAATACTCTGGTCGACACTGGTTTGTCGACCAAAAATACTCCGGTCGACACTGGTTTGTCGACCAAATTTCGAAAGAAAATAAAAAATAAAAAAAATAATTTTCGACCATTATTGATCGCCCAAAACACTCTCGTCGACTAGGTTGTCGACGAGAGTGTTTTTGAGCGACCAATAATGATTGAAAATTTAAAAAAAAAAAAAAAAAAAAAAAAATGTTCTCTCTCAAGGCGGGGCGCTAGAGCGGCGGCGGGCGCTATGGGCGGGCCACGACGGCTGAGGGCTTGGGGTGGGTCGCGACCGCCGTAGGCTGGACGGCTGCGTCGCGCTAAGGGCGGGCCGCGACGGCGAGCGCGAGGGCTTGGGGTGGGCCGCGACGGCGAGCGCTGGGGGCTGGGGGTGGGCCGCGACGGGCGAGGGCTGAACGGCGGCGTCGCGGCGTGGAGCTGGGCATAGAAGAATTTAAAAAAAAAAAAAAAAGAGAAAGAAGATGGGCGACGGCGGAGACGAGGAGGAGGTGAGAAACGAGGGAGGAGGAGGGCGAATGCAGGCGGTGGGGGATGGGTGGTGGATGGGCGGTGGCTGTGGATGGGAAGAAGGAGAGAAGTGTGGGAGGAAAATAGAAAATGGGGAAGAAGAAGAGAAAAATTAGGGTTAGGGTTATAAGGGGGTGTATGTATCTATAATATTTTATTAAGGGTAAAATTGGTATTTCATATATATATTTGAATTAATATAAATGAGGGGGGAGTGTATTAAACAAAGCTGGAGGGGTATATACCCCAACCCTTACTTTTAATCATATGCTTCTCAAGTTCTGTGAATAGGCGGGACATTGAGGAATATCCAGAAAGACATTTCGGAAATCGTTCTGATTCTATCAACCTTCTCAAATTGAAAGTACACAATTGAATTGGAAATTAATTTCCATGATTGGCATTAATTGACATAAATAGTTGAATTTAACATGAAAGGCTCTTCACATGGTGGATGACATTCATAAATAGGATGCATTGTTCCTTTTTTGTTTCCAAACACCAAAGTATAAAATCTTAAAACCCAAATTCTGATTTTTAAATCTTATCACTTAAATGTAAAGACCTCAACCAAACATAGATGTATACTCGTATACCTCCAACGTTGTTCATTCCGACAATGTTGGCATAATATCTAAATCCAAGATTATTAAATAAGTCGAGGGAGCAAACAAGTTGAGATCAGGAAAAAACATAGCCACACAACAAAGATAAGATATGAGAAAAGTTGGAGAGGGCCCTACAAGTTGGATTGTCCAAATGCCGCCCCTCAAACTGACTTTTCGGAACACAAAGGGATCATCAATGCAAGTTGAGCAATTATTTAAGCAATTTGACTGACCATTGACAACGCAACGTCAGAAATGTGCATACCATTATTACACATAATAAGCATCAAAGATTCGAATATCATAATAATATTCACCACAAAATTCTTCAAAACAAGGGACCAGTCTACGTCCCATAACACCTAAAATCATGACTAACAACAAGCCACACTCTACCAACAGAGACTCAAATCTTCTTATTCAAACTCGAATCACAAATCCACCGCACCAAACTGTGGCCTCCTTCATAACTTACTGGGAAGCAATGTGCTTGATCAAATCAACCACACGTGTGCTGCAATACAAAAACAAGTGGATACAGATTCAGCTAATATGAACTTCACCAACATACACATAATTGTTCAAGAATAATCACACCCAGTAGCATTACCTGTAACCCCATTCGTTGTCATACCACGAAACAAGCTTGACAAAGTTCTTGCTCAAAGCAATCCCTGCCTTAGAATCGAAGATGCTTGACCTGTAATTTCAAATAACATATACACCATTAGATTGTATACAATAATTTCATTTTCAGTAATATACCACAATGCCAAATCTTCCATGAACTCACCTGCTGTCACCCACAAAGTCAGTAGACACAACATCATCTTCAGTGTATCCCAAGATTCCCTTCAATTTTCCCTCAGACTCCTCCCTATTAAAAACCCAAGACATTATTAGATTACATTTAATACAATATTGCAAAGTCAGTGCATTTCATAAGTGGTATTGATTAATAATCTTACTTGATAGCGGCCTTAATCTCATCATAAGTAGCTTCCTTCTCTAATCTCACTGTGAGATCAACCACAGAAACATCAACCGTGGGGACACGGAAGGACATTCCTGTCAATTTTCCATTCAGGGCAGGAAGAACCTTGCCAACAGCCTACCAAGGAAACACGAAAGAATATTTAAGCATATATGATAAAAATATTAATTATTAGACTAGCTTACAGATCATCTGAATACCTTTGCTGCTCCAGTGCTGCTAGGAATAATGTTAAATGAAGCAGCCCTTCCACCTCTCCAGTCCTTGGCAGATGGCCCATCAACAGTTTTCTGAGTGGCTAAGATATAGCAAAGGACATGATCAGTATGTGCCGACACATGAAATATGAATAAAGAAAACACAACTATACCTACCGGTGATAGAGTGGACAGTGGTCATAAGACCTTCAACAATACCAAACCTATCATGAATAACCTGTAGATTTGAAATTATCTTAGAAAAGACGTTGTAATAGGGATTTAAACGAATACTATACATAAGGATATACAGATCGAATATTCAGAAATACAGAATCGACTGCAGTGGTGCTTGTATATGCATAATTTTGCACTCAAATTCAAATATTCGGAATTCAAGTACGAATACCGATTTGAATCTTTATTCTTTTACATCCCTACATGAAAGATGAATATGGCAAGAGCACAAACCTTGGCCAAAGGAGCAAGGCAGTTTGTGGTACAGCTAGCATTAGAAATGATGTCAAGATCTGGTGTATATGTCTTCTCATTAACACCAACAACAAACATGGGTGCATCTTTGCTTGGAGCAGAAATAATGACCTTCTTTGCCCCACCCTGTCATTCACAAATTCATCAGAGATCTTTAGTTACAGAGAACAAATGCATGCCAACAATGCAGTTATTGCCATATACGAAGGACTAGTTTTTTTCATATCAAACCTTCAAATGTGCTGCAGCTTTGTCCTTGTCAGTGAAAACTCCAGTTGACTCCACAATGTATTCTGCACCAGTTGAGGCCCATGGGATTTCCTCTGGGTTTCTAATGTAAACCAAGTTGAAGAAGTCAACAATTAGCTCAACTACATAGCCACCAAAAATAGATGATAAAAAGAATATCATGTTCACATAGAGCTAATGATTTACCTGAAACCAAAAACGGCAACAGACTTCTCACCAAAAAGAAGGGATTTCTCATCCTTAACCTTGAGCTCATGGTGCTTCCACTGGCCGTGGACACTGTCGTACTTAAACATATATGTCTGCAGCAACATGGAGAAAACATCAAACAGAGAAACTTAGCCACAACGTCTAACCAAGCAGCCAGAAGAAATTATTATTTCACATACAAATTCCAATAAAAATTACACAATTATTCCGCCAAGTAAATAACCCAAAAAATAGGCAGATCAAATCTTATGGACAAAGCATCACCAATCAACAGATATATGCAAGCTAAAACTCGCGGGTGATTAACAATTTCAGGGCAACGACATTACCTGTTTATCAAAACAGTATTTATTTTTTCCACATATAGAATATTAGTTGACTTGTGTATGACATAATACTATTTAGCATACACAGTAACACAATTTGAGGGCAAAGACATTACTCATTTAGCTAAAAAGCATTTAGTTTTTTACATATATAGCATTAGTATTGCATTCAAAGATGAATATTTTTTGACTCGTGTCATATCATGTAATATTTTTAGCATACATTGTCAAAAGTACTCTTTGAATATTGTTCAATTTATTAAATAAGATTATTAATCATTCAATCTACATAAATTTCAGAGTTAAAATGTATTAGAGCATTATTTCTTTGAGAAATCCAGTACTTTACCCCAAGACTGACAGAGAAGAAGGGGCGTGAAAGAGGAGACACGAA
The DNA here is from genome assembly GCA_963675135.1 of Galeopsis tetrahit. NCBI lineage: Eukaryota > Viridiplantae > Streptophyta > Magnoliopsida > Lamiales > Lamiaceae > Galeopsis > Galeopsis tetrahit. The sequence continues at coordinate 42,554,676 of OY776134.1, forward strand.
AAGAGCGTTAACATGAAAGATAGATTCGCAGTCGAGTGAGATCCCCAAGATTTAAGTTTATTTCAGATCTGTACCGAATTAGTTGATTTGCACAGATCGTATGAAAGAGTGATTAATTTAACAATTCAGGCCAGAAGATGACAAAAATTATGCCAAATAAAAAATGCAAGCAAACCTCGAAGTTAACTCCAAGATAAATCCATTTAAAACCGAGGAAAGTAGATTGAACTTAACAAAGTGCAATTAAACTAGAAACACAACGAAGCTAACAAGAAATCAATATACACACGTTAATTAGAAACAAAATCGCGATAGCAAAAGGATCTGAAAGCATAAAACGAAAAACTGAGGGAAAAGTACCATGTAGTCAACGGTGATGAATGGATCGTTGATTGCAACAAGCTCAACATCGTCTCTTTGAAGAGCAACCCTGGCAACTAGACGCCCGATCCTTCCGAATCCTAAATTAAACAAGCAACAAAGAAATCAGATCCATAGTTCATAAGCTATCTCTCCACGTCCCTCAGTGATTCAAAAATAAAATAAGTATCATGATCGTAAAGTAACAGATCAGATCTAGTACCATTGATTCCGATCTTAATCTTGGCTGCAAAAAACAAACAAACAAACAAGAAGAACAAAAGAATCAGACTCCGAATTGTTGATAAACAAAGTACAAATCAACTGAAAAATGCTAAGCCAATAGCAAAAAGGTAAAGAAATTTACCACCCATTTGCTTTGCTTGAGAGAGAGGAAAAGAGAGTTGCAGTTGTAGAAGAACACGGGAGAGTGTGAGTGTAGAAAGTGAGTAGAAGTGGTGTGGTGAGGTGTTAAATATGCAAGAGACGGAAGTTTTAGGATACATCCGGTGTATGGACCATGATGATTAGCTGTATGATTTGGGAAAATGCAGAGAATCTGGACCGTCTGATTAAATCGCAAAACCCTAGGTGTGTGGATAATACAGTAATTATTTAAAAGGTTGAGGGTTAAAAGAAATGAAACTATTTTCTTCTGGAACGTTCCCAACGATTTGAACAGTTGAACGGCTGAGATTGTTTTCTTTTGAAAAGGGTGGCCTCAACCGACCTCACCCACTACAATTGTGGCGCTTGTCTACACAAGAGTTGATGGGAATCACGGATGTAAATAAAACATTCAAAAGAAATTAAACAATTTCACTTCAAAAATAAATTAAAAATTTTGAGAAAATTATTTATAATACAAAATACAATAGTATTTAAATTTGAGACAAAAAATTTGTATATGAATATATGAAATGTCTTTCTATTACATATTTATTACTCCATAACTAGTGCTAGATTTTTTAGAATGTATATATATATATATATATATATATATATATATTTTTTAATAGATATAAAATGAGGGTGATTGAAAAATAATAATAAAAAAAACGTGTGATTAAAACTCCATAAAATTGAAATTAGAAAATACGGTTAAAAAAGAGGGAGAATGGAAAGACAGAATTGATATGAAATTAAAATTAGAAAAATACACTTGGAAGAGAGAATGATGAGTAAAGAGAAAATATTTTTAAATATTTTAAAAATTAATAAAATTTAAGAGATTTTAATTTAGATGGTTAAGAAGATTCATAATTAGTACTCCTATTAAAGAAAGATTCATAAACTTATAATTTTATCCCAATTATATTTTAAAATAAAATAATACGGAGTATATAAATATGTAAGTGACATTGGAAATTTTTATACCACTCCCCAAAATTTTGATGAGTAAAATTATTGAAGATTTTGTTTACTTTTAGGTAGAGTAGAGCTGTAGAGGTGAGCAAAAAATTGAAATAATACTTTTTTGGACATGATTGACGTTATTACTTTGATTGTGTTCGGTTAATTTTACTAAAACTGGTTCGACATTAAAATTTAGAATGTTTCCATCTTATTTCGATTAATATGAAAAACCGAAAAATAACTAAATTAATTGAAATAACTGAAATTATATTTATTATATATATTGATTTATTTATTTATTTTTAGAGGTTTTTTTATAATTTTTATTAAGTACTCCCCTCCATATCCCTGAAAAACTTTCATTTGTTGGGACGGAGAGAAAAAGGTGTAATAATTAAAGTTTTGGGAGTAATTTTATATTTTTTTTATATAAAGTAAATAACGTAATTTGATTGAGTATATGGTGGGCCCAAAAAAATATTGTATGGTGGGTAAATACGTTTATACTGTGAGAGTGAGTATGCAAACTGACGGAGGTAGTAATAATTACAGTATATCATTAAAGTTTTACATCTATAATCATCTCTGTAACTTTTTATCATTTTTTTACGAAGTCTAAAATGTTTAGTGGGCACAAATAGGAGATATGGACATATCAAATTTGATTCAGTCGACTCACACCCGACACGACCCGCATTCTGATTTGTTTTTCATTCAAGTATTATATAAAAGGCTTATTCTATTCATTTTGTCTTTTCAATTCGAAATATTCACACATTATATCATTCGTTTTTTCTTGTTGTACATTTATTTCTCTCATTGATCCATTTTCGGGCGGTTTTCTTTAGTTTTTCGACGGTTTTCAGATTATTTATCCTCCTTATTAATGTCGAGTAGATGTAAAGCATTGTTATCTGCTTCTATTTTGGTGATTTATACTATAAATTTTCAACTTCGCATTTTTCGGGTGATTTTGAAGCATTGGAGTTCATTGAACTTTATTTTCTACGATTCACACTCAAGTCGACGATTATTGGTATTATAAAAAAATGTCAGGTTTTAAGGTTTTTATTGTACTTGTTTATCGATTTTTGTTGTTTTTCGATATTTTATGATAATGGTCTATTTTCTGATGTTTTCTGATTTTTGCATGTACTTTTTCTTTCAATTTTTATGTTACTTCTTTGTTTTCATTTTTATCCCATATTTATGTTGGTTTGTGTTATTACTAGTTCATTTTGCATGTGTGTTTTTTCTTTGATTTTTTATGTTGTGTTTTTTCATATTATGTATTTTTTTTATGATCTTTTTCCCTCTCCTATTAAGAATAGATTGTGATTTTTGTGTTGATTTTGAGTTCATTACATTACTTTTTTTTTTTGTGTGTGTTGATTTTTTGTCACTGGTGTAGCTTAAAAGATGTATGTAAATATAGGTGTAAAATGTAGGTGGATATAATTGTGTTGTCTATGTCAATATAATTGTAAAGTGTATATTATTTTTACGGAACAATGTTAATACTAAATACTTAACGGTGCTAAATTTACTACTGAAAATTGTTTACACTCTTCAATAACTTTTGTTGTATTTTTTGAATGTTGGTTTTAGTGAATTTGAATGGTATTATTTTGTATTTTCTAAAAGTGTATGTGAATACATGTGCAAAGTGTATGTGAATAATATGTAAAGGTGTTTTATTACTATGAGGTACAAGAAATGACTGAATTTTACTCCTATGTACTACAACAAATTCTAATTACTTAGAGGTACAAACCCCTAATGTATCTTCTCATATTACCCTTAAATAGAAATTATAGAATCGTTGCCTTTTTGTTCACTTGAGAGAGTAGAGAAAGTAGATTACTGTGAGAGATCGAGAAAGCTTTATGACAAAAAATGTCATGTCGCCGCACGTCCGAGGCTATTTCAAATTTCTGAAGCTATTTCAAATTCATCATACCCCTCTTTTATTTCTTCCAAGTTTTTTCTCTGTACCACCGATTAGAGCTTCCCAGATTTAGTTTTACGATTGAAGCCCATCTCGTTTCTTTTGTTTGTTCTACGAATTAGGAATTTGATAGGAGCTACTCTCTTTTATTCCCATCAAATTTGTTTCAAATTGTAACAGCATTAAGCCATATTAATCAAATTTAACAACATTGTACAAAAACAAAAGAAAAGTGAAGTGCGTTTTTCAAAGGTTTTGAAGGCTATTTATTGAGCCCCATTAATGGGTTTTAAGAAAACTCAAACATTCATTGAAGTTGTAAACAGACGCCACGTCCCCAAACCAGTATATTTATGAGAAGATTGAAAATTTTGTATGAGGATCAATACAAAAAAAAAAAAAAAATAGCAACCAAATAGAAACTGGTTAAATAGTTAAAATCGTAACAAGTTTTTCAATTTTTAAACAAATGAAAAAGGCTGCCGCAGCCGGAAACGATACAGTCCAGAGACAAAAGGCAAAATGGTAACCAAATAAAATTTTGATGAAAAAATGTATCAAAATAAAAACAGAGAAGGTTTACATACTTGAAAAATGTCGCCCCCACTAGTAACCCAAAGTATTCACAATGCTGTTGTGTATTCCGTGTCCATTTTTTTTTTTCAAAAATTATTCGGTCTCCATTTTTTCTTCCTTCAGATTTTTTGCACTAGATAAATTAAATGGTAGAGAAGGAAGGGTTGAGTGAGTTAGTGAGCAAATGTTTGTTAGGTAAAAAGAAATGTGATTTGATTTGTAAGATTGAAAAGACAAATTTGTGTGTAGAAAGTTGTCATATTGACATAATTGATTTTTGGCAGACAAATTGTTTTGGGGTACATTCAAAATTTTGCTTGGAATTTGTAGTTCAGAGTGATTGAATTTTATTGTAGTAGTTCAGTGTAGTGTTTGGTTCTATTTTGTACCTTGTATTCATTCTCCATGTGTAAAGTGTGTAATATTGTTACTAAAATGTTGCAGTGCTAGTATTTTTTTTTCATTAATCATTTTTTATTTTTTCTCTTTGTTTGATCAAATATGAGGATTAAAACACGAGAGGAGGGGTGTTATTAAGTCTTGTTGTAGGAGTAAGAGTAAATGTGTATTGTTTGTTGATAAACAAGATATTCCCAATCCTGTAGATGAGTATGTTATTGCTTAAGTTGAATTTAATAATTTTAAAAAAATTCAATAATTTAATAATTTTTCTATTACTAATTCTAGTTCAAGGTTGAAGGTTGATGTATATTTTGTCGGTTTGAATAGTGTTGTATGATGGAAATGTTTGAATGATAAAAGTAATGTTGAATGGGGTGGTTAGATGAAGGTTAAAAAGAGTTGGAAATGAGAAAACTCGTGGTTAAAAGAAAATTAAGGAAGTATTTATTTAGGGAGGGGTTATCAAACACCCCAAATTATGTTATTCCCACCCCATATTTTTTTGACAAAAATAGACTTAATTGAATTTACTAAGTTATCCTTTTAAACTATTTAAAAAATGTTAAAGACACCCCTAATAATATTAAAGACACCCCGTATTATACACACCCCATAGGCCCATACTTAAATTCTACCCCCATTTAACCCTAATTCGTCTATTTTTACTTTTACTAACAAAAAATTACTCAAATCTTAAAACCCTTCTCCATTAAGCAAGAATAAAGAGGCAAGTTGCAAGTTAGAGAAACTAGCTCATGAATTAAATGAGAAAGATGGTGAGATCTTTACTGTTAGAGAAATGTACGAGGAGTTGAAGTCTACTTTAACAGAGAAAGAATCCATCATCAGGAATCTTACGTCTGCACATATAAACTTCATCTCAATTGTAATGAAAAGCTTCGCAAGTTTGAAGAAGAAACTAAAGCACTGTTATTGACTTTGGATGATGCAAATGTTAAAAACCTTGATCAGGAGCAGCAAATTCATTTAGAAGAAGCCCATAAAAATGTACGTTTTCACTATAATGTCTCGAAAGATCAGAGATTGTGCGCGGCCGAACCAGCTGTGCAATACACAGTGCGTACGGCCGTACCAGCCGTACAACACTTGTGCGTGCAGCCGAACCAGCCGTGCACATCGCGCGGCTGCGATTCTGGCCGTGCGCGAACGCTGCAGCCCCAAATCACACGAGCAAGCGCCGTAACACAACACAAACCCAAAATCAAACTCAATGTATGATATACATTCATACCCAATGCATTTTATTATGATTTTTATACACTAAAACTTATTCAACAATTTGAAAAATCCCCACGAACCATATAAACCCTAGATTTTTTGAAGTAAAAACATTTAAAATGAAACAGATTGTTCGTTAGGATTTAAAAGTTCTTGCCATATCGATCTTCCATTTCGTTTGTTGTTCGTTAGGAATCGAGAGAGATTGTTCGGCTCTTGCTCTCCTTGAAATGCACGGCTCATTTGGGAGTGAGGGGAAGAAACGCACGGTTTGGGGGTGAGGGATGCACGACTGGTTATTCTTTTTGTTTTTAGGGGAGAGAATGGATGGGGTGTGTATAGTATTGTGTTAGAAGACAAATTAATTTAAATTTTAAGTAAAAAATGTTAGAAAGGGAATAAAATGGGGTGTGTTTAGTAAAAAAAATGGAATTTTAAATTTTGTTGGGGTGTGTTTAACATATGGGGTGGGAATAACATAATTTGGGGTGTTGATAGCCCCTCCCATTTATTTATTGCAAAGTTTTTAGTTTTTATAAAGAAAAGTGCAATCTATACTTATTGGAAATTGCTAATTTAATTTTCTGAAAAATCTGTTAATTTTACTTAAAAAAGTTCTCAATGAATTCTCAAATAAGTACTTGTTTGAGCTCGTTGAGCTTAGTGAGATAATTAAATACTCCTGTAAAAGAACAATTCAGACACTTTTCCATGGCTACACCATTCATTGATATTAGTAGTTCTGTTTAAAATTATTGATTAATTAGTTGCAAACTTCCACTTAATCAAGAGAATTACTGATCAAAGTGTCTAGTTTTAGAATCTTAACCTTGTCACATGTGAGAGTGGGCCACAAACCCAGGAAAAGCTTGGGGCATTATATGGAATGTGTAATGAGAAAAGAGATGAGGTAGTACGTTTCTCATTTGTATTTCAATTTTATAATGTTTTTATAAAGGGTTGAATACATGAAAATTTATCTTTACCGATCAAAAAAAAAATAAAAAAATTTAAACGTTGAAAACAACACCTCCAGTTAAAAGAGAAAATAATAATTTGGAGCAATAATAAGACCTTGTTATTAATAAGTTTAAGCTATGAAAGGCGCCATTAATAATCAACAAAACTAACTTTATCTACTTGTACAAAATCCCATATCCATTGGAGATAGAGCAAAACCCCAAAATGCAAGCTCTCCAAACCCTCCCTTTCTTCAAACCCCTCCTTCCCCTCCCTTCTAAACCCCTCCTTAAACCCCACAAATCCAACTTCCCCCACAAGCCATTGAAGCCGCAGCTCCCTCTCCCCTCTCCCCCGCGCGCCTACTCACCCAACGAGTACCCAGTCGGAGATGACGACGCATTTCTCGCATCATTCGGCCCCAAGGAGAAAATGTCCGAAGAAGAAGCCCGAAAACGGAACTGGATCGACAGGGGATGGGCTCCCTGGGAAGAAATCCTCACACCTGAAGCTGATTTCGCCCGGAAATCACTCAACGAAGGCGAAGAAGTGCCCCTTCAATCGCCCGAATCAATTGAGGCTTTCAAAATGTTGAGTCCCAATTATCGAAAGAAGAAAATTGCGGAAATGGGGCTCACGGAAGATGAGTATTACGCCAAGCAGTTTGAGATTAAGGGGGAAATTCCAGACCCGCTTGAAACTTTGTGGAGTGGGCCTCTTGCGCTTGCCCTAATACCGCCTAGGGATTGGCCGCCGAGAGGGTGGGTGGTGGATAAGGAGGAGCTTGAATTTATTCGCGGTGCGCATAAGGTGTATTCTCTTCTGAGAGTTGATGGCGAGAATGTGGAGGATAGGTTGGAGAAGGGGACGCAGGTGGAGGATATGTGCCTGGATAGGTATAAGGTGTTCTTGAAGCAGTATAATGAATGGGTGGAGGCTAATAGGGATCGATTGGAGGACGAATCTTACAAGGTTATACTTCTCGAGTCTGTGATTTTTTTTAATCTTGTTATTTTCTCTTTTAGTGTTTTTAGTTGTCATTTCATCTTGTTTGTGTTAGTGGTTGAATTGAGTAATTTATAGGGAAAATTGTATAATATGCACATCAGATTAGGGGGCAGCGAAACATGCCCGTCATGCTAGGGTAGCAATTTTAGTCCTCTAGTTACCATTTTTTTGCAGTTTATGGACAATTTAGCCGGAAAGCCAAAATTCACCACCTTTCAATTCTACTGCCATTTTCCGGGGAATAGAAGTTCAAGACATATATCAAATTGTTCGTTTTAAACTTAAATTCGTGGAGTTGTATTATACGGAATGGACACATGGAGAGACGAATAATTTGATATATCACTTGCCCTTCACTTTGCTGAAAAATGGCGGTGACAACGAAAGGTGGTAAATTCTACGTTTTCTGGCAAAATTGGTACCCCTAACATAACATGACGGACATGTATGTCCTTATTTTGAGTGAACGTGAGGAAAATTCTTAATGCCATACATGCCATACAAGATAGTTATGAAAAGGTGTTTGTTATTTTGCAGCATGACCAAGATTATTATCCTGGCAGGAGGAAAAGGGGAAAGGATTACAAAGAGGACATGGTATAATGGATGTGGTGCCTTTTTATCCTTATATTATATGTGATTAGTCAATGAACTAATTGCTCCCCCTTTTTTCTTTTGTGGACTGCAGTATGAGCTTCCATTTTATTACCCGGGACAGGTAAGTTATATTCACAGTTCTTCTTTTCCTTCGTTTTCATCAATCCTATTATTTAAAGTTATCCTTGGCTCCTTGCTTGATTAGAAATCAAAACGGGCGCCTTTCATGCACAAATTTCCTTTTTTTTTTTAATTGATGATCATATTATGCAAAGCTGTACTCTAAGTCTGTAATATTCGTGTTTTTTGTTTATACGATCAGTTGGGTCTTGATATGGTACTCAATTTCCAATCGAGTTTCATTTTACTAGTTTGTTAATACATCCAACTAAACAAAGTGAAATTTACACACCAGTGAATTTCCATGCTTTGAAGATAATGCACTTAAATAAATGGTTTTGAGTTGATCTCATCCCTAAGAGCTAGCTAAAAAAGGATAGGGCTACCCAAACCACGTATATGAACTTTAGTGTATGTTTATGTTGGAAAAAATACACAATATTATTTTATGCTGATTTCTGTTGTTTAATGTATGTTTATGAATGTCAATGTTTTCTTACACGAACTTTTCATATTTCTTGGTTAACTCTACAAGTTTATGAGCAGCTAACTTTCCTAGGAATGAAATATCAGTAATGAAACTTTCCTTTTTTTTTTCTCTTATTTTAGATCTGTGCTGGTAAAGTGACCGCTGTGCATCTTTATCAAGGCGCGTTTGTCGACATTGGAGGCGTGTATGATGGGTATGCTTATTTCTTCTGGGATTTTGTAAATAAGTGTTTCTGTTGATTTCCTTTCTTCAAGTTAAATCAATGGAGTATTTGTTTCTGACAATTCAAACATTGACCCATATGTGTGTGCTTGTCATTTATATCTTCTCTACAATATATTATTATGTTTTGGGTACAATAATTAGGTATTTCATCTTTGACTGTTATGAAGTTAACATTTATTAATCGTTGTAGCTGGGGCTAATATCTATTGGGTTAATTGTGTTCACTGCATCCACATGAATGAGATTAGTAAACTGGCACAGCTATTGACACCCAAATATTTTCTCAATACACCCACTTTACAGCTGTATATAAGTTTCTCATTACAGCTGTATATAAGTTTCTCAATACACCCATTTTCTTAACTTGTGTAACTAAGTTTCATACGCATTAATGTATTTTGTGATTCTATGCCTGCTTACATCTAGTTTCTCATCACTAGCCTTTTATAAAATGATGGTTATGTATTTGATGTGTTTCAGTTGGGTGCCTATCAAGCGTAATGACTGGTATTGGATCCGACATCACATCAAAGTTGGTATGCATGTCATTGTTGAAATTTTGGTAAGTTATGCCATTCATCTTTTTCTTTTTCTTTTTTTGATAGGAAGTAAGAATTTTATCAATGAAAAGAAAGATATAAGTGGTCCCATATACAGATTACTAGTAGATAAAGTTAACACAAGTTATAGAAACTTATAATTTGAAACTCCAGTCTCTAACTAGATCTGTGCATTCATCTTTTTACCATGCCATCCGTCTCTTAAGTCTACTTCATTTGAACTCTTTGATTTGCAAAAGGGAACACAGACTAGCCTACCATTCAAACTCACCGTATGATGTGAAAATGTTTTCTATGGCTTTAGACTGTGGAAAACTTCTCTCTGCTCATTCTGGACAAATTTTTTCATTAAACACCAACTTTATCATGCATGCTGAGGGTATAATCTGTATATTTTCCTCTGTATGCAGGCCAAACGAGATCCCTATCGCTTTCGATTTCCTATAGAGATGCGGTTTGTCTATCCTAATATAGATCACCTAATGTAAGCTTCATATTCTCAGACTTATAGTTTCCGAGGCATTATATGTCTTAGTATTAACATTCACAGTTAATTAAAATTGTCTCCTTATCTATGGTTTTGTGCCTTTGAACATATGGTACTCTGTTTGATTGCTAATAATTTGGTAAATTCTTTCTAATTATTTCCCAGCTCATTGATGTCATGTATGATGTTGTGCTTACAGCTTCAATAGATTTGACTTTCCTCCAATATTCCATCGTGATGTAGCCAATCCAGATGAATTACGGGTGAGTAAATACTTCTCAGCTTGATGTTTCAGTTCAATGTGTATTTCTTTTCAGAATATTATATAATTTATTTTTCAAAAAAATTGTTTACCAATCTTACATATACTAATAACAAATCTATGATATTCATTGCATTCCCTGATATCTGAGTTTTAATAGTAGACTGTGATGAACACCTCCATGATCCTGCTTCTAGTATTATATATATACACACACATATATATATACATTTTTATAAATGGAAGAGAATATGCACTCACATATTTTTTCATTATTAATATATTGTGTATGGTTCAGTATTCTGTAGTCTTATTATTCAAAGTATTTTATATCATCTCGTATATTCTTTATATGAAAATAGAAACTTCCGGTTTATGTGTGACTTGGCTTCTTTTCTTTACTGCTCTGAACTTTTATCGGACTTGTTTCAAACCGTATTTGAATACATCACTGCCTAATTGATCTCTTAGATCAAGATATTCAAGCCAAAATTCAGTTTTGTGTTTATGCGTAGTCTGTATGTTTCTTTTTGCAGCGTGATTGTGGAAGACCTCCTATTCCCAGAAAAGATCCTGGAGTTAGATGGGAGGAGGAACCTTTATTATCAAACCACCCATATGTTGATAAGGTAATTGCAAGCGTAAATTCATTTAATTTAGAATTCTTCAATTGTTTTAAAGAAGATCTATTAGTCATGATACTCATTGCAAGTTATTGGAAGCACATATTTTTACTTGTTAAATTAGTTTGTCCTGTAGTGTAATTTAGAGTCCTCTACACAACATTCATCATTGTGGGTTCTTTAGATATTTGCCTATACATAATAATTACCAACTTTTATATTTGGCTGTTTCTATCTGCTTCTTGATATCTCTAAGGGTGCCAGAAGACTAGATGATTCCCAATATTTGGGCATGAGCCACTACTAATGTTTCAGTTCTACCCATTTTTTTTTTCAAAGTTTAATTCTCTCCATAACTAACCGTTGTTGTTACTTGTTGATTGTATTATGTATATTGCTAATTTGATATCTACAATTGAATTATTTGGTTTCATATGACTGCATTCACCTTTCTATCATTACTGGAGTATAATTTTCTTTCCCCCTCCCTATCCTAATGTGCAATTGTTTGATCAAACATGATGAAAAAATTATTCATGGTGGGATGAATTGTTGTTTCACTATGTGCTGTTACTTTGCATAATTGCAAATACGAGTAGTTATTTTGATGCTAGTTAAGGCATGTCCAACCATGTTAGTATATTCTCTCATTGAACTCACTATGCTTTATTTAATAATCTGAAAGGTCAGTTTATTTCTAAATGCTGTAATATACTCCCTTGTCTAGATAACAAGCTTGTAAATATTATAGTTTTGGAATTTGCCAGTTTGTAACTAAAGATTATTATGTATGACTTTCAGCTCACTAATTACATACATTGCTGTGATTGCATGCAGATATGGAAGATATTTAATGCTGAACAGATGATCTTGGATGATCTGGAGGCCAATCCGGATAAATATAAAGGCAAAAAGTTAACAGAATTGACCGATGAAGAAGAATTTGACGAGGAGAACAGCATAGAGCATGGGAAAGCTTATTATAAGAAGACAGTAGTTCCCAGAATGACTTTGGTAATTATTTTACAATTTTCATCTTGTGGCTAATCCTTGGAATCAATTATGTGACATTGCTCAGTTCTCACTGGCAGAGAGTAAGCGTAAAAGAACTTGATTTGGAAGCTGCACTTGCTGAGCGTCAGGTATGTATGCTGTTCAATATCATCATTTCCTGCAGATAAACCTAAATTCCTTTGTAAAACAGTTATGCCCAGTTTGGTAGGGTAGGTTAGCCCAAGATAGATGCCTAATCAGGCCCAACATAAAATTTCTACCCAAAACGCAAAAACACACTTGATCGAGTGTATACCAAATGACCGAAAGATACACCATTTTCTATCATCCATCATAGTCCCAAAACAAACATATCCTGGGATCACGTTGATCTGTACAATTTAGTAAGATTATTCAGATTCCACTACTCACTTCGATTTTGTTTCTTTGAGTAAAGCCAAATGTGTAGTTATTCTCAATCAACAAGCTCAATATTTGATGGGGTACTTGTGACAGTGTTTTAACTTTGCCGATTATCAGATTGAGTTTACGGTGCAGGATTTCATTTTTCTTCGACTAAGCACTATAAATTGAAGAAGCTAAAAAGAAAGGAATTAAAGCAACATAATTTACTGGTCTGTTATGATATGAACTGTTTAGATTATTGATGCAAGGCAACTAGCTTTATGATGTTCCTGCTATTAATTGTCCTAAAACATTTGAATAAACACAACACATCCCCAATTTGGATTATCATTATTATTTCAGTAATCTACATAAGGTTAACATTCCACGTGTTCTTAAAAAACTTTACTTCATTGCATGCATCTCTTGCCCGTGTGTTAAAAAAAAAGCTTATTTCTACGTTATTTCAGCTCCATCGTAGACTAAAGAAAGAAGCTGAAGAAAGAGGAGAGACATTCAAAATTACGAAGCTGAGGCGAAATGAGGAAATGGATGAATATGACTTAGTCCATTGGCGCAGATCATTTGAAGAAAGAGAAGCTCTCCTCCGAGATATAAGCTGGTAAGTTTTAGCTCTATACTTATTCTGATTGTAAATTGGCTTTTAGTTCTTACCAGAAATTATGGAAAATAGAATAATGAATTTCTCCATATTATCTCTGCTACTTCGTTTCCTTTCTGTTGATTTCAGCACAAAAGTTAAACTTCTATAAACATGATTCACAGAAATTTAATGGCGAACTCGGTAATACAATTTAATACACAAAGGTAATACTGTTTAGCATATGAAGTACTATCACAATCTAGTGATTTTCAGAAGAATAACATATAAAGACTACTATTTTTAGAACGTGATACTTTGTATACTAAAATGAACTATTGCTTTAAAGAAGAAAATTTATGTGAATCTGGTTCATAGGAGACTTGCTCTTCCTTATTCGATAGTCAAAGTAGTTTGTTGCTAATCCCGTTGTATAAATTGCAGTCGTCAGGCGCTTGGGCTTCCGTTGGAAGAGCCGGGTAGGTATGTGGACCCGAGCTTCTTTGGAAAAGGCAAATACGACCCTGATAGTCCCTTGTATCAATATGACTACTGGGGGGAACCAAAGAATTCGGAGAAGAGCAAGCAAGAACGAGTGACTGATGCACACAACAAATCCATTGTCGGAAAGGGAAGCGTTTGGTATGAAATGTCGTATGAAGACGCCGTTAAGGAGCAAATGGAGAGAGAAAAGCGTGGAATCAAACCAAGAGAGTATGATGACGAAGATGATGATTTGAACAGGGAAGATGATGATGACGACGATGATGATGATTATGATGAGTACCTTTACAGCGTATTGGGCACTCCAAGCGCCACTGCGTCCAACCAGCCTCATGTTAATGGTACTGAATCTTCAAGATTGTCAGATGAAGGACTGTTTGAGGATTAGTTTTCAGATCTGAGAAATAATTTTTGTAGGTGTAGAACTCTGTAGATACAGTTATGAAATGTACCACACCGCTCACCTTCCACAACGCAAACATTTGCCTGCAAAAGATTTATATTTATACCATTGACTCAAGGGTTGAACACAACATAAATACTTACATGTCTCAGTTAAAATCCACAAGAAAGATTATAAGAATTGAAAAAAAACTATGTGCTCATTGTTGCATAGGGTGCTCCATATGTATTGAATTATTTATTCATTTACTTGTACTAACTTGCAAAGTAATTGTTCATGCACATTTGACGTTACGACTGATGTTTGCTTCAGATTATTCGACTTCTATCGAGATCGATTGATCTTTGATTCAGGTGGATGCCGCCTTCAATGAAGAGAGATCCAGCTTTTTGATAAGTTATGTGGTTTGTGATCCACGTGGTAAGGTGGTTGCAGCGGGATACAATGGTATTACTCACTCAGAATCTGTTCTTGGAATAAAATCGAGAGAGTTTGAAGATACTGTCGTACCAAAATGACTAGCTCTAGAATTTTTACTGAGGAATGCAAGTAAATCGAAATAAAGTGTTTAAACTTGACTTGTTTATGATCGAGAAAGACAAGGATTGTTTGGTCTCGGACAGAATTGAATGGGATAACAGGGGCTGGAAAATCAAATGGGATTGGATAAGAAATTTATTTGAGAGGGAGGGGAGTGTTGCTAATAGTTTATGCTGAGATGATTGGCAGGTTCATATCTTACTCGAAGGAGGACGATTATTGGCTGTGGAAGCTCGAAGAGATAATGGTTCATATTCAGTGACGTCAGCTTATAAATGGTTGTTGGAGAAACATACGGTCGACAATCCGTGCATTTTCTTGGAGGATGCTACAAGATAAAATTCTCCCTTCTTTGCAAATGGTGCGGTGAAGAAGAAGAATGCATCACTCACCTGTGTGTCACCACTCAAAGAGAATCTGGAAAAGGATATATGACTGGCATGGGGTGACATTCTATGAGGTGAGGGCATGTTTGATAATAAAGACTGATTATTCAAAATTAGGATGATATTTAAACTTTATAAATTTTAAAGCATAATCTACCCTTAATTTAAGTTATTAAACAAACAATAAAAAATGATATAGAGTTAATCTAGGTTCAATCTATGCTATCAAACATGGTCTGCCTAGATCATAATATGTGGCACTGCACTTGTTTGACGATCTGGAAAGCAAGGAATGCGTCTTGTTTCAATGGAGTAATATTTGAAGAGGATTCTATTTTTGACGCATTTCTTTTCAATGGCGGCTCAAGGCACGAGGGATGGTTAGTTCATGGAATTCTTTGGACGAATGGTACAGAGAACCAAAAAACTGTATAGCTGAGGAATGATGCTCTGTTTGTAAGCTCCTGGATTGTATTTTGGCATTTATAATTTTCTTTTTCCATTATCTATTGTAATTGTCCCTATAATTGATAGTAAAAAATTTGCCGTTTTAAAAAAAAAATAGACTTGTTTATTTTTTAGTCAAGCTAGAATTTATCTATCGAATTTATTATTGATTCAATAATTTTAGTCTAAAAGAGCACAGATAAGTCACGCAAAATTAATAGTGTATAGAAACAACAAATAAACCTGACGAAAATAATGCTAATATTCCAAAAACCAATTGATTCATTCATTAATAATTTAATATTAACAATAAAAGATGCAGTGTGTATGATCATTAATAATACGAACCAGTAATTCACCCGTGTGATGCACGGTAGTATATATACTTTTTGTATTCAAATTTTCTCATTTTATCTTATTGAAAAGAATAATTAAAAAGATAGTGTTATAACTTAATTAAACAATTATATTTTGTCAAATTCAATTTTTTTTAGTTTATTCTCATGATCACCACTTCCTTAATGTGATTTTAATTCACGGCCATAATGCTCTTATCGTTGAAATATCTAGCATTGTATAAAAATGAAAATATTAATTCAACATGCTGTCAAAGCATAACCGATTAACCCAAATTAATGTCATTTAGTTACTGTAAAAAAATAAATAAATCAAATGACAAATATATACTCCAGCTTAATGAATATATAGCTTGAATTTTTTTATTTTTTTTACAGTAAAAGCAATCCAACTAAATAAAACTTTATAACCTTATAACAAATAACAATTGATAATTAAATTATGCTCAATATATAGTTTTACAATTACATAAAACATAACTATATCACAATGTGTGTTGTTCCCTTCTTCAGCTTCACTTGCATATATTTCTTGTTCCTCAATAGTTTCTATAGTGAAATAGCTATTCTCACAGGTATCGTATGCTACATCGATTTCAATATTTATTAAACAACCATTAACCACAAAGATTTGGGCATGATGTTTTGTGTGTGTTCACTGCTATTCTGGACTCAGTACTCTCTTCTCATTTTCCTTGTATTTTATTCGACCACAAAAAATAAGTCAAATACTTATCGATTTTGATGCCATAAAATATAAGAATATTTGCTCTTTCTATTACTACATTGTTGATTAGTTGCAGATATTAATAATTTCAAAATAACTAAATTTCGGATAAACAACGACTACAATACCAATAGGCCTGTTGCATGAATAAATTCAGAATGATAACATCTAAACTAATACCTGACAATACCTTCCATTTGATTATATTGAGGCACATAAGCACAATGATTTTAGGCCAGTAAAGGCTTCCAGGAGAACCTAATGCTCTCATTGGAAAGTGGTTAGCATACTAAAACTTCATAATTTGGATGGTAAAGACACCGACCAAAGAAAAGGCAAATAAATGTTGCAGCAATGGAGCTCTTAAAAATATCAATTAATAAATTAAGACAACATTCCATAAATGGTGTCCATATACAATTGAATAGGACCGATATAAGCAGCAACCACGTTTAATAAAACATGAAGTCGTACCAATCTCTTTAATTAGTAGAAACAATTTTAATTTCATAAAAGTAGGAAGATAGTCATTGTACGGGCATAATTCATGAAGATAACATGAAATGTGAGGTCAATGCATATTTTTAGTTGTCATCAACCTCATTCAGAATTTCGGTCATATGAATTAGTTGGACATCATTCGACAAAGTAATTTTGCGGGTAATTAATTACTACATGACATTAGGAATCATACCATTTCACATACATGACATGGTAAGAGTTATTCAACATAAGTTTTGCGGATATTCCATTGGCGTCAATTTTTAAAAAAAAGTATGACAAAATTATTAGAAATAAAAATGACAAAGAGAATGAAATAAAACTAACCTTGCCAAGGAAATTCAAAATAGAGATTTAGAAATTACAGATATCTTGTGTCATATCATCAGCGTTCTCCACCAATTGGTTAAGTTGGGTAAGCATCCAATTCTTGTATCCATATATATGAGACAACATGCAAAGAATGGACACAAAAATATCTATTCCAGAAATTAATAGATAAGAAAACAACAAAGAAGGAAGCAATATCAGTCTAAAAAAAATTGAACAACGAAATATGAAAGCAATACTTTAAGCAGTACATATTCAAATAGTTATCAGAACTTTCAACTCACGGTGAATTTGGTGATTAATTTGTCCACAAAATGCAATTGTTGACATAAAGCAGAACATGGTAAACAAAATTGCAGTTTGGGAGACCTTTGACTGCAGAAACTGTAAGCAAAGCTGAGTAGAACCATTTAAATGTTAATGTTTAAAACAGTGGCCGACATTTTCAATACAAACACAATCATACATAAAATCGTAATTATACTTCACGAAAAAACAACAATTTAAATGAAAAATATGGAAGAAGCCACCCAAAACTTACAAAATTCAAAGGAAATTTTGAGAATGAAACAATTATTCACACTACAAAACTGAAGAAAGAACATGAAAGCACACAACGGATGATACAATAATTCGAATTAAAATTTTAAAAAATAAAACTAACAATATACAATAGCAAGATGAGGGCCAGCAAACTAAACGTTCAAGCAAAATAAAATTGAAAAGTTCATTAAAACCTACAATAGAAGTATTAGGACTCGATGACGAAAAAAGTACTAAAATAAAATTTAAAATTTATTTAGGAGCAAGGCCACAAATTGTGAATATCTTATAAGTCAGATAACTGTCCAAAATTTTGCTATTTGAACTTACCACACAACCAAAAAACGATACAAAATCCATATCTGAATGATGAATCTGATGCATGGAAAGTATATTTTTCTAGTGCACTTCTGATAGTGAGTAAGCTTCGAATTCAGAAAATATAATTAAAGAAGAATGTCAAATTTGAATTTCCTCAAATTATCCACTTCAGATTAATAAAGGTTTAAATTACTTATATATGAACTATTTTTTAAGGGAATTAGAATTCTGTCACTTCATTAATTCAAATTCATTATAATGTAAAGCCATTTATATATTAACCCTTCGATCCAAACATAAGATTACATAAGGCAAGAACTATAAATTCCAATCAAAGGCAATAAAATAAATTTACTATTAAACACAAACCTCTTTCAAAGTAAAATGTAGAAACACAAACTGAAAAACAGTCAAATACATCCTTAGTGAGAACAATGACCACAAATTGTTTGAATATAAAAAAAAAATCAGACATAAAATTCTAAAAAGGAGAATATAATGATTTATGAAAAAGAGTATACCTTCATGAAGAAGAAGAATACGTTGAATAATAGTTTAGGATTTCAAACTCTTCTTTCTTGCCAACCCTGCACCCGACATTGGAAATACTAACCGTGTGTACTGCTCTAGAAAATCTTGTCATGCACATGCGCCTTCAGCAAAGTCTACCCACACTAAATCCCTCCCAAAAAAAACACAAATTCTAAATATAATGTAGTGAGCAGAAATTTGGAACACAAATTTATATAAACAATTTTTTTTTATGATATTTATTAGATGAATGAAAAGAAACGTAAGATGAGAAAAAGAAAAATCATATAAGGATAATTAATTACACCTCTTACGTAAGAGGACATCCCAACGACATTTTAATACACCAACAACGATTCAATCTCTTAGTTTCCAGCTTCAGCCAACAATGATTTACATTGTTGTGATGTAGAAGTAGATAAATTAAGATTATTACCGGTGTTAGAAATCAAATAGCTGAAGATTTTTATTGAAGAAACAATCTAAATATAATGTAGTGAGCAGAAATTTGGAACACAAATTTATATAAACAAATTTTTTTTATGATATTCATTAGATGAATGAAAAGAAACGTAAGATGAGAAAGAGAAAAACCATATAAGGATAATTAATTACACCTCTTACGTAAGAGGACATCCCAACGACATTTTAATACACCAACAACGATTCAATCTCTTAGTTTCCAGCTTCAGTCAACAATGATTTACTTTGTTGTGATGTAGAAGTAGGTAAATTAATATTATTACCGGTGTTAGAAATCAAATAGCTGAAGATTTTTATTGAAGAAACAATAAATAAATAAATAAAAGCTGACAATGAGCATTAGAAAGGTAAAGTGAATAATTAGATAATTGTCACTAAATTACCTCTCTGGTGAATCATCCTTTTCTTTCTTGGCATCATTGTTGTCGCAGTTTTTCATTAAACCTGCAAACGTGGTGGTGTCTGAACTTTGATAATTAGAAACAAAATTGTTAGACAATTGAGTTATCTATTACACACAATACACAGTTTAATCTGTTGAAATACCTCAAGAAAATTGAATAACTACTTGGGATGAAAAAGATAAAATAGGTACTAATGCAATATTTGATTTATCAATGAGGTAGAAACTCTCACGATTTCAGAATAGGTATTCTATAAATCCAAAACAAAGTTAAGAACTGGTCTGAAAAACTAAAGAGCAACATGTGTGCGAAAAATCTAAACAAAATACTATGTTATCCTTATGAGATTTATCAGTATAGTATAAACTCCCAACATTCTAGAATAAGTATTCTGCAACTCGAAAAGGAAAATTGAAAATAAGCAACAAACAAATTCATGTCATTCGATAAACATAAGTCACTTAGGAAAGAAAAACTTATGTTCGTTTACCTGTGGGGTGAATTGTTTGCACCATAAGGAAGATGAAGACCGATGAAAGAAAGAACCCTTCTTCAATATGACATAGAGAAATGAGATAACAACTTACATCTAAATGAAAATAGGACAGAGAGAGTTAAATGAAAGTTTCAGACCAATTCTTTAGTTCGATGCAAAACCGAATTTTATAATTATTAACCGAAACTAAACCATAATGATGCCAAACCGAAACTAACCAAATAGTTCGATTTGGAATCGGTCAAAACCGAAAATAAAAATTCTAATAAAAATTCTAATTTTATTTATTGTATCTATTTTCTTTATGCTATACACTGTGTGACCTTTTCTTGAAATCATGCTAGTCAATTAATATTGATTTTCTAAAATCCCAAGTTATTGTATCTATTTTCTTTATGCTATACACTGTGTGACCTTTTCTTGAAATCATGCTAGTCAATTAATATTGATTTTCTAAAATCCCAAGTTAATCCATAGTAGAACTTCACATTATAGAAATCGGACCAGTTAGACCTGCCGTTCCATTTGCTGTCTTCTGTTTTTCATCTCTCGTCCAAGTTTATATCTCTTATTTTTTCACTGTAACAGAGCGGGGGAAATACAAAATTGGCCTAGTCAAAGTAGGCTTTATCAAAAATAGCCCAACTTATCTAAAACATTTAAAAATGGCCTATTTTTAATTAAATTAATTAAAAAAAAAAGAAAAAAGAAAATAAAGTACAGTACAGTAAAAAAAAACAGGGGCAGAAGCTGGGAGCATGGACTAAATCGTAAGAAATTCAAAAAATCCCTCTTCTCTCTTCTCTCTTTTCTCTTCTCTCATTCTTCCATTTTTTTCATTTTCTACACTCAAATTCTTCCATTTTTTCTCATGATATAATTGAAAGTTTGATTGAAGGTAAGAAATATATTTCTATTATGTTTATTTTCTTTAAATTTGTTGTTTTATGTTTTTATCATAGTAAAATTCAAGTGAATGTTTTTTTAGATTTACATCCAAAATTTCATTTTGGGTTGTTTAATGTGATTGTTTAGGGTTGTGTAATGTGATTGTTTAGGGATGTGTAATGTGGTTGTTTAGGGCTGTTTAAGGATGTGTAATGTGGTTATGTGGGGTTGTGTAATGTGGTTGTTTAGGGTTGTTTAGAGTTGTTTAGGGTTGTTTAGGGTTGTGTAATGTGGTTGTTTATGGTTGTTTAGAGTTGTTTAGGGTTGTGTAATGTGGTTGTTTAGGGTTGTTTAGAGTTGTTTAGGGTTGTGTAATGTGGTTGTTTAGGGTTGTGTAATGTGGTTGTTTAGGGTTGTTTAGGATTGTTTAGGGTTGTATAATGTGGTTGTTTAGGGTTGTGTAATGTGGTTGTTTAGGGTTGTTTAGGGTTGTGTAATGTGGTTGTTTAGGGTTGTATAATGTTGTTGTTTAGGGTTGTGTAATGTGGTTGTTTAGGGTTGTTTAAAGCTGTTTAATGTTGTTTATGGTTGTTTAAGTTGTTTATGGTTGTTTAAGTTGTTTAGATTATTTTTTTTATTAAATATTCTACTATTAACATTTATAATTTTCTTATTGAATTGTAGATATGGAGTTGCCTCAATTTTGGGTAAACATAATTTATTTTGGCGAGTTTATCAAAGAAAATGGTCAATGGGAATGGAAAAGAAGTGAGGGTGATCATGGTAATAATGTAGAAGGACTTCCAATATCTTCGAACATGACATATAAAGAGCTTCATTCCGAAGTACTAAGTTTGTGCAATGTTGATTCTTCGATGCATGATGTGGAAATGCGATTTCTTCTCACTGAAAAAAAAGAATTTCAAGTTCCAGTTCAAATCACTTTAGATAGACATTTGCAATGGTTGGTGGGTCTCAACAAACAAGGTCACTATTGTTCCATTTGTGTTACCCTTGTGAACAAAGTTGCATCGAATGGGCAAGAAATTGAAGTCAATGGGTTGGTGAACAAAGTTGCATCGAATGGGCAAGAAATTGAAGTCAATGGGTTGGTGAGCAAAGTTACATCGCATGTGACAGAAAATGAAGTCAATGGGACGATGAACAAAGTTTCATCGGATGTGCAAGAAAATGAAGTCAATGGGATGAATCAATGTGTGGATTGGAATACTTTAGAGATTGTTTCAGATATCAACACAGATATTCCAACCCAAAATGATGTTTCCAATAGTCCTAGATGTGAGTTTGTACAACATAGTGGAGAAGAAAACCACCTCTCACGTGATCTTCTTATTTCTTCTTCAAATAGTCGTACGTCACAGGTTGTTGTACCCATGGATTTTGATTTGCATCAAGGTCAGATTTATACCACTAAGAAAGACCTTCAAAGTGATGTTCACATTCTTGCTTTGAAGTACAACTTTGAGTTCAAGGTAAAAAAATCGAATAAGGAGGTTTACACTGTTGTGTGCATTGATGAAAATTGCAAGTGGAGGTTGCGAGCAACAAAGTTCAATGAGTGTAATTACTTTCAAATTCGAAAGTATGATGCAGAGCATACTTGTTCTATAACTATGACTCGTAGTGATCATAGACAAGCAAGATCGTGGATTATCGGAAATCATATCAAGGGTAATTTTGAGGATCCGAAGAAGATTTATCGACCTGCAGATATCATAAAAGATGTCCGTCTAGCATTTGGGGTAGAAATGAATTATCCAAAGGCAAGAAGGTGCAAAGAATCTGCTCTAGAAAGTTTGAGGGGTTCACATGAGGATAATTATGCTAAGTTGTTTGCCTATGCACATAACTTGTCTCTTTCTAATCCAGGTACCATTTATCATTTGAACGTTCAATACTATTAAAAAACACCATCTTAAACAATCTCATCGTTTATCATTAATTAAATGTTATATGTACTATTTTGAATATTGAAGTGTCAAATTTAAAGTTTATTCACATGAGGATAAATATGTTAAGTTGTTTGCATGTGCTCATAACTTATTTATTTATAATCCAGGTACCATTTATCATTTGGAGATTGATAGTCAATGTCGTTTCAAATACTTTTCTTAGCATTTGGGGCTTGTATTCGTGGTTTTCATTCTTCGATGAGGCCCGTAATTATTGTGGATGGCACATTCTTGAGTGGAAAATATAAAGGTACTTTGATTGTTGCTACTTGTCAAGATGGAAATAAGCAGTTATATCCTCTTGCTTGGGGTATTATTGGTTCCGAAAATAATGCTTCTTGGCATTGGTTTTTCATGAAATTGAAAGAAGTAACAGGTGATAGAGAAGATCTTGTTGTTATATCTGATCGTCATCAAAGTCTTATAAGTGTTGTGGCTGAGGTATATGAAAATGCACGTCATGGACATTGCATTTATCATATAAAGGGCAACTTGAGAACCAAAACTAAAAAAAGTGACACTTACTCATTTTTCATGAGGGCAGCAGAAGCATATACCATAGAAGAATTCAACAACTTTATGAATCAGATTCAAAGTACTGATGAAGCCGGTTGGAGTTATCTTAATGATACGGATTTCCAGACATGGGCCAGATCACACTTTCAGGGGCATCGTTACAACATCATGACCTCAAACAATGCAGAGTCTTTGAACTCCTTATTCAAAAAAGATCGTCAGGGTCCGGTTCTTGAATTGATTAAGCGTATTGAGAAAAAGTTACAAAAATGGTTCCACGAGAGAGGCAATGAAGCTCGAACTTGTACCACCAGATTAACCCCAACAATGGAAGAAAAGTTGCGTAAGTCTCTTGATAGAGGCAAACGGCTTAAAGTTGAACCAATTGATCAAATGAGGTATGTGGTGATGAATGAAACCAAAAATTTTATTGTTAACTTTGAAGAAGGCACTTGCACATGTAGGAAGTTCCAATTAGATCGTTTTCCATGTTCACATGCAATAGCAGCAGCAAGGCAAAGGAAGTACTCAGTGTACTTGTTGTGTTCAGACTATTATACGGTTGAGTTTTGGAGAGCAGCTTATGCAGGTGTTATTTCACCTGCACCGAATGAATTTGAATGGGTACTTATTGATGAAATGAAGAAACTGAATGTCTTGCCACCAGAGGTACGACAACAACCTGGTCGTCGTAAAACAGAAAGAGCGTTGTCAACTGGTGAATTTTCAAAAAAAAAAAAGAACGTCGTCAATTGGAGAGCCGTCAACTGTGGAATTTTCAAAAAAAAGACATTGTAGCAGGTGTAGACAGGTAGGACACAACAAATTAACATGTCGAGCTCCACTGCCTGGTTGAAAGAAAATCACTATGTTAGTGAATATGTAGTTTTTAATTTTTATCTTAGTTGAATGTGAACGATTAAATATTTGTACTAGGTGTCCCACTTTAATTATCGTATGTGAACGATTAAGTATCTGTTGGTATTTGATATTTTTTTTTTGTTATGAAATTCACATGGGAATTTTTTTTTTTTTTTGCTACTGTAAATTACAGATTTATATTAATATGTTGGTTTGTGAACAGAATTTTTTGCTACGGTAAGCAACAGATTTTTTTTTGTCTCTGGTAAACAACTCTGTACAACTCTAAACAACTCTAAACAACCCTGAACAACTCTAAATAACTATAAACAACCATGAACAACTCTAAACAACACTGTACAACCCTGAACAACTCTAAACAACCCTGAACAACTCTAAATAACTCTAAACAAATTCGTTATTTAAACAACCCTATATTAAACAAACTTATTATTTATCATTTAAAATGTGTTATTTGTACCATTTTGAATATTAAAGTGTCAAAATTGAAGTTTATTAATCTTATGTGTGATCAAATAGTGTTGTTTAGTTTTGAATGCCAAATACTATTAAATAATCTCATGGTAAACAATAAGATGTTATATGATCAAAATGTGTTATTCTCACTGTTTATCATTAATAAGATGTTATGTGTACCATTTTGAAGATTAAAGTGTCAAATTTAGAGTTTATTCACTTAAAAATAAGTAATTCACATCTTGTTTCATCTTATGTGTGATCAATAGTGTTGTTTAATATGAATTGCTTAATGTTGTTTAAAGTTGTGTAGCGTTGTTTAGAGTTGTGTAGTCTTGTTTTATTTCTAGTTGTGTAAGGTTGTTTATAGTTGTATAGAGTTGTTTTATATGTAGTTGTGTAGAGTTGTTCAATGTTGTTTAGAGTTGTTCAATGTTGTGTAGAGTTGTTCAGGGTTGTTTAAAGTTGTTTAGAGTTGTGTAGTCTTATTTTATATCTAGTTGTGTAAGGTTGTTTAGAGTTGTTTTATATATAGTTGTTTAGAGCTGTTTAGAGTTGTTTTATATGTAGTTGTGTAGAGTTGTTCAGTGTTGTTTAGAGTTGTTCAGGGTTGTTTAGAGTTGTTTTATATGTAGTTGTGTAGAGTTGTTCAGTGTTGTTTAGAGTTGTTCAGGGTTGTTTAGGGTTGTTTAAAGTTGTTTAGGGTTGTGTAGTCTTATTTTATATCTAGTTGTGTAAGGTTGTTTAGAGTTGTTTAGAGTTGTTTTATATATAGTTGTATAGAGTTGTTTTATATATAGTTGTATAGTGTTGTTTAGAGCTGTTTAGAGTTGTTTTATATGTAGTTGTGTAGAGTTGTTCAGTGTTGTTTAGAGTTGTTCAGGGTTGTGTAGAGTTGTTCAGGGTTGTTTAGAGTTGTGTAGTCATATTTTATATCTAGTTGTGTAAGGTTGTTTAGAGTTGTTTCTCTAAACAAAACAAACATGCTAGAAAAACATTAAAACTTGTAGAATTCTTCAAGTTTTCTTACGATCTAAAATATTCCAAACATAATTTTTCAAGTTTTCTAACAATCTAAAATATTCAAAACACAACTCTTGAATTTTTCTCACAATCTAAAATATTCCAAACACAATTCTTCAAAATTTCTCACAATTCCCTTTGTTAATCCTGTCATCCTGCACATCCAAAAAAATATATATATATATATATATATTAATAATTATCCTTGTATGAATATTTATAAAGTGAAAGACGAATAATAAATTACCTATGGATCAAAATGTTGGGAAAAGATATCTACTGCAAATTTTTTTCTCCATTCCTTCATGTAATCAGGACGGTTAAGGCCAACATCTTTTTTAGCAAACAAAAACTCAATAAACTTCACAGTAAACATGCCACAATCAAATCTGCATAAAAATGAGGGTTAGTATTAAGAAAAAATATAACTCATACAATATACTGAATTTCAACATACTAACCCATTAAGTTGTTGGGGGACACGCTATGCTGTCAATCGTAAGTTCCTCCATCTCATAATTCTCATCCACTTTTGCACGTATCAACATAGGAAGAACCTTTAATATGGGTCCAAGAATTTCACGATTGATGTGTCGTCCCATACTATTATAAACTAGAACATAGGAAGAACCTTTAATATGGGTCCAAGAATTTCACGATTGATGTGTCGTCCCATACTATTATAAACTAGAACATTCCTCTCTGGCATATTCACACTAAGTGCAATCCAATGTTCATTTACACAACAACAAGGAATGTATAGGAATTTACAACCCTTCCAAGCTTTACCATGCATAGGTGATACCCATCAACATATCTAATCAATGAATCTACACATTTCTTGTGCTGCTTATTATTGAAAAATGAATCCAAGGCTATCAACTTCTCCCCTTTCTTCATTTTTGTCTTAAAAATAATTTTACTAGCCTCGTTCATAAGTCCAAGAAAATACGTGTCCGATCAAATAATTCTGGGTATTGGTCAGCGTGTCCAGAATGATCAAATAATTCTGGGTATTGGTCAGCTCGTTCTCTTATGTGATACAAAGCAGTGTTAATATGCTATACAAAATGAACCTAACATCGGTCATAAGCCACTCTTCACCTAGGAGGTCATCATAGAACTTTCTCCCCACATCGCAATATGCTTGACTCAATTGTTCACTAAGCACGTAACAACAAACTTTTAAAAATATAAAATGTCATACACCTTTTATTTTAATTTATTTGCACATACTACTATTACCTGTTTGTAGCTTTTTCTAGCCATTTATCAAACACCTCTTTCTTTTCCATGTCAACAGCTATTACCTGTTTGTAGCTTTTTCTAGCCATTTATCAAACACCTCTTTCTTTTCCATGTCAACAGCTCTATATGGATCAAATTGATCAAATTGTGTGATGTTTGTTAATTTTCTTCGTTTTGAAGGATCAGTGTAAGGCGTGCGGTTAGATGGTCCAGGTTTACGCTTTCTAAGGCCACGACGTAACAAACCTGCTAACAACATATGCACACCAAGAATATGCAATAAGATTACAAATTCCATCAACAATATATACAAACTCAACTTTGTTCATACAAATTAAAACACAAACCTGCATCATTATTTGTTGACGATCGATCATCATCACTCAGTCCAATTGGAGTTGTCTCCAAGTTTTGATCCTTAGTAGAGGTTGTCTCCAAGTTTTGATCCTTGGTGATGGAGGTTGTCTCCAAAGCTAAAGTCTGATCCTTAGCAGAGGATGTCTCCAAAGCATGATTAGTGGTTGTCTCCAAAACTAAAGACCGATCCTTAGTAGGGCAGGTCTCCAAAGCCTCTAAAGCATGATTCTTAGGGGTTGTCTCCAAAGCTTGATTCTTAGGGGTTGTCTCATGATTCTTAAGGGTCGTCTCCAAAGCATGATTAGTGGTTGTTTCCAAAACTAAAGACTGATCCTTAGCAGCGCTTGCCTCCAAAACACGATCCCTCGTGTGAACACTATTATCTTCATCATTAAGAGACGTATGGTAGACCGGAAGGACACCACCATCTACTTCATCAACATGTTTTTTCTCCACTTGATCTATTTTTGTTGTCATCTCAATCTTCTTGTGGAGAGCATCAACCTTCTTGTCGATAGCATCAACCTTCTTGTCGAGAGCATCAATCTTCTTATTGAAACCACTTATGGCTTCTAAAATTTGAATCAAAACACTAAATTGAGTTGGTTGATGTCGAGTAGTAGACACTACATTTGGAATAATAGAAGAGCAATGCATATCCTACAAGAAGAAAGTATATCATAATTTACCAATTAAATACCTATTAATTAGGTATTGAAGATTACATTTTCAAAAAATATAACACCTATACTTACATCTTTATTTGAATCCCCTATCTCATTCTTTTGGAAGGATAATCTTTCTTCCATGTTTGATGCTCTACCATCATTAAACTTTTCGAAGACGAAGTAATTTTTTAAATAATGTTCTTCCCTTTCCTCAAGTGTGACTTCCAATGAAATTACTTCAATCTAAATATGATACAATAATAAAGAATGTTACTAATATAAATCAAAATTTAATTAATTATATGCACTACAAACCTTTGAATTGCTCAAAGCCTTTTTCACATCTTCATAGGAAGGTGTGAGAGTGGATTTCCAAGAACACATTCTTGGAATTTTATTGACAGTTTTTTGATGCACCAAAGGATTCACAAATGTGAGGAATGCACTCAAATGCCCAAACCTAACAAATAACAAAAAATTAAATAAGTTATTCATAAATAAGTTATATTAAATAATGGGTAAGTTAGAAAATGTACCTGTAATGCTAATGGAAATCCCCACAAAGAGTATTGTTTTTGATTACACATCTTTCTAAAAAATCCATGAACGGTGTAATTATAAGACTTTTTTCCCCATGGATATCTATCAAAGAGTTCCAAATTATCAACAATAGCCAAATTAATCACCTCAATTGAAGTATTAGGCTCTTTGGCTCTCAACACGCTTTCATAGATATACACTAATCCTAACTTGTATTTATCTTCTTCATTTTTTGCACTCTCAAATGCTTTTTTTAATATAGAAGGTACAACTGATTCACCATCATTGAAATACTCCTTTAACAACCTATTTTCACTAGGTATTTCATTTGCAAAGTCTTCTTCATTACCGGGATTTAAACCTGTAATAAGAGTGAACTCCAACAAAGAGAAATTCAAGAGTTTATCACTAATTGCCAACCATAACCCTTCATCATCATTCTTCGACTCAATGTCATTCTTTTAAACTCTTCTTAACAATAGATTGTGCATTAACTTACCCGAAAAACTTATCTCTCTCATTCCAAATAATTTGCCAAAGCAAGATTTTTTCAACATCTCTCGATGTTCTACATCGAGCCTTTCATAAATTTCTTCTTTAATGGTTGTTAGCCTGCTGCGTGAGCCTATTTTTGAATCAAACCAATCTTTAACCGGAATAACATACTCCATCAAGAACTGTTACGCAAAAAGACAAGATTAACCACAAACTTCATAACTGTTACGCAAAAAAACAAGATTAACCACAAATTTCATAGAGGGACTAAACTCAATTCTTAACAATGTTTAAAGGAAAGAAAAAAAAATATACAACATTAGACCTAGAAAAAGCATGCTCTGTTTACACGGTTTACAGATTGTCTCAAGAATCCTAGGATCTACCTTCAAGGCTAGAAATACATTTGGTAATATGGTAAATGTTCTGATCATGTATAATTTTTTTTAGTAACTTTTGATGTATGGTACCCATTTCATTAGACAAAAAAAAAAAAAAAGTGAAACACTCCACAATTCTTGTTTATTAAGGGACGAAACCCCAGTAAATAAAAGAAAATAAAAGAAGCACAGGGTAATTGCAATATTTGTGACTAACCTCAATTTCGCGGAGTCTCGTGCCCTGCGAAGAAGAAGATGGAGAAGCGAAGCAAAGAAAATGGAAAAGCTTTTGGGTAGAAGCTTGAGAGGAAGAAAGAAGGTTTTTTTTTGGCAGAAGCTTAGAAAAGGAAGAAAAGCCGGAGTCTCGTGTCCTGCGAAGAAAAGAAAAGATGGAAAAGCTTTTGCGCAGAAGTTTGAGAGAAAGAAAAAGGGTTTTCTTTTTGCAGAAGTTTGGAAGGAAATCGCCGGAAACTGAAGAAGATGGGGAAGTTTTGCAACAAAGAAAGAAAGGGGGTTTTCGAGAAGCCTTTGGAAGGAAGAAGAAGATGAAAAGTGAAAACTCCATCCATTTACTTACTTAACTCGCGGTGATTTTTTTTTTTTTTTTAAATTAATGTTTTTTCACTTCAAATATGGTCAAAGGCCAAAACTAAATATTGGCCGGGTAAACCGGCCATATTTGATAATTACCACGTAACAGAGCATTGCACTGATAATCTCTGTTATTCAGATAGTACGCATTCAAGTATTTAAATAAACAAACAGGGCTGAAATCTAATAGTATTAATTAAAAAAAAAAACTCACAAACACAAACTGCATTAATTACAAAAAAAAAAAACTAAACAAACAGATAATCTTAATACTATTTCATATACTAAATACTAACTACACAAATTAAATCTAAGCCCTAACCTAGGTCACTAATCACCATCACCATCACCAATTATATATATATAAAATCTAACCTGGCTAGAGAATGGGCGACGCCGTGGAGACTGGAGAATGGGAAACGCTGCGACGGTAATGTGGGCTGTGCCACTAGTGTTTACGGTGGGCGAGTGTGCGTCGCTGTAGATTTTGGAAAGGGGGAGAGTGGGCGTGAGGTGGGCGCCGCCGCTGGTGGCGTGGAATCGCCGGTCAGTGGCTTCATGGGTGTGATTTGAGAAATGGGATTGGAAATTGGGGGTGGGGGAGAATGGGATGCGTAGGCTGCAACTGCTTAGAAGATTGGGAGTGGAAAATGGGATTTGGGAGTTTCGGTAAGGACAGAGAGAGGAGGGAGATTATTTTTCAATGAAAAATTTGAAATGAAAAGCGCTGAATAAAGACTATTTTTTTTTAATGTGAGCCTCACAGGAGTAATATTTTAATGTTTTAGTATTTTGGCGGGAGCTTCTCAAGGAAGTCACTATTGTATTTTTATATATATACTAGTCAACAAGATCAAGAAAATGTAATAGAATAAATGTATTTAATATATTTAAGTGCTCGTCCAAAGATGTTGGCGAGCACATGTTTTAGTTAGCTGCTCGCCCGAATGTGTGGCGAGCACATGCCTATTTTACCTAGAGAAGTCTAAGTATTGAAGCCTTGGGAGACAGCATGGAGCGTGGCGACCACACACCTCGAAGGTCTGGGCGACCACCTTCCAAGATGATCAGGTCCTCCGGCGACCACCGTGGCCCAGCTCCTCGGCATCTCGGCGAGGACGACCACCGGAGGCGGTTTAGCATTAAATGCGCCATCAAATCACCTTTTCGGGCAGAAGACAGGTCCAGTAAGGGCGCGCCACGTGTAAAGGGCGGGCAGCCCCCAAAAACCACTATATAATGCCTAAAAGGCTCATTTGTAACATAAGTTCACACAATCCACCAAATCACTCCAACCCAAGCAATAAACACTCCCAAGCTCTCAAGCTTTTAGCTTCTCCAAGAAGCTACATCTTTGTTCTTGCTTTGTTCTTCATAAGATCATCAAGATCATCATAATAACCTCTCTAAACACGTAATAAACCCCGATCATAATACATGTTTGTCTCGTGCTAGCAAATAGTCCACATCCGAGTCAACCCGACGAAAGCACGTACAACAAAATGCTTTACTGAAAAAAATTGTTTCCTCTGTCAGACGGTAACAGCTTCCTCATTTACTCTGCAGTTAGAGCAACAAAAAACCATTAATCCAGTTCCTCATCCAATCCAAAATTCCTAAATAATATTTTAAGATTCTAGCATTTAGGCGAGAATGAAAAAAACTCACAGCATGGGAGGAAAATTTGACAAAGGCAAAACCACGGTTTCGTTGCTTTTGACCCGGTTGCACGTCTTTCAGCATTTGGAGATCAATGGATTCAATGTCAGGGAAAACCTATAGTACAGGAAAAATAATTGATTGGTAAGACAGACAGACACTGAGAGGACGTATTTTGGAAGCGAACATCATTAGAAATTACACAAATCCAGCAAGTAACCCAGAAAACAAAAGAAGTGTACATGGAGCACAATTCTGTTGAATTCTTCAGGACTCCAAGCTGAGAGAAGAAAAAATTCAGTAATGCACAAAAAAACAGATAAGAAACTACCAGGGGAAAAAGTAAGGAAATGTGAGAAAGCAAACCTTTGTTGAGATTTCCGAAGTATAAAGTATCCTGCTCAGTTAATGGGAGAACCCCAATCTTTTTTCCATCTAGCTGAAAATTAAAATATGGAGATATCAACAAAAAATAGGCTTCTAATTGCATTAACAAACATAAATCAGGAAATCAGTTAATCCCATGCATCCATACATCACATCGATGAGGTGATCTTACAAGTAGATGCAGTCTAGCCAGAAAAATAAGAGTCTATTTTCCAGTACTCCCAACTTCACCCCAGTGTGGCTATCAGCTTCTTTATCATGACAAACTATTGTTATTAAACAGATTAAAGTAATGCAGAGGGTACTAAATTCAAGGAAAAGAAAGGCACATTTTTGTCCCAGAGCCTAGGCGGAAGAGTTAACATGAGTTAACTATACCAACTAAGCAGGTATCGGCTCGTCCTGAACTCGTTTAATCTCAGTTGAATATAAAACCATTCACAGGAATAATTCTATTAAGGCCATGTTTGATAGCTTAGATTAAACCTAGATTAATTATATATCATTTTTATTTGTTGTTTGATAATTTAGATTAAGGGTAAATTATGCTTTAAAATTTATAAAGTTTAGTTATCATCCTAATCTTAGATAATCCGTCTTTGCTATCAAACATGCCCTAATATGATTTACTAACGCAACTTTTTAGCTATTGAGACCTACATGTATAATAGAATCAAGATGCTTGAACTCAGTTTAACTCAGCCTGACAGATCCTTTAAGCTTGTAGTACGGAAAGTTCATGTGTCATGTCTGAGCATATATTCTCAGACACCTACATAATACCAAGCTTTAGCAGCCTTTTCTCCTCCCATGCTAGCATATATTCTAAAATTATAGGTATAGAATTCCCTAAAACTGTTAAGTTCACACGAACTGATCTATATTCAGTTGGCATGTGATTAGGTAAGTTTAACATAAAGGGAATGCAAAACATCATTTACAATCACTTGCTGCACAAAGTACCAAATGAGTCAAATATCAAGTTTCTCAAGAAGATTCAGAAGCTGATCAGTTTTCAAGAACAATATTTCCCATTGAAGAAACATTCGCACAGAAATTAAAGTTAATTCTCACCGTTGTTCCAGATATCTCCCTCATAGCTTTGGCCGCAGATTCTTTTGTTGCAAACCTCATAAAGCAAAATCCCTGCCAAAATCATAAAAAAAGGCATAAGTAGGAAGAAAGTATCCATCATGTTCTTGCCTCATGATACCTTCTCATCCATAATGTGATCAGGACTGAGGAAGGGGCGGGGCATTCGAAAAATTCATCCCAAAAAAAAGTAAATGAGGTAGCATGTAAGCTTACCTTCATACCGCCTTTCTGGTCCTGTATCATACGAATTTCCATGATTTCACCGCATCCAGAAAATACCTGAGAAGGTGGGAGTTTTCCACAAGAAATTTGCATGAATATAGCTCAAAACTGATGAGTGGCCATATATACATTATTTTGTGTATATATAAGACTTCACCTATAACTGCATACCCACAATTTTTTTAGAGCAGGAAAGAAACCAAAAAGGACCACTTTCCCTAGTTGAATGCCACATTTTGATACTCCATATACATGCAAACACGAATGGTAGAAGCTCTAGGCAATTCTGATAGGATACAATTCTTTCCTTCTATGTTTCTTAGATTCATAATTTTATTTATTGCACTATGTTCTGGTACTATTGGTACCTCCATATATTGATCTTGTAATCCATTATATGGAACCTTCACTATTCAATATATGGCTTTTGCTTGATTAAAAAAAAGTAGTTGTCACAGGAAAAACATCAAACACTTAAAAGAGCAAACACAAGATATGAGTTCAAATGAGAAAACCTGAAAATTAAAGATCACATACAGATCGATTGGGTAAACAAAATATTCAAGAAATTGAGAAAATAAAAATAAACGATGATATATAAATGCATCGACAGCCTAAACCTACCACCAACAAATCCATGAGATAGAACCATAAGATAGAAGCAGTGGGACTACATTTGAATAACATTAATTGACGGCAACAACAAAAATGAACATAATCAATGTGGGATTTGCGGATCGAAAATACCTGAGAAGGTGGGAGTTTTCCACAGGAAATTCGCATGAATATAGCTCAAAACTGATGAGTGGCCATATATACATTATTTTGTGTATATATAAGACTTCACCTATAACTGCATACCCACAATTTTTTTAGAGCAGGAAAGAAACCAAAAAAGACCACTTTCCCTAGTTGAATGCCACATTTTGATACTCCATATACATACAGACACGAATGGTAGAAGCTCTAGGCAATTCTGATAGGATACAATTCTTTCCTTCTATGTTTCTTAGATTCATAATTTTATTTATTGCACTATGTTCTGGTACTATTGGTACCTCCATATATTGATCTTGTAATCCATTATATGGAACCTTCACTATTCAATATATGGCTTTTGCTTGATTAAAAAAAAGTAGATGTCACAGGAAAAACATCAAACACTTAAAAGAGCAAACACAAGATATGAGTTCAAATGAGAAAACCTGAAAATTAAAGATCACATACAGATCGATTGGGTAAACAAAATATTCAAGAAATTGAGAAAATAAAAATAAACGATGATATATAAATGCATCGACATCCTAAACCTACCACCAACAAATCCATGAGATAGAACCATAAGATAGAAGCAGTGGGACTACATTTGAATAACATTAATTGACGGCAACAACAAAAATGAACATAATCACTGTGGGATTTGCGGATCTGCTGTGGAGGTTTGACGATAGCGGTTTCGCGGCTCATGTGCGGCGAAGGTCAAAACAACTTTAGGCGAGGTGGGCGACCAAACGGCTATGGCAGGCGGCTTCTTGTTGCGGTGGGCCCACCGTCGTGGAGGCGTGATTTTTGCAGAAGGGAAGGGCGCTGGGGCGTGAGCGGCGACCCAAGGGAGAAGTGGTGTTGTGAGACTTCAAGCTGCGTTGGCCTCTTCTGTGTGATGTGCGCAACTTTTGAAGAAGAGTTGTAGCAGATCTGCATATGATTTGTGTGTTTTCAGAAATTTGGCCCTATTTCAGGCAAGAAATGAGACTATGTTTTCAATTCAAAACGGTGTTCTCACTCCTCAGTATTTTGTAAACATTAAAGAGAGAGAAGGGAGTGTATACCTAGAATTTGAAGAGTTTACTTCCAGAGAAAGCCAAAAGTCCATTTCCAAAAATAGTATCTAAAAAGTGGGAGGGAAAATATTTTTAGTATACTATGCTGTTATTATATATATATAGATATATAGACTGTGAGATGAATTTCGAGTAATCATCTATCTTTAATCACCAAGCTTTACCTTAGAAGTTAGAACTTAACATATCACCTTTGCCAACTAGGTAGCATAATGTTAGGAATTAATATACAAGAATTAATTCCCACTCTCTCTACAAGTTCGGACTTTTAGATGAGACGGAATTCTTTCATGGTATCAGAGCAAACCGGGCAAACGACCTGAGTTCGATTCCTGTTGAAAGCACTCCACCCATTTAAATTGTCCACTCGATGGGCCTCCTCTCCCAAAAAAGGGCAAGAGGTATTAATCCGGCCCACGAGTACGACCGGGCAAACGACCTGAGTTCGATTCCTGTTGAAAGCACTCCACCCATTTAAATTGTCCACTCGATGGGCCTCCTCTCCCAAAAAAGGGCAAGAGGTATTAATCCGGCCCACGAGTACGAGTGAGAGGGAGTGTTAATTCCCATCAAATGTTTGACAGGAAATGATAATGAGATTTTGGATTACAAATACTCTCGTAAACATTATAATCTAAAAAACACAAGGAAGAGGTTCAAATACATCAAAGTAGAAATAATTCAAAAAATATTGCTACCTCTTTGAGATATCGAACTTCTTCTCTCTTCTTCCATTTTACTTCCTGCTTAGACCAATCTACATTCTACAAAATGTTGAGGACAAGGACAGAGTCAATGAAGAAACAGAAAAGTTTCAATGCATCCTTTTAAATTCTCTATTCAACCAAGATGTGAAGGGCATATATCTATTTTCTTGTTAACAAACTGTTGTATCGTAACATCGCCTAGTCAACAGTCATCATAATATAAAGTAGTTGAAACTGAAGTGGAGCATCACTTGTAATTGTAAAGCAAAGTCATTCTCTCATAAAAAATACAATGTGTGGTGGCACGTGCATACATGTCATCTTGTTTCAGTTTAATTTGTTTAAAAGAGGTATCTGTAATAATATTGGTGTTCTGCATTTTCCTCACCTTTCTCTTAAGAGAATAATTGCACTCTGCTGCTTCAAGTGTTTTTACCGTCTGCACAATTAAAACAAAATATCCAAAATCACAACACTTAATACTTTATTTACAATTTTGGCAAAGTACCTTCTGAAGCTCCCCATCCGCGACAACAATTCTAGATGCATAAGGTTGTCGAATTCTCTTAATTTCACATTCTCTTTTACATACATTGTGGGCATAAGTACCTTACTTGAGCGACCCAACCATTTTTTAATGCAAGACAACTCATATATGTGTCCGCATAGCAAACAACTACATGTTCCAAAAATGATAAACGAAGTAAATTTGATTAACCAAATAAGATCGATTTTGAAATTTTAGCAATAATATTTTTACATATATGTGTTAGAACCGTGGGGACAGTGACACGTGGCTGCATTCCAGAGTTAGAAGTAGTGCACAGTCGGTTGGGCAAATTCAGATTCCAGGTTAATAGGTCTGGAGGAACCGATCTGGGATCCATCAATCGAACTGAGGAGGAGGACCCCATGCTTGTGTGACGGCTCCTTGATCGTGCGGTATCACTGCACTATTTGGAAGGCGTTACATCAAGAAAAGAGAGATAATCCATAAAAGATCATGAAGTCCCCCCACCCCCACAAAAAAAATAAAAAATAACCAACCGATTAGAAAGGTTTATGTGAATACATTACCTGCCGTTGAACCTCCTAGATTATGCAAATTTGGTCCTAGTGTCCTATCTTCTAAAATGTTAATCAAGTCACGAGTAATCTGCAAGACCAGAATTTTGCAATTGCAAATGAGTAATAAATGTCAAAAATACTCACAAAAACAAAAGGTAAAATGAGAGGGAAGAGAAAAGTCAGCCTCACATGCTATTCAGAGGTAACGGTTTGTTTCAGTGTTTCATAATATGTAAAAAATTATTAGTATATAGAAACAACAAATAAACCACGAAAATAATGCTAATATTCCAAAAACCACTTGGTTCATGGAGTAATATTAATTTCATGTTTGCACATTACATTTACTAGTAGGGCACTCGAGCTAGCGCACGGTCTAATATATTGAAAAATGTCACAACATTTTAAATTTTAATTTTTTTTATAGTGTCATTTTACAATATCACTAAATTATATTAAAAAATATATATTATCATAATTATAACATTATTATTAACTCATTATTATTTATTATCATAATTATAACATTATTTATTATTAACTCATATTTATTATAATAAATAAAATTTGCAAAAAAAAAAAAAAAAAGATTTAATGATTTATGTTTGAAATCCAATTAAATCAATATCTTATATAAATAAATATAGTTATAATATTTATATTCATTATAAGTATATAAAATAATGTCTAATATTGAAATGTAAGTATGTTTAGAATATGGTAAAATAATTAAATTATTATAAAATATTAAAAAAAATGTCGTAGTAATTCAATAATAGGTAAATCACATCCAATTAAATAATCCAATAATCTAATATCAACAATAGTTTAACAGAAAATATTTTTTTTAAAAAATTGTGAAACTTAAATATTAAATTACTATAAAATCATATATAACTAAAAACATCATAAAACATTACATTTTTTCTGATATTGCAATCACGACTGTTGTCATACGTAGTAAGAACTTCAAACCATGACAATTTATTATTCTAAACACAGCTATATATAATTGATTATAATTAAATACATAATTATGCCAAAATATACATACATAAGAAAATGATTGTCCCTAAAAAATTGTCTGCGTTGAAACTTGAAAGTAATCTATGACACAATCAATCAATGAAAATTGTCATGTGACACAGTCAATGAAAATTGTCTACGTTGAAACTTGAAAGTAATCTAGAAGTAGTCAACGTTGGTCTGGATATCAATGTTAATTGTCATACTTCCAATTATAACCCTAGCTTCAAGAACCTTATCACTCAACCTAGTTATAATTAATCAACCTACACATAGAATAAAATGAAGTATATATTTATATTATAAATTTAAAGATAAAGAAATGCAGAATTACAAATGCAAAAATAAAAAAATAAGGATTTTTTTTTTTAAAATATGACACAAACTTGGTTCCACTGTACAAGTCCCTTAAGTGATTAATATTTCTCAATAACATTACCGGTGTTCCAATTTTTAGATTTAGTTCATGATCAGTTACACTCAAATTCTTTATGAAATGTTAAATAAATTATAATAAATACATT
Source organism: Galeopsis tetrahit (assembly GCA_963675135.1). Classification (NCBI taxonomy): domain Eukaryota; kingdom Viridiplantae; phylum Streptophyta; class Magnoliopsida; order Lamiales; family Lamiaceae; genus Galeopsis; species Galeopsis tetrahit. The sequence continues at coordinate 42,593,406 of OY776134.1, forward strand.
ATCAGAAATATGACGGTAATAAATTTTAAAAAATTATATAAATTAATTGAAATTCAAAAACCCACATTCAAAGAACTATCCTTGACAAATTTTGCAAATCAAGTTTGAAGAAAAATGTACTTCCTTTCTTTTCAACTTAACCTTCCATTCCCCATCACCAAATACGATCATCGCAAAACTTGAACGAAAAAATAATTCATTTGAATATGTATTCCAACATAAATACGAAACAAACTACATTATAAATATAAAAAATAAAATGAATAAAAAATAATTAAAAATAAACTTATTTAAAATGAACATTTAAAAGGTTCAATCATAAATTTATTACCAATCGACATTTACGAATACATGAACTTGTTATGACACATGTGAATGAAGAAGAATCAAAATTCAGTGGAATTAAACCCTGAATAGTCCTTAAACATTTAGAAATTGAACGACATTAAAAAATGAATCAAACATACAAAAAAAATGTCATACCTTACTCAACATATCGAGTTTTGTTCAAGAATAAAGGAATCAAACAACCATACTTGTAATAAACTTTTACATAAAAAGTAATAAATAAATTATAACATTACCGGTGTTCCAATTTTTAGATTTAGTTCATGATCAGTTACACTCAAATTCTTTATGAAGTGTTAAATAAATTATAATAATTACATTATCAGAAATATGACGGTAATAAATTTTAAAAAATTATATAAATTAATTGAAATTCAAAAACCCACATTCAAAGAACTATCCTTGACAAATTTTGCAAATCAAGTTTGAAGAAAAATGTACTTCCTTTCTTTTCAACTTAACCTTCCATTCTCCATCACCAAATACGATCATCGCAAAACTTGAACGAAAAAATAATTCATTTGAATATGTATTCCAACATAAATACGAAACAAACTACATTATAAATATAAAAAATAAAATGAATAAAAAATAATTAAAAATAAACTTATTTAAAATGAACATTTAAAAGGTTCAATCATAAATTTATTACCAATCGACATTTACGAATACATGAACTTGTTATGACACATGTGAATGAAGAAGAATCAAAATTCAGTGGAATTAAACCCTGAATAGTCCTTAAACATTTAGAAATTGAACGACATTAAAAAATGAATCAAACATACAAAAAAAATGTCATACCTTACTCAACATATCGAGTTTTGTTCAAGAATAAAGGAATCAAACAACCATACTTGTAATAAACTTTTACATAAAAAGTAAACAATCCATCATAGTAAAATGTCGTATAATTATTAAATAATTTTGTTATCTCGAATAAAAGCTAGAATTTCATCATTTAACAAACTTGTAAATTGAATTTTGAAAATCTAACTCCACAAACCATTGTTTTCCATCAAATCTCTTAATAAATATTGATTGTGGAAAAATACCAATTAACATCTCGTAAACCACATAAAAAATAATTTATTATTCAATAACACCAAAATACATATATATATATATATATATATATATTAAAATAATAGTGAAGTAAAATAATAGTTATTATATTAAAATAATAAATAATATAACAATATAAATAACAAATGTAGACAACACATACCATAATCTCACTGATAAATTGGAAAAAAACATTGATAAAATAAAATTTTATAATTTCTCCTGAAAAAAATGTATTAGTATATTAAATAAAAAAATGTACCTATTATACAGAAAAAAATAAAAAATATCAAATGATTAGTAGTTACAAAAAACAAAAGTAACAGAGTCTTGAAGAAAAATCGGATTGTTAGTATCTTTCAAAAAAAATATTAGTCGGATATACCTTAACATACATATCTGAATATTTATATTCAGAAAATTTAATTATATCACAAAAAGATAAACTATTATACTTTTTAAAATTTGACCAACCATCACAAAAATACCAACGACATCTAATCACTTTAGTTTTCCGTTTGTATTCACTTTGATTAATAAAAGTAATTAACGAATAATGACTCCACATTTTCCTTTATCTTCAGCAGTACATACCCATTAGCAATTCGTTGCAAAATAAAATTAAAATTAATTATAATATTACATACAACATTAGTAATAAGTAAATATTGATATGACTAAATGTAAAGAATAAATTATCACATTTTGTTCATGTTCAATTGAAATTAAATTTTTTTCAATCAATAATATTTATAATGTTGTATATATAAAAATAATACTTAAATCTATATAATCATAATGTAGAAAAATATATAATATAATAACCAAAATTTAGAATTCAAAATATTATTTTAAATATAAAAAAGTTAAAAATTATACCATATAAAAATGTTATTGAATTAAAAAATATATTAGTATATTAAAAAATAAATTATTTGAAATTATTATCAAAGTAAAACATAAAATTAATTTAAAACAAAATTTGAAAAATATACATATCCATATAACTATAAACTTACACATGACCTTAAAAAATGTTATTTTTAAAGGAGGTCATTCTATCGAATTTGCTAATTTAAGTATTAGTATTTCCGGTGATGGGAAGTGTAGGCCCATTGAAAGACTTTGACTAAAATATACATATATTATATCACAAAAATATTGAAAAATATATTCCATATAATGACAATTATAGATTTTAAATATATTAATGTGTAATCAATAAAAGAAAAGTATCAAATATATAAATACAATAATTGAAAAATATTATCACTAACTTGAAGCATTCCAACGTAAACATATTATCACAATTTTAATAATATTTTACATTGTTTATATTTCAATTAGATTAAATAAAGTTGAAACTTCAATAATATATAAAACACAATCATAATTAACATTCAAATAACATTTCAGCAAATAAAAAATAAATAAGTTGCAACAACACATAAACTAATAAATAACATAAAGAATCAAAATTCAAATAAAAAACAAAATAAATATAACTCAATTGATGATACTAATAAAATTCAACAAAATAGTGTGATTGTCATACGAAAAGCAAAGCAAACAACTCAAAATCAAGAACTAATTAGTCTTGCAACTTGAAATGCGCGCGAACGAACCAATAACTCCAACATCATTGCCATCAACTTAACAAAATATGATTTGATCATTTTTACGAATACAAACATTTTATACCAACTTACATCGGTTATATGATAGTCAAATTATATGAGAATTACTATAGTTAATCAACTTTTGCACATACTTAACTAAGTAAACTTGTCCGGTCAGAGAAATAATACTTATATGCAATGAATCCAGATTCTTTTTTAAAAATTTATAATGCAGTATTCAACAGAGATTGTTTAAAAAAAATTAAATTTATAAACTATATAATTAAAAAAATTCACATTAAAAAAATAAATTAACACAAAATATCTCACCATGTAACTTTTATAATCTGCAAATTTACATTTTCGATTTGTTTCATGTTTCCAGCCTCGTTGCAATGATGCAAATAGACTTCAGTAATAGTTTGAGGAGAAAAATTTATTTGACCACATAATATTATTTATGAATATTTTTAACAACTTTTACTGACTACCTTAAACTAAACTATCTAAAATTGTTACTCCGTATATAATAATCATTAAAATAAAAAATAAGAAACAACATATAATTATTGTTAACTTTATTGAAATATAGTAATATAATGAATTATATAATATACATGACCATTTATACTAAGGATATGTTTTAATCAAATAAAAATCATTCAAATACACAATAATAAAAAAAGTGTTGAAGACATAATAAAATAGAAGTCGTAAATTTTCAACCATAGTTTATATATTTGAAAAGTAGAAACATCATCATGACCATCCACTGTTCACAGATGACAAACTTCTAAAAATGAGTGCCAAAAAGCATCGACTAACATCGGTGAGATAATCTGAATATTTATAAATATACAAAGTAAATGATTATGTACAAAAAAACTTATAATAAAATACTAATATCAATAATTGATATATATATATATATATATATATTTATATATAGTTAAACTTACAAATTCATTCTCATACTGAGCTTTAATTACCATGTTGATATCTATTTTATCTAAAAAATATATACAAAACAATAACAATTATAAAATTAATAAAAAAACAAATTTCACACTAACTAATTAAGTAAGGGGTTTTTATCGTGAGACATGGGATTCACCATGTCATATAATAGACATTCAATTAAAAGTTGACATATCGTTTGAATTTGTCATGTGCGGTCGCACTTCGTCATTAGATAAAATAAAAATATTTGAAAAAAAAATACTCCCTCCGTCCCTTACTTGAAGCTACATTTTACCATTTTGGGCGTCCCATACTTGAAGCTACATTACCTAAAATAGCAAAAACACTTTTAAACACTCTCCTTAAAACATCACAATATTACAACAAATGCCACTACTTTATTACACTAAAAAGTAATTTTATTACTATTTATAAAGTTGAAAAGTCTTTACTACCCCCACTTTATCTTACACTATACTAATAAACAACTCATTTATTAAAATCCGTGCCAATTTGGTTTGTAGCTTCAAGTATGGGACGGAGGGAGTATTAAATTCCTGAAATATTCTCAGATTATTTAAAAATATATATATATTAAAAAATATTCTAAGAGTTTTTTCCCGAGTTAGCTGGGCCGTAGATCTCGAGGCCCGAGAGAAAATTTGTCCCAATTCTAGCCCAGCCCAGACCAAACTCGGGCCCGACTCGTTCAGCACAAACATCGGACCGATCAGGCCCGACCCGAACCTATTTGGTCCGATCTGATCTGACTCGTCCTAACCTAACCCAGTCTGGCTCGATCCAATTTGAATGAAACATACATCCCCAACGGGTCATGGGCCGGGGCCAGCAGCCCCAACACAGCCTGATCCGACCTAATCGATAATTTTAGATATATATGTCATTTTATAATTAAATATTTTTATTTATTTTTAATTAAAATGATATATTCGTAATTATTTATTTAATTTATTAGTAGGGCGATGTAGTGCGATTGCATTTTTTTAGGGCAAACGCAATAATGCAAAGTGCAATTATATAAAATAAAATTTATACGTTAGATCAATGATATAATGGTATTTGAAGCATGGTTTATAATAAGGACAGAACTTTTAGAAAGACCCAACCAAGTAACCATATAAAATTATAAATGTTTATAAAACAATAAAAATCATAAAAACAGATAAACATAAAAAAAAATTAAATTTCAAACGAATAAGATTTACACACAAAAAAATTTAAAAAATAAAACAAAAAATTTAATTAAAATGTTCACCAACATTTTTAATTTAAGATACCAACATTCATGCTAAATATACTAAAATATAACATACCTGCAAAATACTTCTCAAAATAATTATATGTCAATTTTTAATAGCGTATCGGAGTTTTAGCTATCTCAAATCCTACCTAAATTACTTTAACAGATAAAAAATGAGCGACACGTGAATTCACAATCCAAAAATATCGAATAAGATTCATCTCATCTATTTATTTTTTCACAAATTTTTAAGGTAAATGTTACACTAAAAAATAAAATGAATAAGCAAACATACGTTTCAATATAAAAAAAACCTAAACTAATAAATTAAAACCTATATAAATATCATCATAATTGAAAGATCTACCCAAACTAAATTGAAAGTAGTACATAAATTTGCGCTTCTTAAACTCATTTGAAAAATAATTGATAATTTATAGTGATACTAATACAATATTGAAATGAAACTTTGAAGTGCATAATTGGTCCAAGTTTCCCAATCATTTTTTCTAAAGATCTATAAAAATCATCAAAATAGCAAAAAAACTAAAGTATAACTTTAATGAACAAAGCAATGCAATAAAAATTAAAAGGCCAAATAATCAAATTTAATCCATACCTTAAATACAACACATAATTTTCTTTTTAACTAAATTATACTATACTTTTTAATTATTTTATCAAATTTACTGCATAATTTTCCTTTTATACTCGCACTTTTCATTTTTTTTAATCAAATGTAGCACATATTTTTTATGTTTTACCAATTTTAGCCCGTGTTTTTATCAATTAATTTAAAATATCAAAAAATGTGAAAAAAAAATTAAAAAATCAATTTTAAAAATAATCGAAAATTTAAAATTATCTAAAACTATTGAATTAAAAAGATATTTATAAAATATATAAAAAAAATTAATAATTGAAATAAATTATATACTTTTTTATATTTTTAAATAATATTTTGAGATTTTTTAAATAATTTTTATATTTTTAGATTAAAAAATATTATATAATTTTAGATTTTTTTTATAAAGTAATGTATATTGATTAATTAATTATTTTAATTATATTTATAAAAAGTATGAGTATAAATTGGATAAGAGAAAAAATGTGTGTTAAGTTTGATAAAAAGTGAAAAGTATGAGTATAATTTAAGAAAAAAATGTAAAGTATAGGTATAATTTGGTTATGTGTTAGATTAGATAAAAAGTGAAATGTATGAGCTAAAATTGATGATTTGATCAAATTAAAAATGTAGAAACAAAGAATTTAACAAAAAAAAAAAAATCATGAAATAAAGTATAAAGAGAAAGTAAATATAAAGAATAATATTAGATGCACATCAAAAGCTATAAACATAGAAAAATTAATAAAATAAGAATTACTCCCCCCGTCCCGTGAATACTTGCACATTTTTCTTATTGAGATGTCCCAAAATTATGATGAGAATCACGATATGAAATACGAATAAATCCGTAATCCCTAGCTCAGGCTAGCAAAAAATTAACGGGGCTGCAAACTATTTTGCAAACTTAATTCTATTATTTTCTTCTCCCTTTCTACGGTAGTCTTCACACCAATATATGAAGTATGAACATTTAATTCCTCCATAAAATATACAAATATTCTAACAAACTAACCAATAATATCTAATGCATATCTATATTCCTAAAAATAAGGCAACAAAATAAAAGATTAATCAATTGGGTTGCCCTTCAATCCGGCTCTCGACTATACGCAATTTTGAGCCCACGACCCTCATTCTCATCATTCCCATCCCCTTCACAAACATCCTTGTCCTCAAGGATGAATTTAGAATTATTGAAGTACGATTCACCGGCGTTGATAAAAAAACATGTTTGATCTACACACACAAAAAAAAAAAAGAAAAAAAAAAGAGATTAACTTGTTCCAAACCAATTAATTCAGTCAAATCAATTCGTTCCCTTCCAAAAAAAAATTAAGGGTGTTCCATTAAAAATAAAATTATACTTCAAAAATGACAAAATTAATTAATTCGGAGGGATTGAGTAATAATAAGAATTATAGGGACAAGTTGAGGATTTTTTCTTTTGGTCTTGTAAGTTTGATAATTTCAAAATTAATTAATTAATACGAAATGTATAAATTATTCGCTCACTCATAAATTTAAATAAATTAATATTTTAAGTCAGCGCTAAATTTTATCGTATGAAACCCGTGAGTTATGCATAAAAATCGTTCCCTTTCAGAAAAGTTAAGGGTGTTCCATAAAAAATAAAATTATGTTATATTTTGCAATGTTATGCTACTATAATTTTAGTTGCTGTCAATTTTGTTTTTAATCACATAGTTGTTTTATCTATTTTATTTTAATGGAACACCTTCAATATTTTTTTTGGAGTGGACAAATTGATTTTATGTGAATTAATTGGTTTGGAGTAAGAGATTTTTTTTTTTTTTGCAAATAACTCTTTTTTAATAGAAGAGAAATAATAAAGAGAGATAATGATATCGCATGATGATGTGTCATTTTTTTTAATACATGGGGTGCCAAGCCACCACTTCATTCTTTCCAAAGATAAATGATTAAAATTGGATAAAAAAAATATTGAAATTGAAACATAAATGACGTATTTTGTAAAATTGAAACTTAAATGATTTATTTTGAAATGTCTCAAACATATAGGGTCAAAAAAAAATCTCCTCAAAAAGTAAGCAACCCATCAAAGTATTATATCATATTAATGTGTTTGGAAACTTTATTATTTTCAATAACAGAATACCACCCTTTATCAAACTTGCAAATAAAATTTTGAAACTACTCATTAAAACTATTAAATGTAATATAATAGCAATAAAAACAATATTTTTTTTAAATAAAAGTTAAGTCATTACCCATTAAAACTATTAAATGAGTTGATATAATCACAAAAAACTAATTTAGAATGTCCAAAATTTTAGACCAAAAATATTTCATAAAAATATGCAAATTATATGTTATTAGACATACCTTAATTCCATACAAATAAACAAACTAAATGTTAGTAAAAAACATAAAAAATTATAGGGAACTTCATTCTAAATTGAATGGTTTTGTCGGTCAAAAATAACTTTTTTTTTTTTTGATCAGTAAAATAGAATCTTATTGCAATCTCAATAACAGGGTACAAGGTATACCCTTTAATAACAATTACATAACTTATATTAACATATATTTAATTAGTCATGTTTGCAAATATAAATAAATTGATTATAGTAATTTAATATCACTAATCACTCCTAAATAATATATTAGTAGTGCTCTTAATTGCATTGATGTTCTTTTAATATTTTAATTTTTCGTTAGTAATGTCAATTCATAATTAATTGTATTTAATTGTTGAATAAAATGATACTCCATCAAGATTACAAAGTTGTCATATTAAATAACAAATGCGATTAAAATTACCATATTGATTTAAAATAGTCAAATGACTTTATTAATATTTTAAAAAGTGTCTTAGAAATATGAACATTCCATAAGCGGTATATCTTCAATTAATAGTAAATTTTAACAAATGAAAAAAAATGCTTAAGTCAGAATATAAATATTTTTATATATATATTCCAACGGTAAGAGTATGGAATGTAACGCCCCCAAAATTTCGGTGGGCGCTACGGTTTGAAATAGAACTTTTTCACTTAAATAAATTCAAGCGGAAGATTTTTCAATAAAAGATATACGAGTTTTTTTTTTTTTTTTGGTATTTTTTTTTTAAAAGGATACCGTGCTTGTGCCTAACTCGTGTGTCACCCACATTTCTAAGCCAAACGTGTACTTGACTAAAACATTATAAAATTCAAAATCATTATATAAGTGATGTGATGTCTAAAATACTTTAACATTAGAAGATACGAGAATTTGCAATAAGGTTGTCACACATGAAAATTAACCTTTAAAGAGTAGACAAACATCCTAGTAGTTTAAAATAGGTTCGATCCGTTGACATCCGAGAAGTAGCATCATGAGTCTTCTCCCGGAGGAGAAGCCCAGTGGGATAACATTTACTATGCATGCACATTAAAAAGGCTAATTAATATGTCAATCGAGTACACGCCGAGTCCCATGCACCCGACTCACTTCACACAGAACATGGTCCGAAGACTTATCTGTTGCTCACACAAAGCATAATCCGTAGACTTGCTTATTTCACACAGAGCATGGTCCGTAGGCTTACCTATTTCACACAGAGCATAGTCCGTAGACTTGCCTATTTCACACGGACCATAGTCCGTAGAGGATTTCACACAGAGCAAAGTTCGTCAACTTGCTAATTCACACAGAGCATAGTTCGTAAACTTGCTAATTCACACAGAGCATAATCCGAAGATCTGCCTGCTCGTATTCACACATAAATTAATCTAAATAATGAAAATGTAAATAAATGTTACCCACTTTCGTCGTTTGGTGATAGCGGGCTAGCCTCCTGAGGATCCGACTGACTTGCACTGCACTCGACACATTTAATTAACTTTTAGGTTTAAAGTATATATATATATATATACACGTATATCTTCTTGTACATATCTATATGGGTGACACTATCAAATATCAATAAGTTTAGAACATTTCTATTTAAGTTTCGTCGCATATCAAATGATCAAACCTAGTTATGGAGTTAATTGAAATCACATGAAAAATACACGTTGGAGAAGAGTAATTAAATTATTCCTAAGTACCTTCAAAGAGGATCATAAAAATGTTTTAAAAACACATATAATTCCAATTTATTTATTTTGGAAAAATAATAACTTTTCAATAAACAATTTATTCACAAACTTTTGTCAAATTCATTTCATACGTTTGAACTTATCTAAAAAAAAAGACAGTTTGTAGTAAATTATTCATCATAAATCATAGAAATTCTTAAAATTCATAAATTTTGTACAGTAGACTCCAAACATATAGTGCACATAATAAAATTTTCATTTAAAAATAACTTATAAAATATTACTTGTAAATTTTGTAAGACCATTGAAAATAAGACCTAAATGGACTGTGACAAGAAATCTTCTTGAATTTGTTAAAACTTTTTCGTTTGTCTGTAAAATTTAAGGCCAAAACCCACACAACTATAAGGTAAAGTCTAGTATGCACTCGAGTGCATGTTATGCACCCTAGTCAGTTGCACTTTTCACTTTTATTGACTTACACTTTTTGGTAAATGGTGTTGCACTTTTCAATTATTAAACTGTATAATAATATTTTTAGTAATTGATGTAGATAAATATGTCGCTCTCTGAGAAGTCGACACGTGGAGACGGGATAAATTATGATAGTTGTGATTAGGTCAATACGTCAAAGAAACAGGATTAATACACCCCTGGGCTTGAGCAGGGAAATCAGAGAAATCAGGGTTATTGGGCCTTTGGCCCATATTTAGAGAAATTAATAGCCCTTGGGCCTGGAAGGATCCAGCCCAAATATGGAACGAACAATCCACCTTTCCTAGCCAAGTCAAGGGAATCGTTCAAACCAACGAAAATAGGAGTCAATAAGCTGAAGAACCCAGTCTTCAGGGAGAGAGGCCGGGTCTTTAGGGATTTGAGGCTGAATTTACGGAGATAGGCCGAGAATCTAGGGAGAAGAAGTCTTCCCCTCTCCGCAGAGAGGGGCCAGGTATAAAAGCAAGGTTATTTCCATATCTTGAGGTTAAGTTCCTTAACATATACGTACTTTACATACTTTTACACAAAATATACACTGATTGGAGAAGAAACTCCACTATATTCGCCGGAATTTCCCTAGACATACAGGGGAATTCCTCATCGATTTCGCCTACCACTATATCTGACTTGAGCGTCGGAGCTTCTACGCCGGAGCCCCCCTCCGGCGTACTTTTGCAGGTTATTTTTGGATTTACAAGAAGATTGGCGAGGATAAACCGACGATTTATGCTCGTGATTAATAGTGCTCGCAAAGGAACGGCCGATATCCGAGCACGTTCTTTTTCGACGCATCAACTGGCGCCGTCTGTGGGAACTTTTCAAGCTAAGGCGTGAGAAAAGTTTCGTACTTAAATGGGTGGAGGACATGATTCAACGAAGCAGACAAAGGAGAAAAGGGATTCCACTCCTTCTCCTCTTCCTCCGCCCCCTCCAGGGTTTCCCTTAAATCGAAATTTAGGGAAACGACCCGCGGATCATACACCAGAAGATATTCCCCCTCCAGGTTTTCCCTCTAATCGAAATCTAGGGAAACAGCCGGTAGATCATACGCTGGAGGATATCCCTCCTGCTCTGGAGGGAGATGTGCCAGGCACCTCAGGAGCTTCTGGTAGCGGAATCAATAGGGATAACCCTAACGCTCAACCGGAACTCCTGACTGTCTCCCGAGATCAGTTGGATGAAATGATCGCACAATCAGTGGAAAGAATAATTGCTGCTCGAGGACTTCGTCCTCCCGAACCTACTCATAAGGGCACACGCCCAAATCCACCAGAGCAGGTCATTGACTCAATCCCAGTCCCTTCCAGGAACGAGGATCCCCCTCGGAACCCAGAAGAAAAGGTACCTTCTCAAGTCGAAAGAAGCATCTTGGAAAGACCCCCTCGGAGGGATACGGAAAGGATCCTTGGGGACACCACCCTAGAGACAGGGGTGGGAGAAAGCACGGACGACACGTATCAAGGAGCCGTCAGTGATCAGATACAGGCCTTGCGAAAGGAGATGAGGGATATGCAGAGACATATTACTGACAATGTAAGTAAACCCTCTTATACCACTGGATATCAGTTTTCATCTAGTATTTTGCAAGATGAATTGCCCTCTAATTTCAAATCTTTGAACTTTGAATATGATGGCACCACGGACCCCTACGAGCACCTGATGAGGTTTGAGAATGCTGCTCTCTTACATCGGTATGGAGAGGGCGTCAAATGCAGAGTGTTCCTAACCACTTTGTCTAAGGCTGCCCAGCAATGGTTCACTCAACTGGGACCAGACACTGTTCACTCGTGGTCTGAATTCAGCGAATTGTTCCTGCATCAATTCGCCAGCGCTAGGAGACAGCCTAGAGCTACCCTTACCTTATTCAACATGCGTCAGGGAGAGAATGAGAGCCTGAGGGCTTTCCTAAAAAGATTCAACCAGGCAGCTCTGGAAGTACCTACCGCCTCCTCAGAGGTTAAGATTAATGCCCTTACCAATGGGTTAAGAGATGGAGATCTGTTCACGTCTCTAGCCAAGAAGCCAGTTCGGACTTTTGATGAATTGTTAAGGAGGGCAGAAAAATACCTCACCCTGGAAGAGGTAAGAAAGGCCAAGCGCTCGGAGACCCGCACGATAGTGGGTAATGGAGAAAGGAGGAAAGAAATTCCGATAAGGAGGCCAAGTCCAGAGAGATATCGGAGTTCTAGAAGATTGGAAAGTGTAAGAAGAGAGGAAGCTGCACCCTGGAACCCCAGGAGAGGGGCAAAGAGATATACCCCTTTGAGGTTAGAGCCAGCCGAAGTCCTAGCGGTGGCGGGGGATCATCCGGATATGAAATTCCCCTATTCAAGAAGCAGAGGTCCCCAAAATCCTAAGTCAAACAAATTCTGCAGGTTCCATAACGATTATGGCCACGATACCAACCAATGTTGGCATCTGAAGGATGAGATAGAGAGGATGATTCAGGCAGGTCACTTGAAGGAGTTTATTTTCAGAGACCGACAGGGCCCCAGGGGTCAGAAAAGAAAGGACCCTGAGGGGAAGCAGGAAGATGATAGAAGAGATCAGAGGAAGGGCAATGAGGAGCCACCACCCCCTTCCCAAAAGAGGGGAACTATCCACATGATCATGGGAGGCCCCGCTGATGGGGATTCCTTCAGGCAGAAGAAGCAAAGCGTTCGATCGCTGAAGAATGAGAGGAATGTAGAGTACCACGAGGTGGGAAAGATGGCAGAAGGTCCGGACATTCACTTCGGGCCAGAAGACGCAGGGGAACCCAGAGAGATTCATAATGACGCATTAGTCATTACTACGGATATAGCGGGATACGATGTAGCAAGAATTTTTATGGATACTGGAAGCTCTGCCGATATCATGTTTTTGGAGTGCTTCAAGAAGATGGACCTGAATATAAAGCTCAGACCGGTGGAAACCGCTCTTTATGGATTCTCAGGGGGAGCCATTCAACCCCTGGGCTCAGTGCTACTGCAAGTAGGGCTAGGAGTTGCCCCTAACCGTCGAGTACAAGTCATAGAATTCCTGATTGTAGATGTCCCATCTTCTTATAACGTAGTAATGGGAAGGCCGAGCTTGAATATTTTTCAGGCAGTGATCTCCACCTTCCACATGAAGATGAAGTTCCCTGCCTCGGGGGGTGTGGGAGAGATATGTGGCGATCAATATCAGGCAAGGAAGTGTTACGTGGAATCGGTCAAGATAGCAGACAGGACCATATTCAGAGGAATGGAGAGATTTAAGGGCGAAGACCCTGAGCTGAAGAGACAGAAAGTGGGTGAGCTAATGCAAGAGCAACCCAAGGCCAAAGCGGACGAAGAGTTAATGAGCATCGAGCTCTACCCAGGAAGGGAGGGATTTACAACCAGGATAGGTACGAATATGAACCCTGAGCTCCAGGGAAAGATGATACTCACCCTCCAGGAAAATGCAGACATTTTCGCATTCACGGCGACGGATATGATGGGTATCCCTCCAGAAATAGCAGTGCACCACCTGAATGTGGATCCCAAAGCTAGGCCCGTGAAACAGAAGTTGAGGAACTTCGGCAAAGAGAAGAACCTCATTGTAAAAGAGGAAATCAACAAATTATTGAATGCAGGGCACGTGAAGAGAGTGCAATTCCCTGAGTGGCTCTCGAATGCAGTGCTGGTATCTAAGGGAGCCGGCAAATGGAGGATGTGCATCGACTTCAGAGACTTGAACAAAGCTTGCCCTAAAGATCACTATCCCCTGCCTAGGATTGACCAATTGGTGGATGCCACATCCGGGTTCGAATTGCTCAGCATGATGGATGCTTATCAGGGGTACCATCAAATCCAGTTGAACCCCCTCGATATACCCAAGGTATGCTTTATTGCAACATGTGGTACTTTTGGTTATGTACGTATGCCGTTCGGACTAATAAATGCAGGAGCCACCTACCAAAGGATGGTAGACTCGGTTTTCCGAGGTCAGATAGGGAGAAATATGGAGGTTTATGTAGACGACATACTAGCTAAAAGCATCAAAGCAGAGGAACACATTGATGACCTGAAGGAAATATTTCAGGTAATTAGAAAGAACGGTATCAAACTTGACCCCGCTAAATGTTCCTTTGGAGTAGGTTCAGGGAAATTTCTCGGATATATGGTGACGCAAAGAGGAATAGAGGTTAACCCTGCCAAGGTAAAAGCAGTCCTTGACATGCAACCCCCTCGAAACCTGAAGGAGTTGCAGACTTTGAACGGCAGGATCGCAGCCCTTAGCAGATTTATAGCAAAATCAGCGGAAAAGAGCCATCACTTCTTCAGAACACTAAGGAAGGGCTCAAGATTCGAATGGGATGAACAATGCCAGAAGGCTTTTGAGGAATTGAAGCTCCATCTAGAACAGCTCCCGAAGTTAACTAAGCCCACTCAAGGAGATGTTCTACTCCTATACCTCTCAATAGGGGAACATTCTCTGAGTACTGCCTTGATGAAAGAGGAAGGTTCCACACAACAGCCCATATATTATGTGAGCAAGGTCATCCAAGGAGCGGAAGCAAGATATTCGGAGGTGGAGAAGGCAGCTCTGGCAGTGGTGGTAACAGCCAGGAGATTACGCCCTTACTTCCTATCTTATAAAGTGATGGTGCAGACTAACTTCCCATTGAAGCAGACACTGGGAAGAGCAGATTTATCAGGAAGAATGGTCAGGTGGGCAGTGGAATTGCAGGAGTATGATATAGACTATGAACCAAGGAGAGCCATCAAGGCTCAAGCCCTAGCAGATTTTATTCAAGAGTCTACCAGAGTGGAAGAAGAACAGGGATGGAAGGTATACGTGGACGGCTCAGCATCCGCCTTGGGATGCGGAGCAGGGATAGTGCTGATTGACCCTGATGGCCAAGAGGTACAGGTTGCTGTCAAATTTCGGTTTTCAACCTCAAACAATGGAGCGGAGTACGAAGCTCTAATTAGAGGGGCTAATATGGCAGCAGAATTAGGGGCACAGAAAGTTACCCTATATTCCGATTCGCAGTTGGTAGTGCAACAGGTCATGGGGGAGTACCTTGCCAAAGATGAGAAGATGATCACCTATCTAGAGGAGGTAAAGAAATTAAAAAATAAATTCCATACTTTTGAAGTGGTACAGGTACCAAGAGAAGAGAATACGAAAGCAGATGGACTGTCTAAACTGGCTAGTTCCACTGAATTCGAGGGAGACGGAAAGGTAACCCTGTTAGTAGCTGATCAAGTAGCTACGGAAACCCTGATTGGAGAGATAACAGCAGGGGATGATTGGAGGAAAGAAATATGGGAAGAATTGAACAGGGGTCCAACAACCCCAATGTCTAGAGAAGCCAAGGCATGGAGAAGGAAGTATTGCATCCTAGGAGGCCAATTGTACAGGAGGTCCTTCACTCAACCTTATTTGAAATGTCTCTCAAGAAGGGAGGCAGAGCTAGTGATCAAGGACATCCACGAAGGTTGCGCATCCAGCCATGAGGGTTACCAGACCATGGTGAAGAAAGTATTCAGGGCAGGCTTTTATTGGCCTAACATAAGCAGAGATGCTAGAGAATATGTGAAGAAGTGTGAGAAATGTCAGAAGAATGGACCTTTGATACGGGTACCAGCGGAAGAAATGGGGGTTATGTACTCGCCCTGTCCTTTCGCCAAATGGGGGATAGATTTGGTGGGACCTTTCCCCTTAGCACCAGGGGGAAGAAATTTTTTGATCGTAGCCGTAGATTATTTCAGTAAATGGGTAGAGGCTGTGCCTTTAGCCAAAATCGAAGATGATAATGTAATTCTTTTTCTTGCTAGACATATTTGTTGCAGGTTTGGAGTACCCAGAATCTTAGTTTCCGACAATGGAACACAATTCAATGGAGAGAAAGTAAGGAGATGGTGCGAAAGATGGAACATTACCCAGAGGTTTACTTCAGTAGCCCATCCACAAGCTAATGGGCAGGTGGAAGTTACAAACCGAATCTTAGTGGATGGTATTCGAACGCGATTGGAAGAAGTAGGAGGAAAATGGGTGAAGGAGTTGGACAACGTCCTCTGGTCCTACAGAACTAGCCCTAAAACAGCTACGGGCGAATCTCCCTTCTACTTGGTATATGGGGCAGCGGCAGTGATACCTCCTGAAGCTAGACTCAAATCGCACCGGATCACCTATTTTGAAGAAAAAAGAAATGAAGAATTGATGAGGGAAGCGCTGGACCTAGTAGATGAAGAGAGGGAGATGGCAAGATTAAAAGCAGAAAGGTACAAGAGTCGGATCAAAGCAGCATATGATCGTAGGGTAATCCCTCGTTCCTTTAAAGTGGGAGATTTAGTCCTTCGGAGAGCAGATGCCTTGAAGAATACTGGGAAGATGGAACCCAATTGGGAAGGCCCGTACAGGGTGATACAGGTCCTAAAAGGCGGAGCATATAAGCTCCAAGACATGACAGGGAAAGAGATACTCAGGCCGTGGAATGTGTGCCACTTGAAGAGGTTTTATGTTTGAGGAAGGTGTTATTCCCCTACTTCCTTTCTCTTTACGAACAATTTTGAATATTTGTTTCTTATTCGAATAATTGCTTCACCGGCACTCTTTTTCCCTCTGCGTGGGTTTCCCTTTGGGGTTTTACCACGGAGAGGTTTTTAATGAGGCCGGCATAGGTTCCCCTTATTTGCCTATGTTGATAAACACTTTTTGATCAATGGAGCATCGGTTTTGATAAAATTTCAGTATATCCCTGAATGCATGTTAATATTGTGATAAGATGACTCTTATGTGCCAATTTTATGATGAAACGATTCTCATATGTTAATACCGTGTTAAGATAACTGTTAAGGGCCTGCATAATGAGTGCTGGAATAACGAATGTGTGTTGAAAACTGAAACGTAACATGATAGAGACATTACAAGATAGAGAAATTTTCACCAACTTGTAAACGCCCGAATAGAGAATACCTAGGAAAAATTCCTAAAGTTTCTATTCACGACAGCCTCTAAAGCTAGGGGGAGTAGGGGGTACAGCAGTGGAAGACATGATTAATTCGTCGATAAACCCTATCCCTAGCGACTCTCAAGAACTCTTACGAGTATAAACCAACTCTTACGAGTATAAACTAACTCTTACGAGTATAAACTAACTCTTACGAGTATAAACAACTTAAGGGAGAGTATAATCCCTAAGAACTCTTACGAGTATAAACCAACTCTTACGAGTATAAACTAACTCTTACGAGTATAAACTAACTCTTACGAGTATAAACAACTTAAGGGAGAGTATAATCCCTAAGAACTCTTACGAGTATAAACTAACTCTTACGAGTATAAACTAACTCTTACGAGTATAAACTAACTCTTACGAGTATAAACAACTCTCACGAGTATAAACAACTTAAGGGAGAGTATAATCCCTACGAATTACAACTTAAGGGAGAGTATAATCCCTACAAATTCTAACTTTTGGGAGAGTATAATCCCTAAACATTCTGAACTTCAGGGAGAGTATAATCCCTAAGAACTCTTACGAGTATAAACTAACTCTTACGAGTATAAACCAACTCTTACGAGTATAAACCAACTCTTACGAGTATAAACTAACTCTTACGAGTATAAACTAACTCTTACGAGTATAAACTAACTCTTACGAGTATAAACTAACTCTTACGAGTATAAACAACTCTCACGAGTATAAACAACTTAAGGGAGAGTATAATCCCTACGAATTCCAACCTAGGGGAGAGAGTAATCCCTAAAACTCTAGTGTTAAGAGAAAGACTGGAAACATTAGCAAAACACCAAGTAAGTACAGGGATATCAACCCTATCTCCTCATTAAGATTCCTCTAGGAGCTTTAGAGCCTTTACGTGTCAAGAAAATGCTGAAAACATGCTAGATGCATAAGCAGGATGAATATTATGTTACACATTTAATGACCTAGTCAGAGATATATATATATGCATGCCAAATGATAAATGTGCAGGTACGATACTAAGCGAGAGAAAAGCAGAAATATTCAAGACTTAAGGCACCATGCCTAAGCCCTCCACAGAAAAACCCCGGAGTGTGGAGTCTCCGGAAAATACCAAAGAGGGCCTTAGAGGCCTTAACAAAACGAAAGAGTGTTTTAAAAAGTATCAAAATATTATCAGGGAAATGAAAGTTATCAAGAGAGGGGAATATCATTGTCCCCCTCAGAGCCTGCTCCAGTCTCCTCCGCTCGCCCACTGGAACCGCCTCCCTCTGCCTTCTCTATCAGAGCATCCGCTGCCACAGTAGCCATTGGAGTTGGGTTTTCCACATGGATAGGGAAAGGTATATCCCTCGTTGGCGTAAGATCATCTAATTTCAGGGAAGCATCCTTCAACTCCAAGATCGCCTTCCTCATCCCAGGTAACCACCATGGAGTATTGATGTCTTCTTTAGCATCTCCAGGGAACTTGGGAGGAGTGTCCAATTCTTCTAGCCGGAGGGCGCGAGTATATTGACCATTAAAGCCAGGAGCAGAATGCTCAGCCACAGCATTGGAAAATCCATGATCAATGAAGTGAGGGATGTATGCACCCATCGCCCCCAAAAAGCTGCTACTCTGAAGAAAGGCCTCCAGCCACTCCTGATGCAAGGTACCTAGAAATTGTTGACCTGCGGCAGAGGTAAACAGGGAGTCCAAGCACAAATTCATACCAGCTTGAGGAAGAGTGACTTCCAGTTGTTCCACCCGTTTACCAAACTCTTTCTTCAATGAATAAATCTCCCCTGAAAGCGTCGTCTGGAGTACTTTACACCTTTGGTTAGCATCATGTAACTCTGCTTCGAGAATATCCCTCTTCACCTTCTCCAACTCTACCTGGCTGTGGAGGTCATCCACCAGCTGAAGGGACTGAAGGGCTCGTTCAGACACATTGGAGAACATGAGGCCAAACTACACAATGAATTATCTAAAGAAGTAAGACAAGTACGCTCTTTCTTATTAAAACTACTTAGAAATATATTTGCATGAAGAGAATACCTGGGTAAAGCTGTGAGCAGCATGCACAACCCGCTCTCCGAAAGACAGAGCATTGAGGGCCTCAGTGGCAGGAGTCGGAGTGTAACGCTCTATGAAAGCCAAGAGATGGTCGACATTAATCTCATCCGGAGCATCGGAAGCAACATTGGGCAGAGAGGATTTGGTCTTGGACTTCTTCTTCTTGGAAGCATCGGAGACAGGAGGCAACGTAGAAACCATGGCTTTCTCGGTAGAGGAACGGGTACGCTTAGCAACAGACCCAGCAGCAGGTTTCACAGGGGAAGGAGGAATAGGAGCCTTGGAGGAACTTTCAGGGGCTGGAGACTTTGCAACCATCGAGAGAGGAGTGGCATCACGGGAGATTTGAGTTAACCAACTCATAGCTGCACAAATAGACACAAAATGACATTAATAAACACTGCAGTACAAATTTCGAAGACAATACCAAGAAAAAAGAAATGGTATTACCATCGTCAGGGCCTAGGGGATAATCGGGGCGACCAAAACCGAAATGAGAGAGGGCTCTAGGATTTTTACAAATACTCATCACATCAAAAAAGCCATGGGCAGAGACATGGTCATTTAGATGGTTCATCACATCCAAGTTTAGAGAGGAACAAACAGAAAGAGGAGGACGGGGCACTCCAGGGTTCTCATAAATCCATTCTTCGTGAGGAAATTCCCAAGGAGAAGGATTCGTGACAAAAAAGTAGTAGTCCTTCCAGTCCTGGACCCCCTCATGGAGTTTTTCCATGAACTTTCCGGTTCTGGAAGTGCGACCACAAGCATAAAAGAACCCGTCGGCAAACTTGCACATATATTGAGTTAAAAAGAGTTGGGCTGAAGGTTCGCCACCGTTTCCCTTCATCAGAATGAAGAAGCCTAACATCGCTCTTATAGCATTTGGAGTAAATTGGTTTAAAGGTATACGAAGGTAAGTAGAAATTTCGGAGAAATAAGGATGAATTGGAAAACGGAGACCTGCCTTTAGTTGGGCTTCCCAGAAGGCTAAAGTGTTCGGACCCGGAAAGTTTGGGCGTTCTTTCCTATGGGCTGCCCTAACTATGTACTCGGGAGGAAAGATTCCCGAACGGAGGAAGGCGGCAACCCGCTCAGAAGAAAGTAGAGAAGGACCGGAAATTTTGGCCTTCAAAGTAAGGTCAGTTATGGGAAATATGGTGAGAGGGTTGGAAGTAGAACTCTCCATAGATATGGAGTCTGATGAAGTATGAGTGGAAGATGACATGAGGATAGCGTAAATGAAAAGAGAAAAGAAGGAGTAGATACCTGAAACTGAGTCGGTTTTGGGGGGATGACAGAAGTGGCCGGAGAACGTGCGCGGAGGAGTTGGAAGTTTACAGAAATGAAAATGAAGATGAGATAAGTTTGAAATGAGAGAAAAGAGGGTTTTTGGTGGAAAAAAGGGGTTTTGGAATAATTACTCTAGAGAAAGAAGGGTAAAAATCGAGAAGAATTAAATACCCCCCCCAATCGAAAGGCGCGTGAATGAAGAAGGATGGCTTGATGTTGGCTCTGGACTGAACGCGTGGTCGCGTGTTTCGAGGGAAGGATTGCGTGCGGAAGTGTAAAAGTCCTGAAGCTTTTTGAGGGCAATTATTACGAAAGGAATCAAATCAAGAGTACTTTGAAGGGTATTTTAAATTTTAGGAATGGAATATTTCCTTGGTATTTATCTCAATATTATTGTTTTCCTACTCTCCTAAAAATTATTCCTTTTATGAGAGTAGGGGGGAGTGGTTGATGTAGATAAATATGTCGCTCTCTGAGAAGTCGACACGTGGAGACGGGATAAATTATGATAGTTGTGATTAGGTCAATACGTCAAAGAAACAGGATTAATACACCCCTGGGCTTGAGCACGGAAATCAGAGAAATCAGGGTTATTGGGCCTTTGGCCCATATTTAGAGAAATTAATAGCCCTTGGGCCTGGAAGGATCCAGCCCAAATATGGAACGAACAGTCCACCTTT
This sequence comes from Galeopsis tetrahit, assembly GCA_963675135.1. Classification (NCBI taxonomy): domain Eukaryota; kingdom Viridiplantae; phylum Streptophyta; class Magnoliopsida; order Lamiales; family Lamiaceae; genus Galeopsis; species Galeopsis tetrahit. Next base: position 42,614,817 of record OY776134.1, read on the forward strand.
CCTAGCCAAGTCAAGGGAATCGTTCAAACCCACGAAAATAGGAGTCGATAAGCTGAAGAACCCAGTCTTCAGGGAGAGAGGCCGGGTCTTTAGGGATTTGAGGCTGAATTTACGGAGATAGGCCGAGAATCTAGGGAGAAGAAGTCTTCCCCTCTCCGCAGAGAGGGGCCAGGTATAAAAGCAAGGTTATTTCCATATCTTGAGGTTAAGTTCCTTAACATATACGTACTTTACATACTTTTACACAAAATATACACTGATTGGAGAAGAAACTCCACTATATTCGCCGGAATTTCCCTAGACATACAGGGGAATTCCTCATCGATTTCGCCTACCACTATATCTGACTTGAGCGTCGGAGCTTCTACGCCGGAGCCCCCCTCCGGCGTACTTTTGCAGGTTATTTTTGGATTTACGAGAAGATTGGCGAGGATAAACCGACGATTTATGCTCGTGATTAATAGTGCTCGCAAAGGAACGGCCGATATCCGAGCACGTTCTTTTTCGACGCATCAGTAATAATTGAAAAGTGCAACACCATTTACCGAAAAGTGCAACATGGACTAGAGTGCATAGCAGACCAACCCCAACTATAAAGGCCAGTAGCAATATCCATAAAAAAAATATTTCATTTTAGTATTACCCATTGTTATGTAATCTTGTATTTCTTTTGAGTATCAAAACAGTTTACTTTTATAAAAAGAAACATTGTTTGTTAGAAAAATCGTTATAAATGTAATATAAATTCAAATGTGTCTAGATAAAATTCCTATGAAAGCAAGACACAGTAAGATAACATAGTCGAAAATTAGCTCCACAAAAACGAAGCAATGTGAGGAAATTTTTATAATCTCAACCCAAAAATAGGGCAGGTTTTTCACCTCCTCAAAAAAACATTGAAAAAAAGGGACGGTACTTTTTGAAAGTAACATGCAATGACAAAAATAGATTAAATAAATTTTCAGTTACCACAATAAATATATATATATATATACTCAAAAGACTTCTCAACCTATTTTAAAACATCCATGGCTCAAACGGATATTCCAGTACCATAAGGAAATGTGTTCATCAAGAAAAATGGACTCAAATCACACATGGAAAGACAAATACCACATGCAATCTAAATATAAGCTTCAATGAGTCACCTCGTATGCAAATCCCATGAGTTCAACAAGAAATCCAACACAGATTACTCAGGGAATAACCGGTAAGGTGTACAGTAGGTAAAATGAACTTAGAAATACATCATGAAATCTAAATATAATCTTCAATGAGTCACACAGTATTCAAATCCCACAAGTTTAACAAGAAATCAACACAAAACTCAACCACCAGAACATTCTTGTACTCCAATTTCTCCAAATAAAACGAACCAGTAACCACACACAGCAAAAATCATAAGAAAATAACAATATCCAGAATCCATTGCTTAAATAAAGAAAAGAAGAAAAGAAATGGATTTATTTCTTTAAAACTTTTTAAAAAGAAGAAGGCCTTCATACCTGACTAGATTTTAGAAATGACAGTGAAAATAGGAGGTTCTCAACTCTTCAAAAATGGGTTGGTTGATGAGATTCATGTTTTCTACTATGAGCAATGACGGAGCCAACATAGGGCCCAGCGGGGGCAGTGGGCCCCCCACCAATTTTTTTTTTTTTTTTTTATGTATATTTCTTCTGTTTTATAATTATTTGTATACTTTTTTTTTTATTTGAGATGTTTCAAAATTATTTGTACACTCATAATATGTAAATAATCTACAAAATTAATATTTTCACTACATCATTTTATTTTTAAAATTGTCACTCATTTTAATCTACATTCTTCCCTACATTTCACTAATTTTTTTTTAACACCTCATTAAATTTCTTTTATACCTCACTAAATCACCAAAAATACACCTCACTAAATTCACATTTCTTAAAAAGTGAACTTATCAACGTATTCAAGTCATTACGGGATGGAGGGAATATATTTTAAGTTATACATTTGTCTAATAATTTTAACACCGTTTCACCTATTATGAGTTGGAACAATCAAAATTTATAATGAATTAAATATAATATTATTTTGTCTTTATAGTAATGTAAATCGGGCCCCCAATCTAAAATTCCTGGCTCCGTCACTGACTATGAGAATTTGAGAGGAATGATTTAAGAAGGAAGAGAGTTTGAGTAGGAGAGGGTTTCTGAAGAGATACGTAAAGCGTTTAAATAGAGAAAGACTCTTCACACCCGTTTTAAATAGAGAAAGACTCTTAGCATTCCTCTGCGTTTTAAATAAAAGTCATGGGTTCTTGGTTAAATTTTAATTTAAAAGAATATCATAATTTAATGTAACATTATTATTATAAATATCTTTTATTCTATTATTAGCTTATTTTCATATTAATAATTCACTAGATAAATTACTTATCATTCAATTCTATTATGATTTACTTTATTTTAAACTTATCTCATCATCTTGTTAAATCGTGTCGAGTGAGTCACCATCGAGTCCGATCGCCTCAGTAAGCTATCCTGCAAATCTTGTACAACTTATTGAAAATTCATAAATTACATAAAATTATATATCTTTAAGAATTCAAATAAATTTGTCATTTAATAAAAAGGATATTTTAATTTCTAAAAAATTATGGAATGCAAAATTTTGGATTTTAAAAACGGGGTGTTACATGGAAAATTAAATTTTTATATACATTCCATCAATGTCATATAATTCTAGTAGTTTATTTTGAGATTTTTTTTTTTTTGAAAAAATAAATATTAAAATTTGAGAAAAAGTTGAGTTCAGTCAATTTATTAAAAGAAAAAAATAATATCTTAAACTTAAATTTATTTTCACGAATAAGTAAAATTTGATGCACATGCATTTTGACCATTGGTTGATTGATTATATAAAATGACTGAAATTAACTAAAATTGAATCGCATTATAAAATTTAATCTTATTGACATGAAATGGAGGAATAATTAAATTTATATATAATTAATTATTAATAATTAAAATTAAATTAGGCTCATAAATGAAATACAATATAATTATATTGTTAAACTTTGTTATAAAAAATATTTAAATTTCAAAAGTCAAGATTTAATAAAATTAAATTCCAGTACATACCGAATTTAATGTTATCCATAATCCACTTTACTCCTAAATTAGCTAAATTTTAATTACAATAGACTTTTAAAAATGTTATATTTAAAATTATTTTTATTGTTATTCGAAGATATGAATAGACTCTGTTCCGTGTATAATAAAATTACTTAAGATTTAGTTACTAATAATATTGCTATAATTAAGCAAAGAAATTAAAGCCTGAATTTAAGCCCAAAATTAAAGTAAATTACAATTTTAGAAACTTGTCATGTCTTACTAATATTATTAATAAATTGCTTAAATGATGCTATTTATTAATTGATTTAATATTTGTAATTAATATTTACTCTTATATTTAAAATTATTTTTATTGTTATTCGAAGATAACTTTGTTCCGTGTATAATAAAATGCCAAATTCTTGTATGTACTCAAGTACACCATGTACTTGAGTAGACTTTTACTAGTCAAATGTTGACCGTTGACCACCGTTGACCGGACAACGGTCAAACTTTTTTTTTTTTTTTTTTTTTTTTTTTTTTTTTTAAATCGATTTTTTTTTTGAATTTTTTTTTCGATTTTTTTTTTGAAAAAGTGTATGTTATTATGACTAAAAAGGATATTTTAAGAATTCATAAATTATATATCTTTAAGAATTCAAATAAATTTGTCATTTAATAAAAAGGATATTTTAATTTCTAAAAAATTATGGAATGCAAAATTTTGGATTTTAAAAACGGGGTGTTACATGGAAAATTAAATTTTTATATACATTCCATCAATGTCATATAATTCTAGTAGTTTATTTTGAGATTTTTTTTTTTTGAAAAATTAAATATTAAAATTTGAGAAAAAGTTGAGTTCAGTCAATTTATTAAAAGAAAAAAACAATATCTTAATCTTAAATTTATTTTCATGAATAAGTAAAATTTGATGCACATGCATTTTGACCATTGGTTGATTGATTATATAAAATGACTGAAATTAACTAAAATTGAATCGCATTATAAAATTTAATCTTATTGACATGAAATGGAGGAATAATTAAATTTATATATAATTAATTATTAATAATTAAAATTAAATTAGGCTCATAAATGAAATACAATATAATTATATTGTTAAACTTTGTTATAAAAAATATTTAAATTTCAAAAGTCAAGATTTAATAAAATTAAATTCCAGTACATACCGAATTTAATGTTATTCATAATCCACTTTACTTCTAAATTAGCTAAATTTTAATTACAATAGACTTTTAAAAATGTTATATTTAAAATTATTTTTATTGTTATTCGAAGATATGAATAGACTCTGTTCCGTGTATAATAAAATTACTTAAGATTTAGTTACTAATAATATTGCTATAATTAAGCAAAGAAATTAAAGCCTGAATTTAAGCCCAAAATTAAAGTAAATTACAATTTTAGAAACTTGTCATGTCTTACTAATATTATTAATAAATTGCTTAAATGATGCTATTTATTAATTGATTTAATATTTGTAATTAATATTTACTCTTATATTTAAAATTATTTTTATTGTTATTCGAAGATAACTTTGTTCCGTGTATAATAAAATGCCAAATTCTTGTATGTACTCAAGTACACCATGTACTTGAGTAGACTTTTACTAGTCAAATGTTGACCGTTGACCACCGTTGACCGGTCAACGGTCAAACTTTTTTTTTTTTTTTTTAAATCGATTTTTTTTTTGAATTTTTTTTTCGATTTTTTTTTTTGAAAAAGTGTATGTTATTATGACTAAAAAGTGTATCTTTGTTTTTTTAATGAAAAGTGTATGTTACTATATTGAAAAGTGCAACATTGTTTTTAATGAAAAGTGTGATATTATAACTGAAAAGTGTATGTTATTATAAGTGCCTCTTCTTGTTAGAAGTGGGATGTGATGTTAAGGTAATCCAAAGACAACCACTAGGCCACAATAAGTTTTGTTAAATATTTTATTATTTATCCTATATATAATTGATATTTCCCATATAGCTGGACTCAAGTACACCGTGTACTTGAGTACACAACAGCCCTACCCTAATAAAATTACTTATGATTTAGTTACTAATAATATTGCTATAATTAAGCAAAGAAATTAAAGTCTGAATTTAAGCCCAAAATTAAAGTAAATTAAAATTTTCGAAACTTGTCATTCTTACTAATGTTATTAATAAATTGCTTAAATGATGTTATTTATTAATTGATTTAATATTTGTAATTAATATTTAGGAGGGTGTATTCAATTGAGATTCTGTTGGATTTTTTTGGATTTTAAAAAGTCAGTGGATTTAGAAAATCCATAGACTCCTATGCAGAGTTTGACTAACTTTTTTATTGATTTATATGGATTTTCATAGATTTAACAGGATTCTAAAATACACATTTTTTTATTAATTTACATGGATTTCCATAAACTACGCCCCTAAAACTATGGATGCAAACATGTATATCGAACACACTTGTATATAAAAAAAATATCTAAATTATTTAGAAAAAATACCAAAAATATATTAGTTCAAAAAAAAAAATTATTATTCATCATTATTATTCTCATATTCATTTCCACGGTTATACCTCGGCTTCAGTTCTGCAGTTCTGTGTTGTAATTGGCTTTGAGAAAGCACTTCCAAATTTTCTCTTCCATGTCGAGATGTGGTGAATCTTGATCTTCTTCATATTCGATTGGAAATTTATGATATTCTTTCCGAAGAAAGTTATGTAATCCAGCCAATACTAACTCTACTTGTGTTTGAAATGGGAACAGAGGTGGGTTTTGAAAATTGTAAATGACGATTTGAAAATACCAAAAAATCTCTCGCGAAGATTGAATAACTCAATTGCATTTCTGGGGTAACGACCTTGACCACCGTTATTCAATTGCATTTCTGGGGGTAACGACCTTGACCACCAAAATCTTTTATTGCTAACCTAACGGTGTCAACTGTGCCGATATACTATAATTTTTAAAGAGGAAACATAATTTTAAAATACAGAGATGTAATCTTTTTCACGATAATAATGATGGTGAAGAATCCGTGATGCTTATTGAAGATATTATTTCGTTTGAAGAAGAGGGCTGTGTAGGATTTTGTGGTTCGAATTACAACAAGAATGTCTGTATGTGCTTTCGAAGGAGACTTTGAAATTTTGTTAGAAAAACAACAAAGTTTTTTTTTCTTCTCTTTCATGGCCTTCTGAGAGAATCCGCTGAAATCTCTAGTTTTTAGAAGAGATTTTGAATAGTGAAATTTATTTATATTTTTTAAGGATTTTGTGGTTCGAATTACAACAAGAATGTCTGTATGTGCTTTCGAAGGAGACTTTGAAATTTTGTTAGAAAAACAACAAAGTTTTTTTTTCTTCTCTTTCATGGCCTTCTGAGAGAATCCGCTGAAATCTCTAGTTTTTAGAAGAGATTTTGAATAGTGAAATTTATTTATATTTTTTAAGGAGAATCCAACAAAATCCATAGAGTATTCAAATCCATAGATTGTTGAATACCTAAAGATTTCTAAAGACTTTTTAAAATCCGTATTGAATACCTTAAAATTTTGAAAGACTTTTAAAAATCCGGATTGAATACCCCAGATTTTAAAAGTCCAAAAAAATCCAACAAAATCTTAATTGAATACACCCCCTTAGTCTAATCCTGTTGGTAATATATTTATTTTCTTAATTGTAATTACAAATTAAAAAATATACTTACGCTATACGAAAATGATACAGATGCAATGAAAAAATACATGTAATACTAATTAGAAACATGTATAAAATTATTTACTAATGAAAAGTTTTAATATTGATCAAATAATATTGAATATATGTACTTTTTGATGAACCTAAAAACATGGACCATAAATATAAAAATGGAGTACTGTATAAATTAATTAATAGTACCATAATTAATATAGAGTACTATATAAATTAATTAATTGTACCATAATTAACATTGATTATGGGTAATTAAAAGCAATATAGCAATGAAATTGCTTATTATACACATTGATGCGTCGAAAAAGAACGCCTTCGGATATAGATCGTTATCTTGCGAGCACTATTAATCACGAGTCGAATCGCTCGTTTAATCCTTGGCAATCTTCAAGTAAATCTCCTTGGTAATCCGAAAATAACCTGCAAAAGTACGCCGGAGGGGGGCTCCGGCGTAGAAGCTCAGACGCTCAAGTCAGATTCGATCTTAGGAGAAATCAAAGAGGAATTCCCCCGTATATCTAGGGAAATTCCGGCGAATATAGTGGTGTTTCTTCTCAATTCAGTGTATAGTTCTTATGAAAATGTGTATAATATGTAAAAACGTAAGTAAGAATATGGAAAGAACCTGTTTATATACCTGGCCCCCCTCTTCGGAGAGGGAAAGACTTGTTCTCCCTATATTCTCGGCTCCTTCCTGTAAATCCGGCCTCAATTCCCTAAAGAATCGGTCTCACTCTCCTTGGAGACTTGGTTCTTCAGCATCTCGGCCCCTATCTTCGTGGGTTGATTGACTTGGCCAGGAAAGATGGACTATTCGTTATCTATTTGGGCCAGATCCTTTCAGGCCCAAGGGCTATTAATCTCTCCAAATATGGGCCAAAGGCCCAATCACCCTGATTTCTCTTATTTCCCTGCTTAAGCCCAGGGATATATTACTCCAGTTTCTTCGGTGTATTGAACTAATCACAACTATCCTAATTTATCCCGTTTTCACGTGTCGACTTCTCCGGGAGCGACATATTTATTTACATCAACCACTCCCCCCTACTCTCATAAAAAGCATAATTTTTAAGAGAGTAGGAAAATAAACCAACAATAATATACTCCCCCTGTCCACCAAAAGTGTGCTCACTTTTTTTTATATATGATTTTAAAAAAATCATATTTTAATTATAAAGAATATATTTAATATAATGAGTAAAAAATATATTTGGTAGATACTCAATCTTGTTAGTAAAGTAGAAAAAATATTCAAAAGTTAACTATTTAAATAGAATAAGCACGTTTTTTGTGAACCCAAAAAAAGAAATGAGCACACTTTTGGTGGACGGAGGGAGTACATTATAAAGAAATAATATATTGTTTTAAATCCTCCGTTCCCCATATTTCTCTGGAAACAAGAAATATCCGATCCTTAATGATTATCTAACACCATCATACCCTTTCCGCTTCCACACGCAACCTTTCCTTCGAAATTGGTGATTCGGCTTTCTGCCCGAGAGGGAACATTAAGCCACCCCTTCCCAGTCACGCGCTTTTTCATTGGGGGGGGGGGGCATTTAATTCTCTTCCACTTTTCCCTCTCTCTCCTCTTCACAACCATTTCAAATTGTACTCATTTCGTGAAACCTCCTCTCTTTTCTTTCAAACCTATCCACTCCTTTTCATTCTCGTTTTTACATCTACAATTAACTTCTTCAAGCACGTCTATCAACCGGTTCGTCACCTTCAAAATCGTCCTCAGTCCAGGTATCTCTTCTTTTTCCTTTTCTCATTTACAATATCCTTATGTCATCCTCCTCAAACTCCATATCCATGGAGAGTTCCACTTCCAACTCGTTTCCCATATTTCCCGTAACCGACCGAACTTTGAAGGACAAAATTTCTGGTCCTTCGATTCTCACTTCGGAGCGCGTTGCCGCTTTTCTCCGCTCAGGGATCTTCCCCGCCGATTATTCAGTTAGGGCTGCGCATAGGAAAGAACGCCCTAATTTTCCAGGCCATAATACTTTAGCCTTTTGGGAGGCCCAACTAAAAGCAGGCCTCCGATTTCCGATACATCCTTACCTCTCTGAAATTTCCACCTATCTTCGCATACCTCTGAACCAATTTACTCCCAACGCCATACGCGCCATGTTAGGCTTCTATATCCTGATGAAGGGAAATGGTGGAGAACCCTCGGCTCAACTCTTTCTAACCCAGTATGTGTGCAAGTTTGCAGACGGGTTTTTTTACGCAAGTGGTCGTACATCCAGGACCGGAAAATTCATGGAAAAGCTCCATGAAGGAGTCCAGGACTGGAAAGACTATTACTTCTTTGTTACAAATCCTCTTCCTTGGGAATTTCCTCATGAGGGATGGATTTATGAGAATCCTGGGGTACCTCGTCCTCATCTTTCTGTTTGTTCTTCTCTAAACTTGGATGTGATGAACCATTTAAATGAAAATGTCTCTGCCCATGGCTTTTTTAATGTGATGAGTATTTGTAAAAATCCTAGAGCCCTTTCTCATTTCGGTTTTGGTCGCCCCGATTATCCCCTAGGTCCCGACGATGGTAATACCATTTCTTTTTTCTTGACATTGTCCTCCATATTTGAACTACTGTATTTATTAATGTCGTTTCATATTCCTTTTGTGCAGCTATGAGTTGGTTAACTCAGATTTCCCGTGATGCCACTCCTCTCTCGATGGTTGCTAAGTCTCCGGCCCCTGAAAGCTCCTCAAAGGCTCCAATTCCTCCTTCCCCAGTGAAACCTGCCACCGGGTCAGTTGCTAAGCGTACCCGTTCCTCTACTGAGAAAACCTTAGTTTCTACTCTGCCTCCTGCTTCTGATGCCTCCAAAAAGAAGAAATCTAAAACCAAATCCTCTCTGCCTAATGTCGCTTCCGACGCTCCTGATGAGATTAATGTCGATCATCTCCTGTCTTTCATAGAGCGTCACACTCCGACCCCTACCACCGAGGCTCTTAACGCTCTATCTCCCGAAGAGTGAGTTGTGCATGCCGCCCATAGCTTTACACAAGTAAACTCTCTCTACAGATGTACTTCTAGATAATTTTAATATTGTCAAAAGTATACCTGTCTTACTTTTTTAGATTGTTCATCGTGTAGTTTGGTCTCCTGTTTTCCAACATATCTGAACGAGCTCTTCAGTCCCTTCAGCTAGTGGATGACCTCCAAAGCCAAGTAGAGCTGGAGAAGGTGAAGAAGGAGATACTCGATGCAGAACTACAGGACGCTAATCAGAGGTGTAAAGTACTCCAAACGACGCTTTCGGGGGAGATTTCTTCGCTGAAGAAAGAGTTTGGTAAACGGGTTGAACAGCTGGAGGTTACCCTTCCTCGGGCTGGTATGAAATTATGCATAGAGTCCCTGTTTACCTCTGCCATAGGTCAAAAATTTCTAGGTACCTTACATCGGGAGTGGCTGGAGGCCTTTCTTCAGAGTAGCAGCTTTTTAGGGGCAATGGGTGCATATATCCCCCATTTTATTGACCATGGGTTTTCTAACGCCGTAGCTGAACATTCTGCTCCGGGATTTAACGGTCAGTATACTCGTGCCCTCCGGTTGGACGAACTGGACACTCCCCCTAAATTCCCTGGAGATGCCAAGGAAGACATCAATACCCCTTGGTGGTTACCTGGGATGAGGAAAGCAGTTTTGGAACTGAAAGATGCTGCCTTGAACTTGGATGATCTTGCACGGGCAAAGGATATAGCTTTCCCCATTCATGTGGAGAACCCAACTCCAGTGGCTACCGTGGCAACAGGTGCTCTGATGGAGAAGGCAGAGGGAGGCGATTCCAGTGGGCGAGCTGAGGAGACAGGAGAAGGTTCCGAGGGGAAGAATGATGTTCCCCTCTCTTCATAACTTTATTTCCCTGATAACACTTTGGTACTTTTAAAACACTTTTTATTTTGTTAAGGCCTCTAAGGCCCTTTTTGGTATTTTCCGGAGACTCCACACTCCGGGGTTTTTCTGTGGAGGGCTTAGGCATGGTGCCTTAGGTCTTGAATATTCCTGCTTTATTTATGCTCAGCATCGTACCTGCATATTATTCCATGGCATGCGTATATATATATATATATCTGTATATATCTCTGCTGTCTAAACATATAATGTGGTTCCTGCCCTGCTCTTTCTTTATGAATTTAGCATGTTTTCCGCATTTTCTTAGCACGTAAAGGCTCTAAAGCTCCTAGAAGGACCTTAATGAGGAGATAGGGTTTATATCCCTACACTTACTTGGTGATTTGATAATGCTTCTAGTCTCTCTCTTAGCACTAGAGTTTTTAGGGATTATATTCTCCAAAGGTTAGAATATTAGGGATCATACTCTCCCTTAGGTTGTTTATACTCGTAAGAGTTGTTTATACTCGTGAGAGTTTGTTTATACTCGTAAGAGTTGTTTATACTCGTAAGAGTTGTTTATACTCGTGAGAGTTTGTTTATACTCGTAAGAGTTGTTTATACTCGTAAGAGTTCTTAGGGATTATACTCTCCCTGAAGTTAGGATGTTTAGGGATTATACTCTCCCAAAAGTTAGAATGTTTAGGGATTATACTCTCCCCTAAGTTGTTTATACTCGTAAGAGTTAGTTTATACTCGTAAGAGTTTGTTTATACTCGTAAGAGTTAGTTTATACTCGTAAGAGTTGGTTTATACTCGTAAGAGTTGTTTATACTCGTGAGAGTTTGTTTATACTCGTAAGAGTTGTTTATACTCGTGAGAGTTTGTTTATACTCGTAAGAGTTAGTTTATACTCGTAAGAGTTGTTTATACTCGTGAGAGTTTGTTTATACTCGTGAGAGTTTGTTTATACTCGTAAGAGTTAGTTTATACTCGTAAGAGTTGGTTTATACTCGTAAGAGTTGTTTATACTCGTGAGAGTTTGTTTATACTCGTAAGAGTTGTTTATACTCGTGAGAGTTTGTTTATACTCGTAAGAGTTAGTTTATACTCGTAAGAGTTGTTTATACTCGTGAGAGTTTGTTTATACTCGTGAGAGTTTGTTTATACTCGTAAGAGTTGTTTATACTCGTAAGAGTTGTGAGAGTCGCTAGGGATAGGGTTTATTTGGTAAATTAATTATATCTTCTGCTGCTGTACCCCCTAGCTTTAGAGGCTGTCGTGGATAGAAACTTTAGGAATTCTTCCTAGGTATCTTCTATTCGAATCTCTATCTTGCAATATCTCTATTATGTTATGTTTTAGTTTCCAAAACACATTCGTTATTTCAGCACTCATTATGCAGGCCCTTAACAGTTGTCTTGACACGGTATTAACATATGAGAAACATTTCATCATAAAATCGGCATACAAGAGTCATTTTATCACAGTATTAACATGCATTTATGGAAATTGCTGAAATTTTATCAAAACCGATGCTCCATTGATCAAAAGTGTTCATCAACATAGGCAAATAAGGGGAACCTATGCCGGCCTCATTAAAAACCTCTCCGTGGTAAAACCCCAAAGGGAAACCCACGTAGAGGGAAAAAGAGTGCCGGTGAAGCAATTATTCAAGTAAGAAGTAAACATTCAAAATTGTTCACAAAGAGAAAGGAAATAGGGGAATGACACCTTCCTCAAACATAAAACCTCTTCAAGTGGCACACGTTCCATGGCCTTAGTATCTCTTTCCCTGTCATGTCCTGGAGCTTGTATGCTCCGCCTTTTAGTACATGTATTACCCTGTACGGACCTTCCCAATTGGGTTCCATCTTCCCAGTGTTCTTCAAGGCATCTGCTCTCCGAAGGACTAAATCCCCAACTTTAAAGGAGCGAGGGATTACCCTGCAGTCATATGCTGCCTTGATCCGACTCTTGTACCTTTCTGCTTTTAATCTCGCCATCTCCCTCTCTTCATCTACCCGGTCCAGCGCCTCCCTCATCAATTCTTCATTTCTTTTTTCTTCAAAATAGGTGATCCGGTGCGATTTGAGTCTGGCCTCAGGAGGTATCACTGCCGCTGCCCCATATACCAAGTAGAAGGGAGATTCGCCCGTAGCTGTTTTAGGGCTAGTCCTGTAGGACCAGAGGACGTTGTCTAACTCCTTCACCCATTTTCCTCCTACCTCTTCCAATCGTGTTCGAATACCATCCACTAGGATTCTGTTTGTAACCTCCACCTGCCCATTAGCTTGTGGATGAGCTACTGAAGTAAATCTCTGTGTAATGTTCCATCTCTCGCACCATCTCCTTACTTTCTCTCCGTTGAATTGCGTTCCGTTGTCGGAAACCAAGATTCTGGGTACTCCAAACCTGCAACAAATATGTCTAGCAAGAAAAATAATTACATTATCTTCTTCGATTTTGGCCAAGGGCACAACCTCTACCCATTTACTGAAATAATCCATGGCCACGATCAGAAATTTTCTCCCTCCAGGTGCCAAGGGGAAGGGTCCCACCAGATCTATTCCCCATTTGGCGAAGGGACAGGGCGAGTACATAGCCCCCATTTCCTCTGCAGGTACTCGTATCAAAGGCCCATTCTTCTGACACTTCTCACATTTCTTCACATATTCTCTAGCGTCTCTGATTATGTTAGGCCAGTAGAAACCTGCCCTAAATACCTTCTTCACCATGGTCTGGTAACCTTCATGGCTGGATGCGCAACCTTCATGGATGTCCTTGATCACTAGCTCTGCTTCTCTTCTTGAAAGACATTTCAGATAAGGTTGAGTGAAGGACCTCTTGTACAATTGACCTCCTAGGATGCAATACTTTCTTCTCCAAGCTTTGGCCTCTCTGGACATTGGGGTTACTGGACCCCTGTTCAATTCTTCCCATATTTCTTTCCTCCAATCATCCCCTGCTGTTATCTCTCCAATCAGGGTTTCCGTAGCTACTTGATCCGCCACCAACAGGGTCACCTTTCCGTCTCCCTCGAATTCAGTGGAACTAGCTAGTTTAGACAGTCCATCTGCTTTCACATTCTCTTCTCTTGGTACCTGTACCACTTCAAAAGTATGGAATTTATTTTTTAATTTATTTACCTCCTCTAGATAAGCGATCATTCTCTCATCTTTGGCGAGGTACTCCCCCATGACCTGTTGTACTACCAGCTGCGAATTGGAGTACAGGGTGACTTTCTGTGCCCCTAACTCTGCTGCCATGCTAGCTCCTCTAATCAGGGCCTCATACTCTGCGCCATTGTTTGAGGTTGAAAACCGGAATTTGACAGCAACCTGTACTTCTTGACCATCAGGGTCAACCAACACTATCCCTGCTCCGCATCCCAAGGCGGATGCTGAGCCATCCACGTACACCTTCCATCCCTGTTCTTATTCCACTCTGGTAGACTCCTGAATAAAGTCTGCTAAATCTTGAGCCTTGATGGCTCTCCTTGGTTCATATTCAATATCATACTCCTGCAATTCCACTGCCCACCTAACCATTCTTCCTGATAAATCTGCTCTCCCTAGCGTCTGCTTCAACGGGAAGTTAGTCCGCACCATTACTTTATAAGATGGGAAGTAAGGGCGTAGTCGCCTAGCCGTCACCACCACTGCCAGGGCTGCCTTCTCCACCTCTGAATACCTTATTTCCGCTCCTTGAATGACCTTGCTCACATAATATATGGGCTATTGTGTGGAGCCTTCTTCTTTCATCAGGGCTGTACTCAGGGAGTGTTCCCCTACTGAGAGGTATAGGAGCAAGACATCTCCCTGAGTAGGCTTGGTTAGCTTCGGGAGTTGTTCCAGATGGAGCTTCAGTTCTTCGAAGGCCTTTTGGCATTGCTCATCCCATTCAAATCTTGATCCCTTCCTTAGCGTTCTGAAGAAGTGGTGGCTCTTCTCCGCTGATTTTGCTATGAATCTGCTAAGAGCTGCGATTCTGCCATTCAGGGTCTGCAATTCCTTCAGGTTTCGAGGAGGTTGCATGTCAAGGACCGCTTTCACCTTGGCAGGGTTAACCTCTGTTGGGAATAAAATGATTTTGATCTAGATACCAAAACCCCTGATTGATGATGTACAAATTAGTTGAGATATGCTCAAGTCATTGTTCAGGCAAGTTGTCCCAGAACACTTGAGTATGTAGAATGCTTAAGTTAAAAATCTCAGAAATGTTGTGAGATTTTAGAGTTCAGGATAGTTGTCCAATGCTATATGTTAGAAAGCTTGATAGGTATTAAGTCTTGAGGCAAAAGTTGCTGAATCATCAGGACAGCTGACCAAGTGGACAACCGGGCTGAAGAGATCAAGAACACTAAAGCTGTGCTCATAAATGCAAGAGATCAAGACAGTTGAAGTACAAATGACCAAGAGAATTGAATGTCAAAAACTTACTGAAGACACATTCAATGAAGCATTTATTGCCAATCATGCCTGAACCAAGCATTGAAGACTTAGAGCATTAAAGAGTGAAGCATTGAATGAATGTTGGAACATTCTAAAACAACAACAAGAATGTTCAGGGAGCTTGTCCCATCTGACCGTTGGTTGAGTGTAGATTCTGCCACAAATCAACCTTGGGAAGTGTGCTTATTTGGAAACTGTCACAAGTCATCTCAGCCGCATTTTTCAGAAGTCAACACATTCATTCAAGCAACCATTGAAGAGCCCTTTTACACAGTGGATAAAAGAAGTCAAGCTTCTTAGCCGTTTCAATGGTGCTGCAAATAGACATGTTTGAATTGCTATCTCTCCAACGGATAGTTGTTCAAATATGCCTATATATATACAAAAGTGATCAAAGGGAAAATCATCCAACTACAAGCTATCAAACTCATATTAAGCTTTCAAAGGAAACCAAGATATTCACAAGAATCCCAAGTTTCCTGAATCACTTCAAATTAGCTAAGCCATTCTTTGTAAACATCCTAGCTTAGCATTGAGATATCCTAAGCCTTTACATCTGTTCTCATTGTAAAGGATATCTCTACTAGTTGGAACTAAACCTCAAACCTTATCTCATTTAGTGAAGAGAGTGTTTGTTGTAGAAGTGAGGAGTTAAGGACTGTTAGAGTGAAACACAGTCTTAACTCAGTGAGATTGAGCACTAGGACTCAGATTTTCCTAGGGATCAAAACACTAAGAGAGTGTTGTTGATCAGTGCACCTTGGCACTATAAAACAAGCTAATTCTATTGTGAAGGAATTATCCTGTTCAATCAGGGAAAGTGGATGTAGGAGCTTGAGTCTCTGAACCACTATAAACTTGTGTGTCTCTTACTTACTGCATTCTTTATTGCATTCATATTCAAACAATTTTCAAAGAACAAACTCTAGTAAGTGAGAAAATTTGTTTTGGACAAAGTCCCTGATAACTGTCTTTTCAGAAATTAACTTGGAGTATTTCTTTAAGTCAAAGGCCAACCACATTCCGCACTTAGCAACTCTTTTAGATATCTAGCCAACTGATCACTCAATAGTAATCAGTAGGACAAGTATCTATCAAAGATCACACTCAGGCCAGCTGTAAGACAACCTGCCTGATAAGAACAGTTTTGTTAAAAAGAGAAGAATTTGCATACACAAGTGCATTCCCCCCCCCCATACACTTGTGTTATACTCCACCAAGGACCAACAAGTGGTATCAGAGCGGGGGTTCATAGACCACTGCTTCTGAAAATCCAACTGATTTTCAAAATCAAATTTTCTGTGGTCACTGAACTGATCCAAATTTCTGAAAATTTTATCTGTGTTCATCTTATATTACATCCATTGAAATGGCTAACAATGCAGTTCCAGGAGATGCTGTCAACACCATCAACAATATGGGCCCAAACCAAGTCAACCATATTTCTCATCACAAACTGCCAATGTTCTCAATTGAGAACTATGATTTCTGGAAGATCAGGATGAGAGCACATCTTGCTTGTCAGCATGATGAGATGCTTAAAGTCATCACCAGAGGGCCCTTCACATTCACCAAAGCAAATCCCAAGCTCACTGATGCCCAGAAAGCAGATCCAAGGGAGTTGCTGCCAAAGGATGAAGATGACTTTACAGCTGAGGAAAGAAAAAGGCACAACCTGAACTACATTGCAATGAACACACTGTACCAGACTATTCCAGATGCAGTGATGGGAAGAGTGTATCACTGCACATCAGCAAAAGAGATTTGGGATACCTTAGCACTTATGTGTGAAGGTACCCAAAAGATCAAGGAGAACAAACTTCAAGTGGCTATCCAAAAATATGAACAATTCTCTATGGAAGCCAATGAGACTATTGATCATCTTGATGGCAGGTTCACTGACATCATGAATGAGATAAACTCTCTTGGCAAGTTCTATGCCAAAAGAGAAGTTGCCTTGAAGATCTTAAGAAGTCTCACATCCAAGTGGGATATATACTCTGTCATGATGCAAAATACTAGCAATCTTGACAACATGCCAATGCAGCAAGTATTTTCTGAACTCAAGGCATATGAGTTTGATCTCAACAGAAAGAAGGTGCATGAAGAGCCATCCTCCTCAAACAAAGGTGTTGCCTTCAAAGCTACTGAAACAGAAAAGAAGATTACTCAAAGGTCCTCTCAATCTGTTTCAAAATCTGAAATAAAGGAGGAGCTGGCACTCATGGCTAGAAGATTTGAGAAGCTCAACTCCAGATTTGGTAGATACAAGAAGTTCTACCAAGATAACAGAACCAGAAGGAGATTCAGTTCTCCTGAACATAAATCAGAGGACAAAGTCTCTGATGAAAATAAAGAAGACAGATATGCTGATAGAAAGAAATTCAGCAAAGGTGAACCATCATCATCAAGGAGGAAGGAGTCCTCAAGCAAGAAGAATGATGATGAAGATGTGTGTTACAACTGCCAGAAGAAGGGTCACTTTCAGTATGATTGTCCTGACCTTAGTGCCAAAGAAAGAAAGGAAAGGCAGAACAAAAGAGACAAGAGGCTGAACAGCAGGAAGGCTATGGTAGCTGGAGATTCAGCTAGTGAAGAGAGTGTCTACTCTTCTGATGATGGACTATTCTCCAACAGTGACAGTGATGATGACTGTCAAATGGCACTTGAAAATGATGAGGTATGTTCATCTTCTAGTTCTTCCAGTTCTTCAATTAACACACATGAGTCCAGTGAAATCCCCTTAAAACTCAACTTTGTAAAACTATTTGAGGATTTCACCAGACTAAGAGAAGTATGCAATATAACACTTAGAGAAAATGAGCTACTGAATTCGAAAGCCCAAACTCCCAACCTTCCTGAACCTGAGCTTGACATTAAATCAACTGAGTTGTATCAGCAGATTGTGAGAGAACTTGAGGAA
Source organism: Galeopsis tetrahit (assembly GCA_963675135.1). Lineage (NCBI taxonomy): Eukaryota > Viridiplantae > Streptophyta > Magnoliopsida > Lamiales > Lamiaceae > Galeopsis > Galeopsis tetrahit. The sequence goes on from OY776134.1 coordinate 42,632,865, forward strand.
GTATCTCTCAAAGTCTCTGAACAACAAAAGTTGATTGATGATCAAGAGCTGGCCTTAAGGAAAAATGATTTTGATCTTAGAATTCTTCAAGCAAAATTTGACAATCTCTCAAGTGAATTTGATACTCTAAAATTAAGTGAGGGGAGCTTAAAAATGAAAATGTCTGCCTTGAACAAATCTGCTAAGGCAATAGAGGAGATTCAAGGATTCCAAAGACCATTTGCTCAAAAGGGTGGATTATGCTATAATCCATTTGAACCCTCACCTGGTCTTAGCATTGCTTCATCAAGCAATTCTAAGATGACTTTTGTAAGATCAGTGGCACAACAAAATGAAATAGAAGTAAATCAACCACTGATCAAGGATAAAGGTAAAGAAAGTTTTATACCAACTCTAGTGAACAATGTACCTAAACCCATACCCTTGGAAAAGGTTAAAGGCATTGCTTACAGGAGAAATGAGGTTTAGAAAGGTAGAACCAATGGAAGGTCAACCTATCTGAATCATCATCAGAGGAGTTGTCCAAAACCTGTTCAGAAAAGGCCAACTCAAATGAGGCAACCTCAACTGAATGGATTAAGGCCAATCCCCTCTGATAGGTATAAAACATTCAGGAAGCCTGGACCTTACTTGCCAAATGGAAAAGGCCATCCAAAACCTTATTCCCAAAAGTCTTACCAAGCTGCACCTAAGCCTAATAACTTCAGGAGAAATGTCCCAAAGAAATTCACTAAGTCTCCTGAAACTTACAAGGCTAACACTTATACACAGAGATCACCCAAGGCATTTAAGGGTCAAACTGTGTATGTAGATGTAAATGGAAACCAAGTCAGTCACTTTGAGTCAATCAGAGTTATCAGGCAGATTTGGATTCCAAAAGGTACAGCTAACCCTCTAGGACCCAACACTCAAAGGGTACCTAAATTTTGACTTTGCAGGGCTGCAAGGACCACAAGAAGAAAAGAAGAATCAACAAGAAAACAGCATGGTACTTGGACAGTGGATGTTCAAGACACATGACTGGGAATAAAGAGCTTCTCTCAGAATTCTTTGAAAAGGATGGTCCTTCAGTAACCTTTGGAGACAGCTCTCAAGGGATCACAAGAGGTTATGGTACATTAAACATTGGTAGTGTTAAAATTACTGATGTCTCATATGTCCTAGGCCTAAAATATAACTTGCTGTCTATAAGTCAAATCTGTGATAAAGGTTTTTGTGTTGAATTTGCACCAAATGAATGTACTATCAAGAACAAATCAACACATCAGGTACTACTAACAGGGGTGAGAAAGGGAAATGTCTATTTTGCAGATTGGAGCAAAACCCCTGAACCAGTTTGTCTTGTTGCCAAAAGCACAAGTGAGCAAAGCTGGCTGTGGCACAAGAGACTGAATCACCTGAACTTCAAAACCATCAACAAGATTGCAAGAAACTCTCTAGTTAAAGGGCTGCCAAATCAAGTGTTCACCAAAGAACACATATGCCAGCCATGTCAGGAAGGAAAGCAGATCAAAGCTTCATTCAAAGGAAAGCCTGTCATCTCAACTGAGAGAGTTCTTCAACTACTGCATATGGATTTATTTGGGCCAATAATCCCAGTAAGTATAAATGGAAGAAAATATGCTTTAGTTGTTGTTGATGATTTTTCCAGGTACACTTGGGTAGTGTTCTTGCTGAACAAAAAGGAGACCCAAGTCAAGTTACCAGAATTGATGATGAGATTGAGCAATGAAAAGGGCCTAAGTATTGTCAAGATCAGATCAGACAAAGGCACTGAGTTCATAAACTCATACATCAATGAGTACTGCAGCAAGAATGGCATCACACATGAAACTTCAGCAGCAAGAACACCTCAACAAAATGGGGTTGCTGAAAGAAGGAACAGGACCTTGAAAGAGGCAGCAAGAACATTGATTGCTGAATCCAAACTGCCTAAAAGGTTCTGGGCTGAAGCCATTAGCACTGCATGTCACACTCAAAACAGGTCCCTAATCACCAAAGGACAAGGTAAAACCCCATATCAAATATGGAAAGGTAGATTGCCCACTGTTGCTTATTTTCACATATTTGGTTGTAAGTGTTTCATTCATAATAATGGGAAGGAGCAATTGAAAGCTTTTGACAGCAAAGCTGATGAAGGAATATTTGTTGGATATTCACAAGTCAGCAAAGCTTACAGAGTTTACAATTGCAAAACCCTTATTGTGGAAGAAACACCTCATGTTGTGTTTGATGAGTCTATTAATGAGTTCAGGGATAGAAACCTGAATATTGATGAGATAACACAAAGAACAACCAGATTAAGGCTTCAAAGCAAGGAGACAGTGTTTGTAGATGTTGCCCAGCCTGAACTTCATGATTGTCAAAAACTGGACAACCTACCTGATGGCAATCAACCAGGAGCCAACCAATCTGAAGGTGATATTGAACTGATTGATCCAATCCCAGTTCAAAACCAGGTAACAAATACCAATGAAGAAGCAGGCAATGCTGAGGTAGTTAATGGATCCAATACTCAAGGGGGAACCAATGAAAATGTCAACTCATCTGACAATGAGGACAATACCCCTGAATATGATCCTGAGCTTGATCCTTCAAATAATTTTCCTGAATTTAATGAGTCTAGTGATCCAACCTCAGATGAGGACAATCCTCCTGAAGGGATCAGGTCTAGAAGGACTTGGTTGCAAGACCACCCAACTAGCCTGATACTTGGTAACCCAAGTGAAGGGATCAAAACTAGAAGGTTTCATGGAGAAAGTGCCTTGTTTTGTTGTTTTCTTTCAGAAATAGAACCAGGAGATATTGAGGAAGCACTACAAGACACCAACTGGATCATAGCCATGCAAGAAGAGCTGAACCAGTTCACCAGAAATGAAGTATGGGAGCTGGTGGATAGGCCAACTCATCAAGATGTCATTGGAACCAAATGGGTGTTCAAAAATAAGAAAAATGAAAATGACATCATTGTGAGGAACAAAGCAAGACTGGTGGCCAAAGGATATTGTCAATCTGAAGGGATTGATTATGATGAGACTTTTGCTCCAGTGGCCAGACTTGAAGCAATCAGACTCTTCTTAGCATATGCAGCTCACATGAAATTCAAAGTGTATCAAATGGATGTGAAGAGTGCATTTCTCAATGGGGTGCTCAAAGAAGAAGTTTATGTTGAACAGCCCCCAGGCTTTGAGGAAGGAAACAAGGTGTACAGATTGAAGAAAGCCCTCTATGGCTTAAAGCAAGCTCCAAGAGCTTGGTATGACACCTTATCACAGTTTCTTCTAGATCATGGTTTTGTCAAAGGCACTGTTGACAGAACTCTGTTCAGAATCTGTGAAGGAGATGATATCTTGTTAGTCCAAATCTATGTGGATGACATTATATTTGGATCTCCAAATGAGAAGATGTGTGAAAAGTTCTCCAAACTCATGCAGAGCAAATTTGAAATGTCCATGATGGGATTGATGAATTTCTTCTTAGGACTTCAGGTCACTCAATCAAAGAAGGGGATATTCATCAATCAGGCCAAGTACACAAGGGACATGATCAAAAAATTTGGATGTGCTACAAGCAAGCCAGTCAGAATTCCTATGAATACTAACTGGAAGATGGATCCTGATGAAGGTGGAGAGTCAACAAACTCCACTAACTACAGGGGAATCATAGGATCCTTGCTATATCTCACTGCAAGCAGGCCTGACATCACATTTGCAGTTGGAGTGTGTGCAAGATTTCAGGCAAATCCAAAGAAGAGCCATCTTGATGCTGCCAAGAGAATCCTAAGATATCTCAAGGGATCTGAGAATCTTGGATTGTGGTATCCAGCTGATGACAACATTGAGCTCACTGGATATTCAGATGCTGATTATGGAGGATGCAGAATTGACAGAAAATCCACCTCTGGAACATGTCAATTCTTGGGCAGCAAGCTTATCTCATGGTTCTCCAAGAAGCAGAATACAGTTGCAACTTCAACAACTGAAGCAGAATATGTTGCAGCTGGAAGTTGTTGTGCTCAGATACTTTGGCTCAGGCAACAACTTAGAGACTACAAAGTCATCACAAATGAAGTGCCAATATTCTGTGACAACAATAGTGCAATTGCCATCTCACAGAATCCAGTGCTCCACACCAGATGCAAGCATGTGGACATCAAGCATCATTTCATAAGGGATCATGTGGACAAGAAAGATATCAAGCTTGTCAAAATTCACACTGATAAGCAAAAAGCTGATATTTTGACCAAGCCTCTAGCTGAAGCAAGGTTCTTGGAATTGTCAGCTGAATTGGGGTTACTTGATCCAGGCAAGATGAAAAAATGAGGAAAGAAAGCTCATATGAAGGGGGAAGTTCATCAAAGTTGAACTTCAGCAAAGTTGACCAACCTCACTGAAGCTGTCAGCCAAAGAGGGAAACTCAGCAAGGTTGTCCCTATGATGTTCAGCAATGTTGGTCAGGGGATTTGTCCAAGTGGGACCCAGTCAGCAACTTTGGGACCCACTCAGGCAAGTTCATCAGGCAGTTTGACCTACACAGAAACCAAAGCACACCTCAGGATGTTTGTCCGAGTTAATTAGATAATCATTGCTATTTTTAGCATTGATTAGACATTTAAGAGGTTTCTTGGTCTAAAAGTAGGCCATTTTAGGATGGAGTGTGCTATAAAGATCTTTACCACCAAAAAGGCAAATCAGCATTTAATGCAAAAATCTTAATTGGGATTTCATGAATTCTTGAGCCTTCATCAAGACCATTAATTTGCATTAAACTTCCATCAAACCGCCTCAATCCCATTACCACACATTATCCAATTGGTCATATTTATTACCCACGGTTAGTTTCTTTTAACCAACGGTTAATAAACTCCCCACATATATAAACTCCTCAGTTTTCACCACCATCCTTACGCACTCAAAATTTCAAAACCCTTAAGATTTTCTTCAAACTCTCAAACCTGCAACTCCTTTCCAACCTACCAATCTCTCATATTATCCATGGCACCTAAGATCAAGAGAGAAGAGCTTGTAGACTTCAATGATTCCTCCTTGGACATTGATTTCTCTTATCTTAGCAACCCAAATTCCCTTTGGTTTGAAAAGCTGGTAGCCTTTGATAGCCTAGACACAGAAGTTCAACAAGTCCTCCAATGGCTGCGGGAGGCAGGGCTAGAAAAGTTCCTTGGCACCAAGCCTGATTCATGCCTGAATCCATTCATGGCAGAATTCTTTGCCCATCTCAGATGGAAAGGGAAAAAGGGAGATGTGTGCACCAAGCTCACATATGCTGAAGAAGATGAAGATGAAGAAAGCCAACACTCCATCATCTTCACTGCAGAGGATATAGATGCTAGCTTTGGGCTACCATCAGAAGGCCAGAATCCAGAATTGTACAAGGAAGGAGATGATCAGGAGTTCTACTACTCTTGGATGATAGAACCAAAGAAACTTGTAAGTGCTCAGAACAAGAACACTTTAAAGCTTCCTTACAGACACTTGTTTGATTGTGTTGTAAAAAATCTGTTAAGCCACTCAGGGAGTGTTGAACAAATCAGTATGCCTAAGTTGAGAGTGATGGCTGCTGTGATTGACTCTGCTGAGAAGAGAGTCAAGTTCGACTGGAAAAATTTCATTCTTGACAAGATGATGAATGAAAAATTTAAGTTTAAGGAGATGAAGCACCACAAGGTGGTGGTTGAAGGAAGACTCCAATTTTGCACAAGAGCCAGTCTGCTCTTGGAAAGATTTGCTCATTACACCCATCTCCAAGCAAAGCCAAAGCCTTTTCCTGCACAAAAGGTGATGTTTAGAAAGCTGTCTTCAAGGACAGAAAAGAGAAAGCAGGAGGCTACCTCCAAGAAAGCTGTTGCCACTGTTCCAGCAACCAGAGCCTCTCCAAGGAAAAGGAAAGCACACTCACCCAAAATCCAGCCAAAGATGAAGAAGATGAAGCAGATTCTAAGTGAATCTTCCCTTGAAAGCATGTCAAGGAGTGGAGGAGCCACTTCTGAGGAAATTGAGAAGGTGGCTGAGGAAGGAGTCAACCCTCCTGAAGAGGGTGAAGTATTCAGAGAGATTGTCCCACTGCAACCTGAGACAATCGCAGAATTCAGAGACCTTGACCAGCCAACAAGGTATGAAAGGAGAAGAAGAATCATCAAGACTTCTGAGAAGCAGAGGATGATGGAAGAAGAAAAGAAGGAGAAAGAGTTTTTCAAGGAGATTAGACAGGCAAGCAAGTCTAACTCCAAGTCAAAGTCAAAACCCAACAGCCCTGAAGCCAACTCCCCTGATATTCAATCTAGAAGAATATCTCCAAGGCAAGAAGAAGAGGAGTGGAAGACTCTTGAAGATGCCCCAATCATTGCCAAAAAGGTTTACTCTCCTGAAGGTGCACCAGATAGAATAGGTCTTGATGTGCTGGCAGATTTGGTCAATCTTGAAGATAGACCTTTTTCCCCCCTTGATCCAAGACTTCTCTCATATACCAAACTTCTTGAAACTGCTATTCAAGAAGGTGATCAAGTTGTTTTCCCACCCATTCCAGCCATTCCAATTACCTCTTCAGGCACAATGCTCTCAAAAGCACCTGAATCCCAACTTGTTTTGACCTCTCCTGAACCCAACCCTACTGAACCCAACTTACCTGAAATTCAGCCAAGCTTACCTGAATCCCAATCCAACTTTCCTGAATCCCAAACCAACTCTTCTGGAGATGATAGTGGTGAAGAGTACACCTATGAGGGAATGTTGAGGCAGATTGCAAGAGCCAATGTGGATGAATTATATCCAGGATTGAAGGCATATCCCAGGCTGCAACAACAGTTCTATGATCTCAGAGCACTTGTTGAGATCAAAGATAGAACTATTGTGGAAATAGCTCAGGCTATTCAGGATAAGGGTGCCAACTGGTGGCAGGTTGAGGAAAATAGGCTGCTACATTTTGCAAATGTAAAGAAGACCAGTGTATTAACCACTGAGGCCCTATTTTGCACCATTGTTCATGAGAAGGTGCTTGCTGAAAGAGAGAGAATAGCACAAGGAATCAAGCATCCTGACAGCCCATCTGATGATGATGATGATGATGATGATGATCACACCAATCCCAATCCCCCAGACCTCAACTCAGCTCAGGTACATTACTTGACCTTTCATTCTGTGAAGGACTCTGATCATTCAGAGGAGTTGACCAAAGATGGTAACTCAGTCCAAGATGCATTGGCCAAGGATGGTTCTTCTGAACCTGAGGCACAGCTTGACAATGCTGAGATTTCCATGGGAGAAGCTAGTTTGGCTAAAGCCTCATCAATGTCAGGCAAGTTGGACATTGACCAGCCTTTAGTCATTCAGGATGACTCAGTGGCCTTGGGATGCCCAAGCTCTGTGATCTCCCAACAACTGCCCTCTGTGGATCCTGTTGAGGATATGGAGGTGTCAGGTTTAGGCATTGAAGGAGTTGAAAAGGCTGATAGTGCTGAAAAATCAGAGGGAGATGATGGTGAGGATTGTGTGATTACAGGTTCCTTGAGTGCACCACAAATAGAGGGTGAGGAAGTAGAAATATTGGGTGCAGCCCAATATGAGAGTCAGGCTATTCTTCAAGTCAAATCTGAACTTGATGAATCCCTTGGTGAAAGGAGGCCTGATTCTCCAGTGAATGTGAGTCTATCTCTTGAGAATAAAGAAGAAAAGAATATAGTTGAAAATGAGAGAGAAGGTGCTGATGTATCAGACCTTATGGGAGAAAAAGAAATTGAGGGAGATGAGGGAGTTTTCACTAACACTATTAGTTTTGCAGATTCTGTTGCTGTCACTCTTGAGCAAATTTTTGCAGATGCCTCCCTGACAGATATACCAGTTGATGCTGACACTGATCTTGAAGCAGTTTCAGCAAATGTGTCCACACTTAACCAGATCTACTTTGAACAAGCCAACACCTCTGAGGCTCACTTTCAAATTGCTACTCCGACTGCATCCATCATTGAAGAGCAGTCAGAGAAGTTGGACACACTTGTCAGGGAAGTTGAGAAGGCTCATGCAACAACTGTTGATACCTTAGATGGCCAAGGCAAGACTCTAGCCTCTGTGGAGATGAGGCTAACAGGGTCAGAAGAAGTAATATTGCCAACTCTTGATGCAAGAATATGTGGAGTTGAATCTGGACTGCAAACAGTTTCAACTGAAGTGACAAAAGCCAAAGATGCTATGGGTAAATTCACAAGAACAGTGAAGAAAGAACAGCAGGGTCTCAAAGATTTGTACAAGCATAATGTGAAAGCCTTGAGAAAGACAATCAAGGATGCTTTAAGGCAGAGGACAACAGCCCAGAGAAAGAAGGCAGAAGAGTTGAAAGCTGCAATGGTGAAGGAGGCTGCTGAGAAATTCACTGTTGAACTCATGGCCAAAGTGTCTGATCAAGTTGTGGCCAACCTCACTGATCAACTTCAGGCCAAACTTGATCAATCACTGAAAGCCACATTGGATGCCATTGTTTCCCAAAAGATGAAGCCTGTTCACACCTTCTTGAGCATGGCAGATGATAAAATGCAAAACATTCATGATGAGAATGTTTATCTACTGCAGGAGTTGAAGTCCCTCACTCAGGCCCACTCACACCTCTCAGTCTCAATGAGTGAACTAAAGCCCCAGTGTTTTGATAATGCCAAAAAGGGGGAAAGAGAGAGAGCAAGGGCAAAGGGAACCTTGGTGATTGGTGAATCTAAGGGAAAAGAGAAGGTCCCTGAGATTGAGGAGGAAGCAGTAGAAGACATTGGGAAAGGCAAAGGCCCAATGAATGTTGAAAATTTGACTGAGGAAGAGCAGATCCAAATAGTTGTCAAGGAGTCCATGATGTCAGCTATGGAAAGTCAGGCAAGAAAGCTTCAAAGGCCAGGTGGTGAGTCTACAGGACTTGAACCTAAAGAGAAGGCTGCTGAAGTAAGGGGAAAGGTGACAAGATCATCTGAAAGAAAGAGGAAGGAACTGCAAGCCTTTAATGATTTCCCAACCAGCCTGACTTTGCCATCAGAATTTCAGTCTGATGAATCTACTCCAGTAAGGCAATCAAAAAGATTGAAGAAAGCAGCCAAGCTGCCTGCCATTGAAGAAGAAGAGGTTATAGAAGAAGTACAGGACAGGATGCCTGAAGTTGGTGTGCCCAAACTTGCTGATGATCCCTCTAAATTGTTTGAAGAAGGTTTTGGAAAAGATCCAGAAACCCAAGAGAAGCTAGCTCTTCAGAGAGCTAAAGAGAGGATGGAGCAATTGGTTGAGGCCAACAAGGCAAGGGATGAAAGAAGGACAAATTTCAAAGCCCCAAGAAGGAGAGCTTCATACAGAAGACTCAAACCTCAAATGCTGCAAAGATGGGACACTCAGTACCCTCACCATGATAAGTGGGTTCCAATCTCACTGAATGATGCATGGGAGGAGGCCAAGAGAAGTTTTGTATATGACTTTTATGTCATTGGGAAGTGGCTTGGAGAGAGTGTGGATGAAGTCTTTGTCCAGTTCATGTTTGAGAATCATAGGGACCTCTACCAAAAGCTGTTTGCAGCAGCTGATATGGCAAGAGTGGAGTTCAAGGCCCCTGGTCCAATTCTGTACATGCCTCCTAAGTTCAATGGGAACTTGATCGATGAGGGAAAGATTCTGGAGGAGTTCATCAACATCATGAAGATGGAGAAGATGAAGATAGGCCCTAGAGGCTCCAACAAGGATGTTTGGGAGCTGAAGAAAAGGGTCTGGGCTCAATACGGCATTGCTCCCCAAGATGATGGAACTCTCTGATGGATAAGTTTATCTCTTCCCTATCTTTGCTTATGATTGATGTTATTTGTTGTTATTCTGTTTTCTTGTATCAGTTAATATGTCCTTTGAATTTTCTGACCTGTAATGCTTGATAATATATAAAAGGACCACTGATTTTCTATCAAGAGATAACAACTCATTATCTCAACTAACCTGACATTACATATTTACTTGATTTATTGTGCTAACAGTTTCTTTCAGGAAAGTTGACCAGTTCATTCATCCTGAAGGTAAAGTATAGTATAAGTCAAGGTTCCTTTGTAATAGGTTTTGGCATCATCAAAAAGGGGGAAATTGTTGGGAATAAAATGATTTTGATCTAGATACCAAAACCCCTGATTGATGATGTACAGATTAGTTGAGATATGCTCAAGTCATTGTTCAGGCAAGTTGTCCCAGAACACTTGAGTATGTAGAATGCTTAAGTTAAAAATCTCAGAAATGTTGTGAGATTTTAGAGTTCAGGATAGTTGTCCAATGCTATATGTTAGAAAGCTTGATAGGTATTAAGTCTTGAGGCCAAAGTTGCTGAATCATCAGGACAGCTGACCAAGTGGACAACCGGGCTGAAGAGATCAAGAACACTAAAGCTGTGCTCATAAATGCAAGAGATCAAGACAGTTGAAGTACAAATGACCAAGAGAATTGAATGTCAAAAGCTTACTGAAGACACATTCAATGAAGCATTTATTGCCAATCATTCCTGAACCAAGCATTGAAGACTTAGAGCATTAAAGAGTGAAGCATTGAATGAATGTTGGAACATTCTAAAACAGCAACAAGAATGTTCAGGGAGCTTGTCCCATCTGACCGTTGGTTGAGTGTAGATTCTGCCACAAATCAACCTTGGGAAGTGTGCTTATTTGGAAACTGTCACAAGTCATCTCAGCCGCATTTTTCAGAAGTCAACACATTCATTCAAGCAACCATTGAAGAGCCCTTTTACACAGTGGATAAAAGAAGTCAAGCTTCTTAGCCGTTTCAATGGTGCTGCAAATAGACATGTTTGAATTGCTATCTCTCCAACGGATAGTTGTTCAAATATGCCTATATATATACAGAAGTGATCAAGGGGAAAATCATCCAACTACAAGCTATCAAACTCATATTAAGCTTTCAAAGGAAACCAAGCTATTCACAAGAATCCCAAGTTTCCTGAATCACTTCAAATTAGCTAAGCCATTCTTTGTAAACATCCTAGCTTAGCATTGAGATATCCTAAGCCTTTACATCTGTTCTCATTGTAAAGGATATCTCTACTAGTTGGAACCAAACCTCAAACCTTATCTCATTTAGTGAAGAGAGTGTTTGTTGTAGAAGTGAGGAGTTAAGGACTGTTAGAGTGAAACACAGTCTTAACTCAGTGAGATTGAGCACTAGGACTCAGATTTTCCTAGGGATCAAAACACTAAGAGAGTGTTGTTGATCAGTGCACCTTGGCACTATAAAACAAGCTAATTCCATTGTGAAGGAATTATCCTGTTCAATCAGGGAAAGTGGATGTAGGAGCTTGAGTCTCTGAACCACTATAAACTTGTGTGTCTCTTACTTACTGCATTCTTTATTGCATTCATATTCAAACAATTTTCAAAGAACAAACTCTAGTAAGTGAGAAAATTTGTTTTGGACAAAGTCCCTGATAACTGTCTTTTCAGAAATTAACTTGGAGTATTTCTTTAAGTCAAAGGCCAACCACATTCCGCACTTAGCAACTCTTTTAGATATCTAGCCAACTGATCACTCAATAGTAATCAGTAGGACAAGTATCTATCAAAGATCACACTCAGGCCAGCTGTAAGACAACCTGCTTGATAAGACCAGTTTTGTTAAAAAGAGAAGAATTTGCATACACAAGTGCATTCCCCCCCCCCCCCATACACTTGTGTTATACTCCACCAAGGACCAACAACCTCTATTCCTCTCTGAGTCACCATATATCCCAGGAATTTCCCTGACCCTACTCCAAAGGAACATTTAGCTGGGTTAAGTTTTGATACCATTTTCTCTAATTACCTGAAATATCACCTTCAGGTCACCAATGTGTTCCTCTGCTTTGATGCTTTTAGCCAGCATGTCGTCTACATAGACCTCCATGTTTCTCCCTATCTGTCCTCGGAAAACCGAGTCTACCATCCTTTGATAGGTGGCTCCTCATTGCCCTTCCTCTGATCTCTTCTATCATCTTCCTGCTTCCCCTCGGGGTCCTTTCTCTTTTGACCCCTGGGGCCTTGTCGGTCTCTGAAGATAAACTCCTTCAGATGGCCTGCCTGAATCATCCTCTCTATCTCGTCCTTCAAATGCCAACATTGGTTGGTATCGTGGCCATAGTCGTTATGGAATCTGCAAAATTTGCTTGACTTGGGATTTTGGGGACCTCTGTTTCTTGAGTAGGGGAATTTCATATCCGGATGGTCCCCTGCCACCTCTAGGACTTCGGCTGGTTCTATCCTCAAAGGGGTATATCTCTTCGCCCTTCCTCTGGAGCTCCAGGGTGCAACTTCCTCTCTTCTTACATTTTCCAACCTCTTTGAGCTTCTGTGTCTCTCTGGGCTTGGCCTCCTAAGTGGAATTTCTTTCCTCCTTTCTCCATTACCCACTATCGCCCTGGTCTCCGAACGTTTAGCCTTCCTTACCTCTTCCAGGGTGAGGTATTTTTCTGCCCTCCTCAATAATTCATCAAAAGTCCGAACTGGCTTCTTGGCTAGAGATGTGAATAGATCTCCATCTCTTAACCCGTTGGTAAGGGCGTTAATTTTAACCTCTGGGGAGGCTGTGGGTACTTCTAGAGCCGCTTGGTTGAATCTTTTTAAGAAAGCTCGTAGACTCTCATTCTCTCCTTGTCGCATGTTGAATAAAGTAAGGGTGGCTCTAGGCTGTCTTCTAGCGCTGGCGAATTGATGCAGGAACAATTCGCTGAATTCGGACCATGAGTGGACAGTATCCGGTCCCAGTTGTGTGAACCATTGCTGTGCAGCCTTAGATAGGGTGGTCAGGAATACTCTGCATTTAACGCCCTCTCCATACCGATGTAATAGAGCAGCATTCTCAAACCTCATCAGATGCTCGTACGGGTCCGTGGTGCCATCATATTCAAAGTTTAAAGATTTGAAATTAGAGGGCAGTTCATCTTGCAAAATACTAGATGAGAATTGATATCCAGTGGTGTAAGAGGGTTTACTTACATTGTCAGTAATATGTTTCTGCATATCCCTCATCTCCTTCCGCAAGGCCTGTATCTGATCACTGACGGCTCCTTGATACGTGTCGTCCGTGCTTTCTCCCATCCCTGTATCCAGGGTGGTATCCCCAAGGACCCTCTCCACATCCCTCCGAGGGGGTCTTTCCAGGATGCTTCTTTCAGCCTGGGAAGGTACTTTTTCTTCTGGGTTTCGAGGGGAATCCTCGTTCCTGGAGGGGACTGGAACCGAATCAATGACATGTGTAGATGTTGTTACTCTTAAATGTCTTAACATTCACAGCAACATCTTAATTCGACCTTTCTTATTTTTCCTAAGTCCAAATTCTGTTTTCTAGCTAATGCTGCTTTGGATGTTGTAACATCGCAGGTTGAAGATCTAGAACATTCTACACAGTTCCAGACTGGAAGGATCTGGAAGCTTGCAGAAGTATGTAGATCATGCGGTTGCCTTTGAAAACGTCCAGAATAGGCTGGAAGGTGCTAGAATTCATTGGAATGAAGAGTGGGCTAAAAAGAAGGGATGAGATCCTAAAAAATAGGATATGGATTATGAAGCTTCTAGAATTCGTTTTTACCTCTATAAATACTCAAGGAAGTCTTCATTATTAAGCATGGAGAATTAAGAGTAATCACATAATGTCTATGTGAAGTGTTCGTCCTACTTAGACATTATCGTGATTATTATTTCTTCTTCATCAGATTCTCGTACAACATGAAGAAATTCACATCAGATCCGAGAGTCACATATTTCACGAAATGCTATTCTTTAATTCTTAAACTAGTGTTCATCCTGTTAGGAATTAATTGTCATTAGCATGTTCATGTCGTTGTGCCGAAGTATCCCAACTTTCTGTACAACATAGAATTTTCTATACTTTTTTGATAGATAGATCATAGAGTTAGATTAGTTTTTGGTAGTGTAATTTTTACACTTAAGCCGTCTTTAGACTCGATAGGTTATCAAGTCTTATTTCCGTTGTGAATATTTGTTCACACACCATTTGTATTCACATAATTATTAGTGAAAGTTTCGCCATGAGGCTCGCATAGATTTTAAATTAAAATCTATGTTAAAAAGTTAACATCTTTGTGTTTCATTCTTTAAAGTCTTCCGCTATTCGTATTCTAATATTCTGTAATCGAGTCAGTGTTACATTGAGTGTTCTAACATTGAGTGTAGCATCAGTCTTGTTTTACTTGTGTTCAGTTTATTTTTAGTGTTTTAGTCTTCCGCTGTGTCTGTCTTTTCTGATATTCTGTTTGAGTCTGTGTTACACTATTTGTCTTAACATCCAGTGTAACATTGTTCTATTTTTCACTTAAACACTAGTTATACCATCCACACACACTTTCAGTTGGTATCAGAGCTAATACCTGACGACACTAGGTTTAGATCCTTGTTTAAGTGTGTTTTAGTTTATGTTAGCAATGGAAACACATCACATATCCACTGCACTTAGGGACCCGAACATATTATCCATATTTTAAGCCTAAGTTGTGCATGTATATCAAGTCGAAAGATGAATGTGCTTGGAGGACTGTACTTACAGGTTATGATGTACCTAAAATCCAAATCAACTCATCAACACATCCACCAGAAAGAAGGAAAAATCAATTTCAACCAAGGTTATCAAAAAGTGAAGGTAAACCAAGGTATGATCTTTAATATAGAAAATCAGTTCAATGCATGTTCTGAATATGGTCTTTATGAAAATTAATGTGTCAATATTAGACTTAAGCAAAAATTGAATTTTAGTACTACCTTAAATGATGAATCAGATGATGAATTTGATGAATCTAAAGATGTTGAATTCACTTTTCATACCGAGATTGATTATGATAATTCTTTAGATGATGATCTGGATGATACAAATTGTGATGTTGCACCTGATGCCATAACATCTATGGTAACATCAAAACAGAGTCACCCAGATTTGAACTGTTTTAATGGGTTTGTTGATGATGCAGGCATAAGGATTGATGATTCTAAATACCAAAAGTTGTTAGATGATTGTAACTTTCAGAAACTCACTCTTAATTCTTTGAATAAAGAGAATGTGGATCTGAAAAAGAACAATTACCATGCTAGAAGTCATACATTCCAGAAGAGATTTTTGAAGTTTGTAAACTGAAGGAGAAATTGATCACCTCTACTTTAAGTTTCATGAAATTTTCTATGAGTGCTTCTGATATATGTTATACCTATTGGTAAATCTGATAATTGTGGTATACGTTATGATGGTGAAACTGCTTCTATTTCTAAGAATATTTGAAAATGCTGTGAAGTTTGTGAAGGCAAATGTTAAAACATTTGTTGTAACATCTGCACAAACAAATTCTCACAAATTCAAAAACATTGAAAAGAAGTTTGTATGTCATTATTTTTCGAAAATTGATCATATTTGTCCTTACTGCATGACATTGGTTGATGATCTGAGATATGAGAAAATGTTACCTAAAAAGATGTCACATTCTATGAAACATTTTCTAAAATCTGCATGGAAATCTGATGTTACTTGTAATGCTGTTCACACTTCCTTGAAAGCATGTTTACTTGGTCAATGGTATTTTGATAGTGGTTGTTCTAAACACATGACAGGATAAATTGACTACTTATCTGATTATGTGACCTTGAATGATGGTGATATTACATATGGTGGTGGTTTCAAAATGAACTTTAAATGTTGAAGGTTTTTCTGAGCTTAAAAATGTTTTACATTTTGATGGCTTGCTTGCTGATTTGATTAGTATTAGTATTAGTTAACTTTGTGATGATAATTTGCATGTAAAATTTGACAAATAATCATGTGTATGTTCTTAATAAAGATGAAGATTGTCTAGGGCAGTAGATAATTGTTATCTTATTGAAACAAATGTGTGTAATTTGTCAAAGAATGATGAAAATATTTTATTGCATCAAAAATTGGGACATGCATATAGTATACATCAGTGAAGAGACTAATCAAAGTCGATGCAGTGAAAAGGATTACCAAAACAGAAGTTTCAGAGTACCACTGTATGTGGACCATGCCAGAAAGGTAAGCAGGTAAGAGTGTTGCATAAAATGCTGTCACATTGTTCTACACATCAATGTTTCGAATTGTTGCACATGGATTTAATTGGTCTTATGTCTTTGTTGTAAGAAAGAATATAACTCTACAAGAAATGGCAAGAGTCATGATTTTATCTAAAAGTCTTTCTAAAAGATTTTGGGCTAAAGCATTGAATTCAGCATGTCATATCATTAATAGAGTTTATATTCGATCTAGTTCTATTCAAACACCTTATGAGAATTTGAACATTAGAAAACCGAATGTGAAGTATTTTCATGTATTTGGTTGTGTGTGTTATATTTTGAATGATATGGATCAACTTCATAAGTTTGATTCTAAAAGTGTAAGGTTTCTTTTTATGCTATTCTAGAAATAGTAAAGCTTATAGAGTTTATAACCTTAGGACTAACACTGTTCAAGAATCTGTTAATATTGTGTTTGATGATGATAAAGGTCTTACAGATGGAAATGAAGAAGAAGATGTTTCAGAGGTTACTGAAAAATCTGGAGATTCTCTGAGAACTGAAAATGTTGCTCCAAATGTTACAACATCTGGAACAACATCGACAAAAAGTTCAACAGAATCTACACAGAATAATCAGTATGTTCCCAAAAGGAATATTTCTTCAAGGATTGATAAAAGTCATCATTCTGACCAGATCATAGGTGATGCTACAGTGTGTAAACAAGAGGAAAAGTAAGATCAATAAGGTAGATGTGGTAAGAACAATATGCATGTCTTCTATTTGCAATGTTGTTAATGCAGAGTGTTACTATTCTGAAATTGAACCTAAAAATGTTAATGAAACATTTTCTTATGAGTTTGGTAACATTGATAGGAACAAAACTAGTTTAGTTTCACAAAGGCTACACTCAAGTTGAGGTTATTGATTTTGATGAAACTTTTGCACATGTTGCTAGGATAGAATCTATTAGATTATTGCTAGCAATTGCATGTTTTATTGACATTAAACTTCATCAAATGGATGTATATGCTGCATTTCTAAATTGCATTTTGAATGAAGAAGCATATGTTGAACAACTTAAAGGATTTGAAGATCCACAATACCCTGATCGTTCTGTTAGAGGAGAAACCATTTAAACTATGTTCATTAAGCACACTGGAGAAGATTTACTTATTGCTCAAATATTTGTTGATGACATTGTGTTTGGTTTAACTTGTGATAAAATGTTAACCAATTTGTTAAAGCAATGACTGCAACATTTGAGATTAGTATGGTTGGAGATTTGAACTACTTTTTATGTCTTCAAATCAAGCAATGTAAGGATGGTATATTCTTCTCTCAAGGTAAGTATGCTGAGAACTTGGTTAAAAAGTTTGATTTTGAAAGTTAAAAAGTAATGAAAACTTCTATGAGATCTACTTTGAAACTTTGCAAAGACAATGCTGGAAAGGATGTTGATCCAACATTGTATAGATCTATGATAAGAAGTTTTACTTTATCTAACCTCTATTAGACCAGATATAATGTACAATGTTTTTGTTTGTGCTAGTTACCAATATTATCCAAAGGAATCTCACCTGAATGTTTTGAAAAGAATTATCAAGTATGATGCAGGTACAAGTGAACTTGGGATTTGGTATACTAAGGACACCAACAACACTTTGATTGGATACAGTGATGCGGATTGAGCATGAGATATAGATGACAAAAAGAGTAAGAGTAGAGGATGTTTCAACATGGGAAACAATCTTGTGGTTAAGCAAGATGTTTCATGCTTATGAAATTGAAATTGATATCCTTACAATTTTCTATGATAATACGAGTGCATAAACATTTCTAAAAATTCAGTACAACACTCACTCACTAAACACATTTGCATTAGGAATTATTTTATGAGAGATTTAGTGGAGAAGAACATAGTGAAGTTTGAATACGTACCTATTGAAAATCATAATGATGATATATTTACTAAGGTTTTGACCTTGAGACATTCTTATCTTTGAGAAAATCTCTTGGTATGTGTAGTATCTGAATAATCCTAGATGGATGGTGTTACAAATGTTGTAGCATTTGGGACAACATCACAAGGTTGTATAGTTGTTATAGATTTAATTTATTTCCTATTTTCGTTGAATAATTCCTTTGTAAAATATTCTTGAATCTAAAATTTGTTGTGCAAAAATAAACATGTCTTACACCTCTCAAATGCATATAAATAGAATGTTGTTAGCATACTAAAAGATGTAGTTAATCACTGAGTAACTATGGAGCACGGAGTTGACTACTACGATGCCTTCTTTTCAAAAGGTGATTAATAAAATACATCAACATGTTCATAATCCATTGAGTAATTATGGGGCACGAAGTTCGCTACTACGATGCACTCTTCTAGAAAAATGGATCAATATGAACTAGGTGCTACAACACGAAAAGAAAAGAAAAAATGGTGCAACACAAATGAAGTAAATTCATGTAAAAACCGTGTTGAGGTGTATGTAACAGTTTTGAGCATAGCATTAGATGATTCGATTATATTTTTATAAGTAGTAATTATTTGATTATTTGTGGAAATTTATTTCATTTATTCTGATTATACTAACCCACGTCTTTGGTTTATTTTCAGGTTATACACATTTAAATGTTAAATATTTTAGATTGTTCTTAATTTAATTAATTATTTAATTATGATTTTACCCACTACTTATCCATGATCTATTTTTGTGGCTAAGTTTATGGAGCATTATCGAATTTCTTCTAGAATTAATCTTCCTTAGTTAGTTTTTTTTATACGTATTACTTCCAACTATGCATTCTCTCTTATATTCTTCTCATAACATGATATACTAAGCAATGTATTTTTTTCGAGTGATTTGAGTATTGCGTTTTAAGATTTGCTAAAGCCTTGTTTGTCTAGAATTTTGTGATTATCTTTTCGATTTCTTGGTGCTTAAATGACAGGAAACTACCTCACCACACTCAAACTCCCACGAAACCGTCATCTCCATCTCTCTCAAACCTTAATAATTTCTCTTTCATGATCGCTTTACACAAAAACTCACCAACTGCTACAAGAAAAGCTGAAACACTTACCCAAACAACTCTAGTTACACCTATTCCTACAACTGTTCACATTCCACTCGATTCGACCCTTAACGAGCTGAACCAAGCTGTTGAGAATATGTCTCAATCGAACGTGAATTCTGAGAATCTATTTCTACTGATTGGAAATATGACCATTGACATTTCTCACTACTGAAAACCGAAAAACTCACCACTACACTTGGTTCGTTCACCTTACAAAAGCCCCAATTTCCAAGTCCTAATACTGAAACAGAGGCAACTGCCTCGATTGCTTTCTCTCTGGGGGAGATTGAAAAGGAAATTGATGATTTTCCTGTTGCTGAGCAGAATGAGTCAGCAAATGCTGAGACATCTGATTTTGAGGACGCTCAAATGAAGGAGGCCGACTTTAATGCTAACTCAGGTTAAACTAACTCTTATCTTTCTAATACTGATGAATCTTAATAGATTGCATTTGGGAAGAATGTTGGAAAATAAAAGAGAAAGAGGAGCCATGTTCAACGAAGGAGATTCGGCTATGTGTTTATGAGTTGATTACTCTAACTTACTGAGGAGAAAGAAGAAAGGAAGTAGTGTTGTTGATGAACCGATTTAAGTTCTTTTCTTAATCTGAGGAAGAAAATGTGGTTACTGAGAAACGAGTCAAAAGGAAGTATGATCCAAAGGGAAAGATGGTTGCTACTGAACGAGACTTGCCCAAAAGAATTGAATCTGATCTAGAGGATAATCTGATCTAGAGGATAATCCCACTTTTCGTGAGATTAAGAAGATTCTAAGGAAGAATGCTGCATCAAATGCTGAAGCAAGTGCTGCAACACCAGACCCTGATGACAGTAGCAACAATGATTCTGAGAAGAGCAGTAGTAAAGACTCTGAATCAGCTGAGGAAACAAATTCTAAAGGAGGTAATTCTGATCCTGATAATAATTTTAGACTGATAGGTTAGTTGCTAAAATAACTAAACTGTCTAGATGAAAGTTGTTAATAGAAAAAAGAATTAACATTGCTGATTTTGAGAGTAAAGGTTTGATATAATTTCTAATTAAAAGGAAATTGTTGAAAACTGTAACTTTGAGTGATACTTTTGTGTTTGATTGGGTATATGTACTTTATGCTTGTCTTAGGATGAGTGCGGGTAGACGTAGATCTAAATGACATTGGAATGTACAATTTAGGGGGAGATCAGTTTCATTTACTCCGAAATTGATTGATGACTTCTTAGAGATAGAGCCTGTGATTGATGAAGATGAACTTGATTTGAACTTGGTTGCTACTTCTATAACTAGCGTATATTAACTAGGTGACAAAATGTTATGCTTGTTAAAGATCTCACATCTCTATACTCTGTACTCCATATATTGATTGTCTACAATTGGATACCCTCTACAAATTCCACTACGGTGATTAAGGATTAAGCTATATTGTTGTATAGGATTTTTGTGTTGAAGAATTTAATCTGAATTTAACTATTTTCACCATATACAGTTTATAGTGATATTTATTATAAAGGGATTTTACCTTTCCATTTGCTGATATGTTCATACCTCAAGAGGCATGAATTTTTAAACCTAAGGAAACTGATCGAGGTTCTTAGAGGCAAGGTACCCTTGATAACTATCTCACCTGCTCTGTTACTTGGTAAAAGGATTGTTGATTTGATCTGTTACACAATTCAGATGATTCTGATCACATATATGCTCTTATTCCAGTTCGACCAGCTCCAGCAAGACTTGAACAGAGAAATGCTACATCGAATGTGAAACACATTGGTGGTCACATTGGTCAAATTTTTTTCTGTTTCTTGATCTTTTATTTTACTTCAACTAAAACGTTTACAGGACTCTATTGATGGCCTTCAGTTCCTTAAAGTCCAGTGGTTATAGATGCTTTCTACTACCACAGGGGGAGAAACACCATCAACTTCTGGGGTTCGAAGTGAAGAGCTCCATGAAGATGTACCAGAAGCTGATTGTGTACCTGATGCAATTCATGAAGATACTGTTGAACCAGATGTTGTAGTTCACTTTGCTACAACGTGCACTGTTGTTGAAGAGGAGAAGGATTAATTTGTTGATGCTGATAAACGTATGGATGTTCTTTATAACATCTGAACAGGTTATGATAACATCTGAACAGGTTGATACAAGACATGGGAGGGCTGAACATTATAAGTGATAATGTGCAGGAACATGATGCTACAGCTGTTGATACAACAATATATGTCACTTGTTTAGTTTCTCAAGTATTTGTGCCTTTTATACTTCCCTTGATCTTATTCATTTATTTTGTGTTTTAGTTGATTTACAGATTTTGTTTTTCCTTCCTAGTTGATAGGTTGTCTTTTATTCAACTTGCTTAATTTGTTTGCATTGATGATAATAGTTTACTGCTTCATGCTTAAATTGTTTTCATACTTATTATCATTTGCTTACTGCATGTTGTTTATATTTATGTTAGTTGTTGTCTGTTTTATTTTTCTAACTTGCCTTATTATTCAATTTGCTTAAATTGTTTGCTTTGAGGATAATATAGAAGTACACCTCTCTTTAATTATCATGTGCTTACTGCTTATTGCTTAAATTGTTTGCTTTGATAATAATATAATTTAGAAGTACACTTCTTTTTAATTCTCAGTTGCTTACTGCTTATTGTTTAAGTCTTTGTTAGATATTGTTGTTTTTCACATGTTTTGCTCTGTTTTTTATTCTTAAGTCTTTGCTCTATTTGTTTTTTCTTTTCTTCATTATTGCTCTGATTTTTTTGAGTCATACATAAGTCTTAGGTTGATCTAGTACATATTCATATATGCTCTGATTTAACTTATGATTTTTGTAAAGTTTATATGTTGTTCAGATAAGTATATTGTTTATACTTATTGTTGTTTTGAGTGAGATCACATTGCTCTTATGGCACAGACTATGTGATATCATTCTTGGTCTTTCTTACTTTGATCCAGAAGCTACAACAGGTGTTGACTTGATTAGTACATGGATATGATGGTAATACTCTAGCATGTACATAATACTGAGTATATATAGAAATATATGTGCATCAGGTGTGTTGTAGTCGAAAGGTCAAATTGGGGGAGATTGTAGATGTTGTTACTCTTAAATGTCTTAACATTCACAGCAACATCTTAATTCGACCTTTCTTATTTTTCCTAAGTCCAAATTCTGTTTTCTAGCTAATGCTGCTTTGGATGTTGTAACATCGCAGGTTGAAGATCTAGAACATTTTACACAGTTCCAGACTGGAAGGATCTGGAAGCTTGCAGAAGTATGTAGATCATGCGGTTGCCTTTGAAAACGTCCAGAATAGGCTGGAAGGTGCTAGAATTCATTGGAATGAAGAGTGGGCTAAAAAGAAGGGATGAGATCCTAAAAAATAGGATATGGATTATGAAGCTTCTAGAATTCGTTTTTACCTCTATAAATACTCAAGGAAGTCTTCATTATTAAGCATGGAGAATTAAGAGTAATCACATAATGTCTATGTGAAGTGTTCGTCCTACTTAGACATTATCGTGATTATTATTTCTTCTTCATCAGATTCTCGTACAACATGAAGAAATTCACATCAGATCCGAGAGTCACATATTTCACGAAGTGCTATTCTTTAATTCTTAAACTAGTGTTCATCCTGTTAGGAATTAATTGTCATTAGCATGTTCATGTCGTTGTGCCGAAGTATCCCAACTTCATGTACAACATAGACTTTTCTATACTTCTTTGATAGATAGATCATAGAGTTAGATTAGTTTTTGGTAGTGTAATTTTTACACTTAAGCCGTCTTTAGACTCGATAGGTTATCAAGTCTTATTTCCGTTGTGAATATTTGTTCACACACCATTTGTATTCACATAATTATTAGTGAAAGTTTCGCCATGAGGCTCGCATAGATTTTAAATTAAAATCTATGTTAAAAAGTTAATTTTGTGTCTTTGTGTTTCATTCTTTAAAGTCTTCCGCTATTCGTATTCTGATATTCTGTAATCGAGTCAGTGTTACATTGAGTGTTCTAACATTGAGTGTAGCATCAGTCTTGTTTTACTTGTGTTCAGTTTACTTTTTAGTGTTTTAGTCTTCCGCTGTGTCTGTCTTTTCTGATATTCTGTTTGAGTCTGTGTTACACTATTTGTCTTAACATCCAGTGTAACATTGTTCTATTTTTCACTTAAACACTAGTTATACCATCCACACACACTTTCAACATGCTCTGGTGGATTTGGTCGTGTGCCCTTATGGGTAGGTGGAATAGGTTCGGGAGGGCAAAGTCCTCGAGTAGCAATTATTCTTTCCACTGATTGTGCGATCATCTCATCTAACTGATCTCGAGAGACAGTCAGGAGTTCCGGTTGAGCGTTAGGGTTATCCCTATTGATCCCACTCCCCGAAGCTCTTGAGGTACCTGGTACATCTCCCTCTTGAGTGGGAGGGATATCCTCTAGTGGGTGATCTACAGGTTGTTTCCCTAGATTTCGATTTAAGGGAAAGCCTGGAGAGGGAATATCTTCTGGTGTATGATCCACGGGTCGTTTCCCTAAATTTCGATTTAAGGGAAATCCTGGAGGAGGCGGAGGAAGAGGAGGAGGAGTGGAATCTCCTTTCTCCTTTGTCTGCTTCGTTGGATCTTGTCCTCCACCCATTTAAGTACGAAATTTTTCTCACGCCTTAGCTTGAAATTTTCCCACAGACGGCGCCAGTTGATGCGTCGAAAAAGAACGCCTTCGGATATAGATCGTTCTCTTGCGAGCACTATTAATCACGAGTCGAATCGCTCGTTTAATCCTTGGCAATCTTCAAGTAAATCTCCTTGGTAATCCGAAAATAACCTGCAAAAGTACGCCGGAGGGGGGCTCCGGCGTAGAAGCTCCGACGCTCAAGTCAGATTCGATCTTAGGAGAAATCAAAGAGGAATTCCCCCGTATATCTAGGGAAATTCCGGCGAATATAGTGGTGTTTCTTCTCAATTCAGTGTATAGTTCTTATGAAAATGTGTATAATATGTAAAAACGTAAGTAAGAATATGGAAAGAACCTGTTTATATACCTGGCCCCCCTCTTCGGAGAGGGAAAGACTTGTTCTCCCTATATTCTCGGCTCCTTCATGTAAATCCGGCCTCAATTCCCTAAAGAATCGGTCTCACTCTCCCTGGAGACTTGGTTCTTCAGCATCTCGGCCCCTATCTTCGTGGGTTGATTGACTTGGCCAGGAAAGATGGACTATTCATTATCTATTTGGGCCAGATCCTTTCAGGCCCAAGGGCTATTAATCTCTCCAAATATGGGCCAAATGCCCAATCACCCTGATTTCTCTTATTTCCCTACTTAAGCCCAGGGATATATTACTCCAGTTTCTTCGGTGTATTGATCTAATCACAACTATCCTAATTTATCCCGTTTCCACGTGTCGACTTCTCCGGGAGCGACATATTTATCTACATCACACATGATCAATTTCATTCGCGATATATTATTTTAACTTTTAAAAAATAAATTAATTAAATTATATGTATAAAATTATTTACATGTTACAAAAATAGACAATTCAATAGATGGAAAGAACTCTAATCAAAATTGATTGATTATCATTGAATAAATCAACAAAACTTAATTTATTTAGTTTAAATGTGCAATCGGTAAAAAAAATATTAACATTAAAAAAGAGCACTTAAATACAAATTGAACACCATGTCTATCGAAAATAAACAAAATTAATAGAAACAACCAAGATGAAAGTACAAAAAAAAAAAAAAAAAAAAAAAATCATATTTATATGATTAATAGATCTACAAAATATATGAAAATCAAATACTATTTTAAAAATCTTCAAACCTTCAATATATCTTCAACAAAACTCTTCAAACCTTCAATATATCCTCAACAAAACTCTTCAAACTTTTGATGAAATGTTCTAAAATCATCATAAATCTTTCAAAATTCGGATCTTCATAAATCTTTAAAAATCTGATCAATGAATTTAAAGTCTTCAACAAATCTTCAAGTAAGACGAACAAAAATAAAAATCAATAACTAAACTACTTATCTACATGAAAATATAAAAATACAGAATTGATTATAATTAAAATCTAGATAATTATATTCTAGAACAATACACCGAAAAACATAATAAAACAATCATAACTACAACAGAATCTTACAAAAGAAGAGAGAAAAGTGATAAGATGAGAATGATCAAGAGAAGAGAGGATTATATAGAAGAAGAAGAAAAACGGTTCCTAATCTTAACATTTTGATCCTAAGGACCACATCTCATCAAAAAAAATCAACGGTACAAAATAAGTAAGATAAAAAGAAAATATTAATGATAATTATATATGTCAAACTTACTATAATTAATAAAATAAAAAACGAACGATTGTGATCAATTGGTGAAAAGATGATCAATGGCCAGAAACGTTTCCCGCCTAAACTAAAAAAGGAAAATCGTTGGTGTATTATATTAGTATAGATATGGACTGGCTATCAACACCCCATATTTTTTTGGATAAAAATAGAACTAATTAAATTTACTAAGATATTCTTTTAAATTATTTAAAAAATGTTAAACACACCCCTAATAATATTAAAGACACCCCATGTTA
The DNA here is from genome assembly GCA_963675135.1 of Galeopsis tetrahit. Taxonomy (NCBI): domain Eukaryota; kingdom Viridiplantae; phylum Streptophyta; class Magnoliopsida; order Lamiales; family Lamiaceae; genus Galeopsis; species Galeopsis tetrahit. The sequence goes on from OY776134.1 coordinate 42,658,574, forward strand.
TACACACCCCATACTTAAATTCTACTCCCCATTTAATCCTCATTCATCTATTTTTACTTTTACAACAAAAAATTACTTCAATCTTAAAACCCTTCTCCATGCATAAACCCTACCACCATAAACCTTCATATGATGATATAATCACAACAAACATGATTATGGAAGAAGAAAAAGTGATGGAGGAAATTAATGTAAGTATATTTAATGTTTTTTACACTTTTTTATACTTTTTTTACACTTTATACAGTTTTTTTAGTGGTAGCAGTCGCGATGTGCACGGCCGAAATCATGGCCGAACACATCACTGTACGTACGACCATAATGGCCGCACACATCTGTGAGTGTACGAACACAACCGACCGAACACAATCTGCATGAAATTTTGGTTAAGTAGTGTACGACCACTACTGGCCGAACACACGTGGATGTGTACATTGTGTACTGGCCGAACATATCCATAGCCGTACATTAGGTTATGGCCGAACACTTACATGTGTGTACATGAAGTTGTGGCCGTACAGTCTGTATAGTGCAGTTTTTTAATCGTGTTTTAATATTTTAATTTGTTGTTGGTACAGGAACTAAACGAAAATGAAATGGTGGCATACTATGGCTATTTATTTACCACAATGGTTTTGTTTAACTCTAGGCAAGATTTGATTAATTGGGTTCAATAAATCGGTCGGTTGAATGACATGATCATTCTAATTAAAAGGTCTGACAATGCCGAGAAATGTAGGCGGCCTCGTGTGATGCTTGTTTGTGAAAGAAGTGGTACCTACCGTGATTTTAGAAAGAATGTACCGAGTGTTGATGAATCTAGTGTTGGCAAAGAAGGAGAGAAAGTTAAGAGTTCAATTGGTAGAAGCACAGGGACAAAAAAATGTGGTTGCTAATTTACATTGCAAGGGAATCAAATTGGGTTAGAAGGTCAGTGGGAGTTAAAGGTTGTACGAGGTACACACAACCATCCAATTGGACAATATTTGGAAGGTCATGCGTTTGTTGGACGCTTAACTCCTGCACAAGATGCATTTGTGCTAAATCTGTCAATGGTCAACAGTCAACCAATACACATTTTAGATGCTTTGAAAAAAGAATGACCGGATTCAAAAGCTACACTTAGACATATCTACAATGCTCGGATAAAACATAGAGTGGTGGAGCGTAAGGGTCGGTCCAAATGTAGTACCTTACGGAAAAATTGGAAGTTGAAAGGTATTCATTTTATCATAGGCGATTTGAGAAAACCAACATGGTAAAATATATATTTTTTGCTCATTCTACAAGTGTTGAGTTACTTCATGCCTTTCCACATGTGTTGTTTATGGATTTTACTTATAAGAACAACGTATATAGATTGCCTTTATTGGAGATAGTTGGAATTACGTCAACAAGCATGACATTTTCTGTTGTATTTGCCTACGTGGAGTCTGAGCAGGAGGATAATTACATGTGGGCTTGCGACATTCTAAAGGACTTGATGCACGTATATTGTTTGCCTAGAATTATTCTCACCGATAGAGAGTTTGTCCTTGATTAATGCAGTAGAGTCCATGTTTCCATCCACCACGCATTTGTTGTGTAAATGACACATTCGAAAAAATGTGTTGGCTAAGTGCAAGAAAAGGTTTTCCACCAAGGATGAGTGGAAGTCGTTTAGCCGTTCATTTGACATCGCCATTGATGCTGAAAATGAAGGAGAATTTGTTGATTGTCTACGACGGTTTCAAGATGATTACATGAACGACCCGAAGTCTAAAAGAGTCGTTGACTATTGTATGAAACAGTGGATTACACCTTACAAACACAAATTTGTACCGGCTTATACAAATAAGTTCATACACTATGACAATGTTACGACGAATAGGTAAACACTTGTAAATATTTTGTATTTTAAAATATTAAAAAAATTATTTGGTTATGCCTATAATGTCTAATTTTATTGTTGTAGGGTGGAAAGCAATCATTCGAAGTTGAAAAAGCGTCTACAAACGAGCAAAGGAAACTTTGAGACATGTTGGGTCAAAATTCATTCTCTTCTTGAGACCTCACACATTGCGGTTAAGGCTTCGTTTGAGAAGAGCATTAATGTTATGCAACACAAATTTAAGCCATCTTTATTCAAGGTCTTAAGAGGAGAGATATCAATCAAGGCATTGGAGATGATACTCAAAGAGATGGGAACCCGTTCATGTGACGATCCTTTACTATTTGGATGTGTTCTAAGAAAGACTTGTGGGTTGCCTTGCTCACATGAAATCTCAGAATTCAAAGCCAAAGACATTCCTATCCCACTTGACATAATTGACAGATTTTGGACGAAGTTGGATATGAGGGTCATAGAGCCGAGCGAAGGGTTCAATCAAGGACCAAGTGAGGGGCAGAATTAGGGGTGGAGTGAGGGGCAGCATCAGGGGCCGAGTCAAGTGCAGGATCATGGGTTGAGTCAGGAACAAAGTCAGGGGGTTTATCATGATATTAGAAGTCGGTTGAAAGACACGTTGATGGATGTTGTCAAAATATTTGACAACAAGAATGATTTAGAACAATTATTGATGTTGAAGAGGTTGAGGGAAATTGTAAATTCCACAACTACATCACTGCTTGAGCCGCATCCTCTAAAGAAGACTCGTGGTAGGCCGAAAGAAAAACGTAAAAAGAAGAAAGACATATCCACCAAGCGTGAGAAGAGTGCATTTGAGTATGTTGAATCAATGGTAGATAGTTATTCTCAACCTACAATTGAGTTTGGTGGAACAGTGTCTATGACACCGATGTTCAGTAATGCAAAAGGAAAAAAACAGCAGGTATTTTTATATTCACGTTTACTTTTCAATGCATTCAATTTATTGTGTGTGTAATTGTCACATGTTTTTTTAACAGATTCGTCGAAAATTTGTACCCCCACGTAGTACGATTGAGTTTGTTAACCTTCTACCAACATGAATCCGTGGTCACTGTGGATTCCATGCAATTGCTGAACAAATGGGCTTTGGAAAGAATGAATGGCATAAGGTTCGGCGTGATCTCATGGGGGAGTTAACAATGCATAAAGATTTGTATTCAAAGGTATTTTATGGTATGAAGGTGGTTGATGAAGTAATGCTAAGGTTGAACAATTTTGATTGCTTTGCTCATAAGTTTTATTGGTTTACTTTCCCGGAGATGGGATATCTTGTTGCATCGACATACAATGTGATACTTGTCACATTGTCTAACCAAATGTGCAACACATACTTGCCTTTCAAAACGATTGCACCGATGGGAAATCCAAGAATTTTTATTGCACTACTCGAATAGAGATAACATTTCATTGTGGTACGTATTATTTTAACATCGTTAAATATGTAGTGGTAGTTGTTATCTATAATGATTCATTCATTTATGCAGTTAATTTGAAGATGGACCACCCATTGCCTCACATAACACCTTCTTGGGAAGAGTATCGTGATCTTATGTTCACAAACGTGGAAAGAAATTTACAAGAAACGAATATTATTGTGTTACAAACTTATGGGATTTAAACCTGACGATGATGCATTTCCGATAGTTATTAATCTTTGTTGATAGGAATGTAGGAATTATTTTTGAATTGGGGCATATTGTTGAACACTCATTAATGTAGGAATTATTTTTGAATTGGTGAATATTGGTGAACACTCGTTAATATAGAAATTATTTTTGAATTGGTGCATATTGCTGAACACTCGTTAATGTAGGAATTGTTTATGAGTTTGTGCAAATTTTTGTACAGGTTAGCAGTTATTCGTCCAAAAAAAAAATGTGCACGGCTCGATGTGTTCGGCGACTTTGGCCGTGCAGTACGCATAGTGTTCGGCCAGTGTGGTCGTACAGTACAAAAGGTGTTCGGCCAGTGTGGCTGTACAGTACAGAATGTGTTATACCAGTGTGGTCGTACAGTCCACAGTTCGTTCGGCCACTTTGGTCGTACACACTACAATCCAGAACCTGTCATATATAAACTATTTGAAACTTAAACCTAATAATTAGATCAAAATAACATCACCATCATCCATATTCAAGTTTAAATAACATCATCAATAAATTTAAATAACTTCACCATCCATATTAAAGTTTAAATAACAACATCGATAAATTAAAATAACATCATCGATATATTAAAATAACGTAACCATCCATATTCAAGTTTAAATAACATCGTCCATAAATCTAAAATTCTAAATAACCTCACCTATAAATCTAAATAACAACACCATAATCCGTAAATCATCTACGTGGTCTTCTACGTGCAGACGACTCAAGTCTATCATCATCATCCGGATTGGGCGCATCAGGACAGTCCATACCTCCTAAAGTAATGTACGCCTGATCCATCTATGACATGGCATACGGGAGAGTTAAATCAACAACTTGTAATCTCCACATGCGTACAGGCAACTCCAACAAAGCAAGGGCAGCTTGTTGCTGAGTCAACGACGATGATGCTCCCCCAACAACGTTTGGCGCATCATTCCAAGTGGCACGGTTAGGACACTGCACGATTGGATGAGAATGTCTCCTAAACCAGTTAAGATAGTCGCTCGTGCAATCCCACGATCTAGCAACATAACGTCCACGCCGACGGTTAGAAAGAACGTGATTGTCCCACGTTCTATAGTAGCCTTCAAGTCCTTCAGCCCAAATAAGTTTGTACTTAAGACCTTTACTAGGTCTAGATGCAAACTTGGGACCAAGAGGAGCAGCAGGAATGGTCTGAACGTAGCCAAACTGTCTAAGAACACGGTCCGGATGATAGGGCTCAGCAATATCGAATGATCTAACGCATCCATGAAAGAAAGCAATTTCATTCAATGGATGATACTCACGAACATTTGTGTAAAGGTTCCATTCGACCTACAAGTAGTAATCATGTTTGTTATTAAAATGCACATAATAAATTAATATGTTGAAATCATTAAACTAACATAAATACTTACTTCAAATACTGTCAGTGCATCTAATTTCTCTCGATAACTGACTAGATCTTGAAACTGTCTTCCAGCTCGTGCTGAGGGCGACCACTTCCTAGCCAACAGAAACTGAGGATTGACGAGCTGAGTGTTAGGAAATAAACACACGCACAAGATGACGATAAGAAAATAACACGAGATTTGTTTACCCAGTTCGTCTTTCGACTACGTCTGGGGGCGATGCCAAGCCAGGTATTTTACTATGTGTTTTGGATGCGCAATGATTACAAAGAGAGAACATCTATTTATAATAGAAAACTTGTCATAATTAACCCAACGCTTATTAGGAAAAGACTTGTTCCCTACTCCAAGCGAACAAACTTGCCATAATTAACCATAAGCCTATTAGGAAAAACTTGCTCCCCACTCCAAGCCCGTTAGGATCAAACTTGTCCTACACTCCAAGCCCGTTAGGATCAATTCAGGCTCCACACTCCAACAATCTCCCACTTGGAGACTGAATTCTCCATGTAACCATATCTTCTTGATTCTCCTCCCGTATCCACCTGGCATCGTCGACCTTATCTTCAAGTTCCAACGAAGACAAAAACTCCTTTTATTTTAGCACAAGTCCAACAAACTCCACCTTGATAAAATAAAAGAAAACTCCATTGTCTTCACCGACAAACATGATTCTTAAACCAAAGAACCAACATTCTCAACATAGAGAATACCTACTCCACCATAAGAGTAGAACACTTAGAATCACCCATTCTAAGAATTTCCTTCGACATTGTCTTCACCGACAAACATGATTCTTAAACTAAAGAACCAACATTCTCAACATAGAGAATACCTACTCCACTATAAGAGTAGAACACTTAGAATCACCCATTCTAAGAATTTCCTTCGGCATTGTCTTCACCGATAAACAGGATTCTTAAACCAAAGAACCAACATTCTCAACATAGAGAATTCCTACTCCACCATAAGAGTAAAACACTTAGAATCACCCATTCTAAGAATTTCCTTCGGCGTTGTCTTCGCCGACAAACATGATTCTTAAACCAAAGAACCAACATTCTCAACATAGAGAATACCTACTCCACCATAAGAGTAGAACACTTAGAATCACCCATTCTAAGAATTTCATTCGACATTGTCTTCACCGACAAACATGATTCTTAAACCAAAGAACCAACATTCTCAACATAGAGAATACCTACTCCTCCATAAGAGTAGAACACTTAGAATCACACATTCTAAGAATTTCCTTCGGCATTGTCTTCACCGACAAACATGATTCTTAAACCAAAGAACCAACATTCTCAACATAGAGAATACCTACTCCACCATAAGAGTAGAACACTTAGAATCACCCATTCTAAGAATTTCCTTCGTCGTTGTCTTCACCGACATGGTTTAAGAACCAACATTCTCAACTTAGAGAATACCTACTCCACCATAAGAGTAGAACACTTAGAATCACCCATTCTAAGAATTTATTTCGGCATTGTCTTCACCGTATCCGCCTGGTATAGACAAGCCTTATCTTCAAGTTTCAAGGCCAATTGAAGTTATGCATAGCTTCAACTTCTCTAAGGTCGCCACCTTAGTAAATCACAAGTAGTAGTTAAAGGACGAATACCTATTTGGTGCACGTCGCTCTCTAACTGGTCTCTGCAGCAGATTCTCCAGTGGTGGTGGGGTCCTAGATTCTTCAATAAGAACCTCTTCTTCATTCTGACTCTCCTTACTCCCACTCGAGTTTGAGATGTCTAACTCAACCTCTTGGGTATTGGTCTTGTCAGAATCTGATGCCTCCAATCTGTTCTTGTACATAACCTATTCATTGAAAACTACATCTGTGTTGTGAATCTTTCGGTTATTCTCAACCCAAAGTGTATAACCGAACTCATCGCCACCATAACCAATGAACGTACACTTTACAAATTTAGCATCACTGCAAGAGTAGAATGATACTCCAGAATCCAACACCCAGTATTCAACCTGACAACTGACACTAAAGACCAACGCGTCTCCAACATCAACTGTGGTTGCGTTTGCTGTCTTCTTCTCGTTCTGTCCCTTCCTGTTTTTCTTGGGTGATGAACACTGGTTCCTGTAGTGACCCAACTCATCACAATTCCAGCACTAGATCGAGTCTTTATCTTTCTTGGATTGACTCCTTCCTCTGGACTCTGATCTGCCACGATTGATCTTGTCAGAATCTGATGCCTCCAATCTGTTCTTGTACATAACCTGTTCATTGAAAACTATATTTGTGATGTGAATAATCTTTCGGTTATTCTCAACCCAAAGTGTATAACCGAACTCATCACCACCATAATCAATGAACGTACACTTAACAGATTTAGCATCGCAGCAAGAGTGGAATGATGCTCCAGAATCCAACACCCACGATTCTACCGGACCACTGACACACAAGACCAACGCGTCTCCAACATCAACTGTGGTTGCGTTTGCTGTCTTCTTCTCGGTCTGTCCCTTCCTGTTTTTCTTGGGTGCTGAACACTGGTTCCTGTAGTGACCAAACTCATACAATTCCAGCACTGGATCGAGTCTTTATCTTTCTTGGATTGACTCTTTCCTCTGGACTCTGATCTGCCACGATTCTGCCTACCCTTCAATCTGCCCCCTTCTTCCGTGTTCAGCGTTGACCCTGAAGTGGATCCAGATTCTTTCCTGCGAAACTCCTCGCTAATCATCAGATCCCTCACTTCGTCAAGCTTCACTTATCTTTCGCGGATGAAGCGCTAACTGTGGCAGCCCAACTATCTGGCAAAGAAGATAACAAAACTGAAGCAAGTACCTCGCCGCTGAAGTCGATCACGACATAACACAACTGTCCAATGATCCTGTTGAACTCGTTCAGGTGTTGTTGCACGGGTGTGCTCTCCGACATCCTGAGGTTGAACAACCATCTGATCAAGTGAACTTTGTTCGCCGTTGTGGGCTTCTGATACATCTTCTCCAAGATCTGCAGCATCTCCCTTGCGGACTTTGCTTTAGTCGTGTGATAGGCTACGTTCATGGACAGCGATAAGCGTATTGCACTCATCGCCTTTCTGTTCAACGGATTCCACTCCTTTTGTTCCATCTTTTCGGGTTTCCCCTTCTCCTCTAGGGGCACATACAAATCTTTACCATAAAGGTAATCCTCGATCTGCCTCTTCCAGAACTCGAAATTCGATCCGTCAAACTACTTGATTGAAATCTTCTCGTCGCTCATCGTGACTGCTCCCTCTTAACCCGAGGCTCTGATACCAGTTGTTAGGAAATAAACACACGCACACGATGACGATAAGAAAACAACACGAGATTTGTTTACCCAGTTCGTCTTTCGACTACGTCTGGGGGCGATGCCAAGCCAGGTATTTTACTATGTGTTTTGGATGCGCAATGATTACAAAGAGAGAACATCTATTTATAATAGAAAACTTGCCATAATTAACCCAACGCTTATTAGGAAAAGACTTGTTCCCTACTCCAAGCGAAAAAACTTGCCATAATTAACCCTAAGCCTATTAGGAAAAACTTGCTCCCCACTCCAGGCCCGTTAGGATCAAACTTGTCCTACACTCCAAGCCCGTTAGGATCAATTCAGGTTCCACACTCCAACACTGAGGGCCAGTGACGGAGCCAGGAATTTTAGATTGGGGGGCCCGATTTACATTACTATAAAGACAAAATAATATTATATTTAATTCATTATAAATTTTGATTGTTCCAACTCATAATAGGTGAAACGGTGTTAAAATTATTAGACAAATGTATAACTTAAAATATATTCCCTCCATCCCGTAATGACTTGAATACGTTGATAAGTTCACTTTTTAAGAAATGTGAATTTAGTGAGGTGTATTTTTGGTGATTTAGTGAGGTATAAAAGAAATTTAATGAGGTGTTAAAAAAAAAATTAGTGAAATGTAGGGAAGAATGTAGATTAAAATGAGTGACAATTTTAAAAATAAAATGATGTAGTGAGAATATTAATTTTGTAGATTATTTACATATTATGAGTGTACAAATAATTTTGAAACATCTCAAATAAAAAAAAAAGTATACAAATAATTATAAAACAGAAGAAATATACATAAAAAAAAAAAAAAAATTGGTGGGGGGCCCACTGCCCCCGCTGGGCCCTATGTGGCTCCGTCATTGCTGAGGGCGACCACTTCCTAGCCAACGGAAACTGAGGATTGAACCCTCTATTGAGGGCAAGTCGAGTAAATGGAAAGTGCTCATAAATTCATGCCTACACATTTAATTTAAAAAATTAATCACAAAACATGAACAATTATATATAAATACATTTGATTTTTTTTTTTTTTTTTACCTCCAATAGGGGAATGAATCCGCAAATCTGTTTAACACCATGTCTAGATGCTATCCCCAGTTGCCTATATAAGTAGGCTAGAGTCACAGTCCCCCATTAATAATCGCCCACTTCCTCGACTTCATCCAAGAACCGAAGAAAATGAATCCCGACCCGTGATCCACTTTTGTCACAGAATAAAACACATCCAAGCACGGGTTGCACAATCTAATGTGTGGGGATCATCAGATGTCGTGTCACCTTTCCAATTCTCAGCCAACCAACTCAACTTTATTGAACTTCCTCGTACTTGATTTAACTCATTAGTCGCGGTTTGCACGCTAACTCCCAACAATCTAGACATACATGTTGCACCATCTTCCATGTCATCATGAACTTCAAACTTCAAAGGGGAACCTTCAACTTTCAATCCGATAAGACAAAACACGTCGTCTAACGTGATTGTCATCTCCCCAAAAGACATATGAAATGTATTTGTTTCAGAATGTCATAGCTCGACAAAAGCGCAAATGAGAGCTTTGTTAGGATTGGGGTATACAAAGTCTCGTAGAACTAGCATTCCACTATCCCTAATCAAGCCCCTCCAAATCTGAGTGGTTTCGTCATTTGCATAATTCCACTCTAAAAACTTTGTTGTGTGGCAATGCACCTTCAGCAACTCACGTTCTTGCCCTCTCTAAATCTTTGCACCTATATGAGACTTGAAACTCTTTAGCAAAGATGGATACTCCGGACCACCGGGATAAGGTCCCCTAAGCACGCCATCCGACTCTTCATCCTCTTGTTGAGTCGGAAGTGCCTCTTCATCTTGTTGAACCGGAGGTACAGCTGCGACCCCTTGCTCAATAGGAGGTACGTGTTCGATCATTTGATACGTTCGGATCCGACGTCTTCGTTCGAACCCCGTTGGTCTAATTCTCGGTGCGTCCGTGTACCTCCCTGAATTTTTTTTTTTAATAAAAGTTATTTGGATAAAATTTAAAAGGTTTATAAAAAAAAGGGCAAACAGGTGGTGTTCGGCCAATCAGGTCGTGCACTACACAGTGCGTTCGGCCAAACCAGTTGTGCACTGCACAGTGCGTTCGGCCAAACCAGCCGTGCACAGTGCACACCGCGCGGCTGCGATTATGGCCGTACACGAGCACGGTAATCCCAAATCAGAAGAGCAACAACGCCATAACACAGCACAAACTCAAAATCAAACTCTACAAACCCAAAATTAAACTCAATGTATATTATACATTCATACCCAATGCATTTTATTAGGATTTTTATACAATAAATCACTAAAGTTATTCAATAATTTGAAAAATCCCTACAAAAACCATATAAACCCTAGATTAGATTTTAGGAAGTAAAAACATTTAAAATGAAAGAAACTTCTTAACATATCGATCTTCCATTTCGTTTGTTGCTTGTTTGGGAGTGAGGGGAAGAGAGGCACGGTTCGTTTGGGGGTGAGGGAGAAGAGAGACGCTGTTCTTTTTGTTTTTAGGGGGAGAGAATTAATGGGGTGTGTATAGTATTGGGTAAGAAGACAAATTATTTTAATTTTTAAGTAATAAAAAAGGTTAAGAAGAGAATAAATTGGGGGTGTGTTTAGTAAAAAAAAATGGAATTTTAATTTTTGTTGAGGTGTGTTTAACGTTTGTGGTGGGGTGAGGTGGGAATAATATAATTGGAGTGTTGGTAAATTGTTGCTGACCCTCCTTTTGCTATTGGCTACAATAAAAAAACTTAATTACAAGTAGATACGAAAATAGACCCCAAACTACCAAGATTATCCCACCTTCACCAACTTTATAAACTTAGGGCCCATTTGGTGGCCAAGATTAGACATGATAAATGTAAGATAGGAGTTAATCTTGGCTTTTTTTGTGTTTGGTGGAAGTCACCAAGACCCAATACAAATCCGGAAGCCCACTACAAATTAAGGAATAAGATGCGTTTTTTGTCTTGAGCAAAGTGGTGAGATAAGTAATCGGGCGAAAAGACGGAGTTGGCGTGAAAACCCAAATACCATCCATACCCTTCATATTTAAAGGCAGAACCCTAAAATTTCTGTCACAATTCATTTCCATCTGCGCGTCTCTTTCTCTCCCACTCCGAAACGGCGATTTTGAGTTGGCGATTTTTTCAGGCCAACGACCTCGTGGCGAAGGGATCTGTTGGAGTCGGCGACCTTGCGCTTCGGAGTTAGTCGTCGTCGCTCACGTTTCTTGTTTTTCTTTTTATTTTTTGGTTTTATGCACATGCATTTTGATTATCTTTTTATTTTTGCTAGGGTTCTGGGACAAGGGTCTCGAAACGGTGTTTACGAGTTGTAAAAGTTTGGATCTGTCTGTGTTCCATCGGTACGAACCACTCAAAACCTAATTTCTGGTCTTTTCATTATGTCTACAGTGTGAATGTGTGGATTTGCTTTGTTGCACGATTTGTTGTAACTTAGGTACGTGCTTAGTATTGCGTATTATTATGTTTGTTGCACGATATGTTTAAGTTTTTTTTGTATTGGTGTTTTCTTGGGTTATTTAGTCATAGAATGATAGTATTCTGGTCTATTTGTACAGTCATATGTTTTCTGGTGATGGGTTCATGTTCTTATGCTCCATGCTTTCTTTGCCCTACAAGTTTGCTTGTCAAACAGTAGTACTTATGTGTTAGTTGTTGTCATGGGTGGTATTATGTTGCTTAGTTGCATACGCCCTTCTACAGTGAGGGAAGTTGGATGATCTTCTTGTTGATGGAATGTAGTTGGGTTTTGTGTGTATACCCCTGTATTTATAAATACTGATTACACACCTTTTATAATTATTGAGTTTTCTGGTTAACTCTTATTACATATGCATCTCTAAAACTTCTATTACTGTCTTTATTAAAGTGAAATTCACTTTATTTTTTGGAAACCTTGTATCAATATTACTGTCTTTATTAAATTGAAATTCACTTTATTACATATTACTTGTACTTCCGGATGTTTATTTTCTGCACCAAAGGGGTGTCGTATAACTTCTATGGCCACACAACACTTATTGATTGGTTATCTAGGAGGGGAAGTAGTGTGTTTGTGGTGTATGGAGTGTTGAATGTTGTGACGGTTGATGTTATGAACATTAGTTGTAGTCTATACAGCGTCACATTTGTACATGCATATTAACGAAACCGTATCTTTCTCTTTCCCAATACAGTTGTACAGAATGACTAGCTCCAGTGTCCATCTGAATGAGTGCCAGCTCAGCGACGACTTTGAGACGCGTGCATTTCGAGGCTGGACTTTCCATGAAGAAGACATGCTACTTGAGATGGTGGATGACCTGTTGAAGAAACGAACCATCAACTCAGCTGTGAAGTATAACATTCTTATTGGTGATGTTGCACGGCGTTACAAGCCACATTCTGATCTGCAAGTGTCAGCTGCTGATATCAAGAAGAAGATGGAAGACATCTCCACTCGTTACCTATACTTCCGTGTATTCTTGTTTCGGACAAAGGGGGTGTTGTACAACTTCGCCACTAACGAGGTGATGATTGATCCAGATGTGTATTGGAACAATGGAAAGGTAGTCGAAACCTTTTATTTAATTATATATTTTTGATTTTATTACACTGATGTTGGTGTTGGTGACCAATTCAATATTTGATTGTAGGAGTGGGAGTGGAATGCATGGTTTCGATTGTGTGGGTTTCCTATGTACAATAGCTGTCATCGAGTGTTTGAGCTGAAAGGGCTAGACAAGTACGCTCGGCCATATATTGCAGTGGAACCTCTCATCCCGGCTGGAATTGGATATTCTGAAAATATTAATCGGCTCCGTGACTGCTATCGTCATATACCCTGTCCGTGTGGTCGAGGGACTTACTAGTGCGAAGTATAACAATTCGTAGTGATGTATCTTTTGGTAGATGTCCAGTACATGAACTGATGTGGTATATTTTTGTACATTTTGAACAACTAATGTGTCGTCTTTTTTGTACATTTTGAACAACTAATGGGTCGTCTTTTTTGTACTCTTTGAACTAATTGTGGATCTTTATTTTTGATTTGCTTGCTTATTTTGTTTGTTTTAAGCCATGTGTCTTATGCTTTTTGTTAGGGTAAAATATTGTTCATATATTTTTAAATCGCAACCAGATTGATATGAATACGTAATATTGGGAATGGAAAATACAACACTTTAAACACATGTTTATACTAACACAACAATGACTGAATAGCAAATTAAACATAAACGATAGTGGTATGCATAGAGAAATACATAACAACCACAATAAAGTAGTACATTAAAAAACAACCTAGACACTAGTGAAAACATTAGGATAAATGCATAACAAACTTAACAGCACCTGACTTCATACCAACTCAATAGTACATTCATAATTTTAAAACCACAAGCGTAACACGGGCGTTCGACACAAGATCAACAACTCATTGATTCACTTCTTCCATGGAGAGGCGTTAACCCAGCGTGGCGGCGGACCTTTCTTCGGGGTACCGCATGTACCGTCCGATGCCGAAGGTTTTGAGTTAACGGAACTTGGATCGTCAAGAAATTTGCTAAGTGATTTCCAGAAAAGATTGAATGAGCTTGTGTCGCCACCCGAACTACTCCTTACAACAACACCCTTTCCCTTTATGGTTGCACAATCAATGGCATGCTCGAGCTGTTCAATATGCTCAACAAAGTGTGTAAGAGACTCATGGAGTTGAGTACGCTCATCCGTGGGTTCTCCAAATATAATTTTTAAAGCCCCCCATTCATGTTCACCCTCCTTTTGATATGCTTGGGCGAACGGATTGACCCGTTAGATGCAAACATATTATTATACACTTTTTATGTTTTTTCGCAACATGCCCCGAAATAATAATTTTTACCTGGATGATGTTAGACCACGTGTCGTCATCTGTGCGAATAAGATTTGTAGATTCATCGTATTCAACACCCTCGAGACGTATCAACCATGAAAAAACACTGTGCCGCATCCGTAGGCGCTCCACTTGTATGTTACAGAATTCATTGTCGAACGACGTTTTGTTTAGCATGTTCACCGCGAAACGAGCACCATATATTCCATAGAAATTGTCGTATCCGCTACCGTGAGCATAAAAAAGTCCCATTCGAACATTGTCGGACAACGATTCGGAGAACTCTCGGTCCATTTTCGCAGTCCATTCCAATCCTTACAGAAAATCGTCCTGAGTGAAAGCTATTTCTCGACTCATTTTTTTACACTCTCTCCTTATATTATCCTTAGGTATTCTGTAAAATTTTATGGTAATAGACAAGTGGCATGCAATGTATAGATGGGTTCTTATATATATAGACGTGCTTATGTTTTTTTCAAATAGAAGTGTTTAGGGCTTAGGCTTGGGAGTGATTGCTATGTTGACCAAAATAGAGGGAATATATTCACCTGCAACATAAAAAGTTGTGGACGCATGCATTTGGCTTGTCCTCATTTGCATCCACAAAAACAATAATCAATTGGTATGGCAAGTAATAAGTGGACATCGACCAAACCATGCAGGGAATATATTCCTCTGCCAACTTCAAAAACCTCACGTGAAATGTTTGCTTTCTTATGTGTATTGTGTTGTCAATTTTTTTGTTCTTTTTTTTTTTTTTTTATGAAAAAACAAACATTTCTTATTATTCAACTGCTGGTAGCAAATAGTAAAATAATTGCAACTACAAGCACACACAAGCATACTCGTCCGACTTCAATTGTTTTTTTTAGACTTTCTAAATCTGCCTCGTACTTTGCGATACGCTTCTCGTATTTATCTATCTTGTCGTACCACGCCTGAATTACGACCAAAGTCCGTTCGGGTAGCTCTTCGTCCAACCACTCAAAAAAACCGCATTTTCCATCCTACAAAAAACCAAACGAATACAAGTCTTGTTAGACAACGACTTTTTATAAAAGTGCATAAACAATGAGATTGTTCGTACTCTTTTGTTCGGACACGCAATAAATCGTCTTCCAGGGTTTGCCCTCGTTCGCGACATCTGCACACTGAGATGGTATCCACAATAACAACACATGTTCGTTTGGTACGCATATGATCGATTGTGCGACGAGCCGACGCTATCGAAATTTGATCTAGAGCCCATCTATATATATATAAAAACAAGATAGTGGCTTCTTCAAGAAGATCCCGCCCAAATATTAGAATATTAAAATATTATTTCTGTGTGGCCCACCAATAAAATCATTAGTCTGCGTATTCACCTCATTCCATTCCAAATTTTCAATCTCACTCCTCTCTCAGACTGGGTTTTTTTATAACAGTTCTTATTCCATTCCAAAATTTTCACTGCGTGCGTCTCTCCTTGCAACGCCGGCGGCCGGCCATGAAATCTGACTGGCTGCCTCTTCCGGTTGTGGGTCTCCCCAGGCTCCAGCCCCTTTTGCAAACTGCGTTGGGTATCTCTCACTCCGCCCCATCTGCAACTTGCGCCGACATTCACGGCTGCCCATGGCGGTAGAACTCCCCTTTGTCGGACGATTCGCCGCACTCCAAGTCGCAACCCTGAATACAGCTCTGCGGCTGCTACCGACTGTTTCCATGTCGCGCGCTGCCGCTGCCGTTGCAGAAGAGAAGACGATGGCAAAAATTTTTGTATTTTGTTTTGATTGGAGAAAAGGCGGCCGTAAAAATCTCCGAAGTTTTGTTGTAGTAAATAGTTGAAGTTGGATTGACATCACCTTTCTGTGGAATATAGAGATGTAAACAGCAGCGGTGAGTATGGTTTCCCTTATTTCTGGATTTCAGATTGATGATGTGTGTTTTAAATTCAATCTTAGGTTTCGGAGTACTCTGTTTTTTCTTCTGTGGGCATTTGAGGTATCTTCTCCTTATGCCATGTGGCGAGTATGGGTTTTCTACTGTCTGTTTAATTCTTAGTTCTGAAACCGAAATTTTAAATTATAAGCCAATTAATTTCTAACGCTCCTTCATCTCCCCCTCTCTTCTTTCCTCCACTGTTTACAAAGACCCTATTTGGTGAATTTTCTGAACAAAAAAATAAAATGATATGATGGGTTTAACTTTTTCAGGGATAAAGGAATTCGAAGGAGAATTGATGAATAACTTAGGTAATGTTAAGGTACTCTACTTTTGGAGTTCGCAATTCCCCGTTGCATTATTCTGCAACTCAAGGTCATCATAAGGTAATGCAGCAAGATTCAATCAAACTAACTTTAATCATATAGTGGAGCTATCTTATACTATCAATTGTTGACTTTGATTATACTTTAATTTCTTATACTATCATATCTTGCATATGCCTTTCAAGTGGAGGAATAGTTACATTTTATTCATATTGTAGAGCTATCGTATACTATCAATTGTTGACTTTGATTATTTCGCCCTTACTTGAGTCTGTGATTGAGATTAATCTCAGGAACTATTGTGGACAGAGAATAAAGCAAACTCTTTTCTCCTTCATCTGGGTGTTTCCTATTACAGGCTGTCTTCTAAGAAAAATGAGAACTTTCTTAATCATCTGACTGGCCTTGACATTGGAGCTTTACTGCATTCCACAAATATATATACAATATGCCTGGTATTCTTGTGTTGGATTGGATTTGATTATTTTCTAATTTTATTTCTTAGATTTCTGTCAAAAAACTATTTCGTTCAATATTTTTTTCCACACAGCATATCAGAAATGCACGAACAATTAATATTTATTCAAATTCAAACTGCAGGTTTTAGAATTATTTTAGTTTCCATTTTGTGTATTACTCTCGCTGTCGTCGAGTCCTCTGTACCCGTCATTCTCTGTTTAAATTCTTTGCCTTCAATGTATCATCTCATGCGGTAACCCTATATTCTCTGTTTTGCTTCTTTCCATTTTTCCGTCATCAATTTGTGTTATGCCAATGTTTCTATATTGATGGATATGGTGGTGGGTTTAAGGTTGTAAATTGCGCATACAATTGGGCATATGGCAGCCACTATGAGTATGTCAAAGGTGACACTTTGATTCACTCACATAATTAAGAGAGGAGAACCTGACTGCATTTATATATTACTATCATTTATGTTCTCTCAATTTCTTTAATGTTTTGTATCCTATCTATATGTGATCTTTAATTTTCAGGTTTTCTAATTTTAACACATATCTTGCATATGCCCTACAAGTGTTTGATGTTTTGCCTGTGACAGCTACTATATATATTAACCAAGTTTGCTGTGACAGTTACTATATATATTAACCAAGTTTGTTGTGACAACTACTTCTGATTTCATATCACAAAGAAATCATCCATATTGAGCCTACTTCTGATTTCATATCACAAAGAAATCATCCATATTGATTCCATAACTTCCTTCACGTTGAGGAATATTATGCTTTGCATATTTATACACCTGGTAACTTCTTATTGATCAAATTTTTGATCTGTTCAGGCTCCAGTAGCAGCAGTTGTGGCTATGGCCTGTAACCGTGCTGATTATCTTGAAAGGACTATTAAGTCAATTTTAAAGTATGGTTAGTTACATGCATATTTTTTGTGCTTTAGTTGCTGAAAGTCTTCTCAATAACTTTCATAATTAATAGGCATTGCTTCAAAATATCCCCTATTTGTATCACAGGTACATAAACTCAGACTCAGATTTATAAGTTCAGCATATTCCTCATAAATTTAGTACTAACTTCAGAAGGAGGAGATATACTTAGATGTAAATTGTTCTTTCGAGTCTTTTCTACTTTCACCACATGTCAATCTATGTGTCAATTTATCTTATACCATGTGTCACCCTAAACAATTTCAGTAACCCCTCCATCTTCTCCTAAATAATTTCAGCACCCCTCTATCTTCTCCAAAGCATTTTGCTTATTAGTCTATCAAAATTTATTATTTCAATTTCATCTTCTAAACTCACCTTTCTTTTATTATTTTTTAATTTAAAATCCAATCTAATAGTCATTCTAATTTAAAATTTCAGTTTCAGCTTTTAACATATATTATAGGATCAGACAAAGCGTGCATTTCAATGTATTGTTAGCAATCTAAACCCATGAGAGAGATGGGGAGGGGGTAAAGCATATGTATTATATGCATATAGTATACATGTAATACTATGTAATGTGTGTTTGAATTGATAACTTGATTGATTGACAATTATCTTCAATTGTTTAATGCTATTATCTAATTAAGTGGATATTGATCATAGTCAGGTGCTCAAATTAAAACGGATGCAAATGGAAGTAGTTTGAAGAAAACCAATTTGCATGATCTTTATGAGAAGGAAAAGCGGATCTTATTTTGTTGATCAAAAGTGGAGTAAGGGAAGGGGTGAAACCAACAACCCATCGGTAAATTGCCTTCTCCCTTTATCTTTGTTTTGCTTATCTTTCTTTGTAGATTCTAACTCTCTTATGGAAATAAATATTGTGAAAATTGTATCTATAAATGTGTTATCTTTTTTGCCTTTTTAGATTTTTATGAAACAAGTTAAGTATACTTTCTTCGGCATGTTTAGGACTATACTTTATGTGAATTTAGAATACCCTTAGAGCAATGCAGTGAGGGTCTGAGAGGATTGCAATTGCTTGTGCTTGAACAAATGTAGAAAACACGAATACTTCTTTGTTGTTTTACTATTTGATTTGTTATTTGTAATCAAAAGGTTGCTCCAGGAAATACACCTATTCATTGTGGTGAATGTTGACTATTGTATAATTTTTTGTTCTTTTAAATCTTGGCTCCTTAATTGAGGCCTTGCGAGAAGGGTTAAGAGAAATGAAGGATACGAGTTCGGCATAATAACTAATTGAAATAATTCATAAAAAAAATATTTACTTGATTTATATCATGTCTAAATATGTTTGATGTATTGACATGTTCTATGATTTATATAATGAGTCTAATTATGTTTGATCTGTTGTGACGTTTTATGATTTATATCATGTCTAAATATGTTAGATCTAAATATATTTGATTAGATGAGTCGTAGATGTTGATGGCTGCAGATTTCATCCTACATATCATAATTAAAGAATGATGTTGAGTAGTACGAGATTGGATTAATGTTTTAGAGAAGTTTTTATATGAGATTAGTAAGAATGACAAGAACTTAATAGACTCCTTAGGTTCCAAATATGAGCAAATATGTTAAAATTGAATTTGATGAAATTTGAATGAAGAATTATGAAATGAGTCTAATAATTTCCTAAACATTTTGGTAAGAGAATGACTTCTTTTTCAATTTTGCATCTAGATTTCACAAAATAAATATTTCATTCGGAAAAGCTTTTATAAAACTGTTATTGAGTATCTCATTGATTAGATATTGATGATTTATTGATTTTACCTTCCTTCGGTATGATTATTCAAAATTATTCTACAACTTTTTTATTATGTGTGTATTTTCAATATTGTTTCCCAATAGATGTAGCTCATTCTCAAATAACTTATATTTCTGCAAAACAATTTGAGTTAATTTATTCTACAACTCTTCCGTGTACTTGATTTAATTAATGTTCATGACTTTCTGTATTTGTTTTGCTCGAGGAATAAAAAATTTGCAATAGTAGCATATAAGGCTAGCTAATTTTCAATTAAATATTTAAACTAATTAAATGATTACATGTATTTTCATTTTCTTTTGCAGGATCTTCAAGTCAAGCTAGACAGTCGAAAATTGTACTCAATTTAATATTTTAGAAATTTTACTGAGAGTTTTTCATATATCACGTGATTTCATAGATATATGACTATGCCATTCTAATCAAAATTTTATATAACTGATCCATTTAAATGTATATTGAAAATTTCAATCCAATGAAATATATACTTATTTATTGAAATAGAATTCATACTATTCATTCAAAATTCATATTTACTTATTTAAATAAAAGATTCTTCTCAAGGGTAGAATTCATTTTAAAATTAAAATGTAATAATTTGATTGTTATTTTAATTAAAAGCTAAACATGAAAAACTAATTACAAGGACTTTAGGGTGTAGGATGTCATTCAAATTGAATGATTTTTTCCTTTGTTATTTTTCAATTCTTTATAAAGAAATTTTAGTTTATTCAAATTAATCTAAAATCCCCAATCAAATTATACAAATCAACAACAACAAAAAAAAAAATTGAACAAATAAAATAATTGATGATATTTTATATACTATACAAAAAGTCCGTGCATCGCAAAAAGAATATGCTTTGCGTAATAATACGAAGAGTTATAATAAGATTTATTCATATTCGTTTTATTTCGATGTCTTTCTATAATTTATATACTTCGAAATAGTAAATGCTACATAAATTTTATTCTTGGTGTATTCAAATTTTAAACAAATGTTAATTCACAAATAAATTAAATTGAGCCAATTTTTTTAATTTATATTATAAAAATAAGTTTTAATAGCATGCATAAATACTACTCCGTATTAATTATAACCGTGTATCGCACGGGTGAAATACTAGTAACCTATAAAATAAGCAAAGTTTATCAAGTAAAGTCGATCTAAAATGAGATAGCTAACCTAAGATTTTTCTTAATATCACTCACTTACTTCCTGGTAGAATGTGGAGTATAATATTAAGTTTTGCTAATTTTTTGTGCATATCAGGTGCGTTGGTTTATATAACTACAAATGTGATACCAATTGTGTTTAATTACAAGTAGGTGGGTAATAGGTGGTAGATGGGGGGTAGTTGTGAATTAAAAATTGCCTACCCTCAATTGATGATGTACGGTGCGATTTAATGAATGTGGCGGTAAAGTGAAATTGGAGATAGGGTGTTGGCGCCCATTTTTGCCGCCACTCACGCCTCTGTACATCGATGAAATACATACATTCCCATCCACACACATTAACTTTCAGCTGGAGTCATTTCGACAAACAGGGGTAGGATGAACCGACGCCAATTTTTCATTTTTTTGTGAAATCATGACCGTTACACGCATTATTTACTTACGATTCTCTTGTATTTACTGGGCATTCGAATCGCAGGTCAGATTAACCATACAAGCTATCGTTCTTCGTATCCACGCAAGAAAAAGGTACGACTCCCACGCTGAACCAAGCACATAGTCCTGAAATTGTTCCTGTTATTTAGACGTTCTTCATATTTTTTGTGTTTGTATGCATAACAACTGGTCAAAGTGTTGGTTCGTGTGTCCAATTTGGTTGAGTGGTTTGTACAAAATGTGTAAATAAGTGTTCCAATCTTGATTTTTAGTACGTGAGTCTGATTTTAACTGTGGAATTGTTTTGGTATAGTTTGTTGTGAATTGTGATGCAGAAATCTGGATTTTTGACTGTGAGATGATGCGTACATTCGTTGTTTGGTGTTTTGTTTTTTTTAACTAAGGTATGTCTCTTCCAAGTTGTAGAAACTGGATATGAAAAGAACTGATTTTTTATGATGAATATGATAAAAATAGAATAAGAAAGACTTACTACGTGCATCTGATCAACAATCCAATCCAGATTTCTGCATCACAATTCACAACAATCTATTGCTTCAAAATATTGTCGGTAAGAGCTTGGAGTTTGGTGTTTTGTTTTTTTAACTAAGGTATGTCTCTTACACCCAATAGGATGAGTTCCAAGAGTGGCGTATTTTTTAGGCGGAGTTAGCAGCGGCACTCATTGCTATTCAGTATGCACACTCCCAAGGGTGGCGGTTCTTATGGATCGAGTCGGACTCCAGTCTGACAGTTAGCACTTTGATGAGCTCTACTCCTTTTGTTCTTTGGCGTCTGCAGGGTCTCTGGAGTCAGGTTCATCCTCTTACCACAGACATGCACATTCGGTATTCTCACACTTTTAGAGAGGTCAACCAGGCGGCTGACGCAGTGTCCAAGACGAAGATCAACTGCATTTGGAGGGGATACCCTCCAGATTTCTTACTTACTTTCTTGCATAAAGATTTGTATACTGTCTTTTACAGACATTGATTGTTAGAGGAGTTTACCTTTTTCCTTCGCCTGGGTTTTGTCCCTAAGGAGGGTTTTCCCAGGCAAGGTTTTAACGGCACTCCGGCCTCTGGCTCGACTTGTGAGCTTATGGTTTTAGGTTTTCTTTTTTCTTTTATATTCCATACCTTTTTATTGGCCCAATAGGATGAGTTCCAGTACCAACCAAAATGACATTGTATGGTTGTTGCTCGAGGATATCCTCATACCGACAATCGTTGTTACCGAACTAGTCATGCAACATTTGAGAATCGAAGGTAGTAGAAAGCGTTTGCGAAATGGTAGGTACAGTATGATAAACAAACTACCCCAATAAGTGCAATTTCGATGTAGATTAGTTGGTGGTAGTGACACTGAATGTGTCGAGAACCTGCGTATGGACCGAAATGCATTTGGGAGGCTTTGTGTAATACTGAAAACCGTTGGTGGTCTGAAAGACCAGAAATTCGTGTCGGTAGAAGAACAAGTTGCCATGTTCTTAAGTATTTTGGCGCACCACAAGAAAAATTCGGTGGTCAAGTTCGATTTACAACAGTCCGGGCAGACAGTATCATATTATGTGTGGGAGGTTCTATGTGTCGTATTGCAGCTGCACTCGGTTCTACTCGCAAAACCATTGCCCGTACCTGACGACTGTGATGACCAACGTTGGAAATGGTTCAAGGTAATTTGTTAGTTTTAAAATGGAATTATTACTTTAATAGCATGTGCAAGGGAATACAACTAACAATCATACAACATCTTGCTATGCGTAGGGTTATCTTGGGGTGTTAGACGGAACTCACATAAATGTTCGCGTACCCGCTGCTGATCAAGGTAGATACAGATCAAGGAAAGGCGATATATCAACCAATGTCCTTGGCGTTTGTGATCGACACATGCAATTTGTGTATGTCCTACCAGGATGGGAGGGCTCGGCCAACGATGGTAGGATCTTGCGTGATGCGATTAATCGAACAAATGGGTTAAAGGTCCCGGAAGGTATAGTTTGTCTTTGTGTTATTCATTATCTAATGCATACACTTAATAGTTCAATCTGGATATTTAATACATTTGCTTTCACAGTTATGAAATTTGAATTGGATCCACTGCCTAATTGTGTTTCTATTTTTTTAGGAAACTACTACTTGTGTGACAACGGATACGCAAATAGTAGAGGGTTCCTGTCGCCGTATCGTTGTGTTCGATATCATCTAAGTGAATGGGGACCTCAAAATCGCATACCGGAGAACTACCAAGAGTTGTTCAATATGCGTCATTCGCGCGCACGGACGATAATTGAGCGTGCGTTTGGGATTATGAAGATGCGTTGGGCTATTCTACGTAGCACAGCTTATTACCCGATTGATACGCAAATCGACTTGATTATGGCATGCTTCCTACTCCTTAACTACATCCGCCGTGAGATGACCAATGATCCCATGGAGACACTGGTTGATGGGCGTGGGGATGATTTCGATAACGACGATGATAATGTAGAGTTCGTGTCTACATTAGGAGCCACACCAGAATGGTCCGCCCAACGGGAGACGCTTGCACAAGAGATGTGGAATGAATTTAATAGTTGATAGTGTTTAGGCATTATGTATCAGAAGATGAACTTTGGATTTGGAATATTGTGTTTTAGTTATGTTATTAGAGTCAGACTTGTTAACTGAATTCTATGATTACGTGTGATGTTATTTTAATCTGCTAGTTTAATGTACTTGTATTTGATGGCAAGCTTTGCAATGAACATGTTCCAAATAGTATGTTGCTTGTTTGATAGGTCGATTTGTTTCGAAACGGTAGCCTGATTTGTTTAATGTACAATCTGGCAGCTGAAACAATGGAACATCAGGGCACTGACAAAAAGAAAGGACGAGGTGCATTCAAGGTCCCAACGAGCAGCACACGGAGAGTGTGGACTGCTAAGGAAGAGGCGGCATTGATAGCAGCATTGAAAGACTTGGTTGCTCATGGCTGGAAGAGCGAAAACGGATTTCGTACCGGGTATTTAAACAAGCTTGAAGAGGCGCTTTTAATAGCACTTCCAGGTACGGATCTACGCTCGAGCCCAAATATCAATTCCAAGTTAACCTTATGGAGGAAAACATACGGATCAATTGTAACTGCTCAACGAGACACGACTGGTGCGGGGTGGAACAACACAACAAACACCTTTGATGTGACGGACGAGCAATGGGAACAAATCGTTAGGGTAAAATATCATTTCTATAATACTACATCATCCTCAATGTATCTATAATTCTTACAGTAAATTGCCACTTTCAGAATTGCATGCAACCAAAACATATTGACATAATGTGATGGAAAGTTAATTGCCATTTCATAATTGAATACACTGAAGTTAATACATGCGTTTGTAGGTGAAAATTATTCAACTTACTGCCATTCTTATTTTGAGAAGCACATGAGTTGAAATTTACACAACTAACAGTCAACTAAATTGTGATAAGCTCATATAGTTGTTGTTTATATAAGTTCATATATAGTTGTTGCTTATATAAGTTAATATAGTTGTTTGTATAAGTTCATATAATAGTTGTTTATATGATTTCATATGAATTGAAAATTATGCAACTTAGTGTCAAAAGTCATTTATTTGATGTGAATTATAGGCAGCTCATTTTTTTTAAGGTCATATAGTTGTGTTGTTGTCCTATTTGTATTTGTAGGCAACTCATTTTTTTTATGTGAATTATACAATTCCTGCAGAAAGACCCACTCATGCGTGGCATGCGCGAAAAGGAATGGCCACTTTACCCAGATTGGAAGGAAATCTTCGGGAAAGACAGGGCAACCGGAGATGGTGCGATAGACGCAGCTGACGCAGCTAAGAGAGCGATAGAAGTACGTGTCAAACGCGCTCGTGTAGAGGTTAACCAAGACTCGAATGGCGACAACTTCATAGACCTTGACAGCATGAGTGGAGATCATGTCGAGAGCGGACTCAAAGATAATGAAGGCATGACGAACAGTACAACTGAGATGAAGAAGGATACTGACCCGTCTACAGCAACTACGTCAAAGCGCAAGAAAAACTGTCATACAAGTGAGCCGTCTGTTGGCGGCGAGCTTCGGGAGTTTTATGTATCCACTCGTGAACAGATTTCGCAGCTTGCATCTCGAATCGGCCATGATTATGATATGGGAGTTGCTCGAAAATCACTGTTCGAATTGTTGGGCAACATTAAGTCGTTGTCTTTGTTGGATAAGATCGGTGTGTCCGAGATTCTAGGCGCAAATCCTAACTAGCTCGAGATATTCATGGGGTACACGGACGATGCTCGTGAGGTATATTGCAACCTGCTACTGGAACGTGCACGTAATGCACCAAAGTAGGTATCAAGTCCCAACATCGCTGGAACATATTGTGAACAACTTTTGCTTATATAAATGTGGTAAGTGACGATGCTTATGTATTAGTGGAACTTGATGTTGCCCAGCTGAGCAAACGTTATTTATTTGGGTGCATGTTTTGGCCACCAACATTTTGTTTTTTGTAAACTAATATTGTAGCTAATGTTGTGATCAATGTATTCCAGCCTTCATTTTGATAGCTTGTGTGTAATTGGATGGATCCATGTACTTTGACGTATTAAACTGATCCAAGCAGGGTAATTTAGTATATTACTTGCAGAGTATGTAAAAGGCTCTTAGTTCATGTACTTTGCTTGTGTGTTATTGCATTGCTCTTAAATCAGCTTATATGAAAAGGTCTCCACTTTTCTTTTTGTGGGTTGCATGCAGGAATTTCTGGTGTTGATTCTTGAATTTGATGCTTAGAAATTTTGGTTAACAATGGTGTGAGATTTTACTCTGCTTTATGGGTGTAGATGAATAGTAACATGTATGTCTTTTGGTTTTTGAGTGATTAATAGTAATACATGCGTTTGTTTTGGATTTTTGATGGAGATGCTTGTCAGGTGTGCTAGTTATTGTGCTCATGGACCTGTTTTAGTTGATTTTTGAAGTATAGATGGATAAATATTTTGGTTAATTGCAAGTAGATAATTATGCTGCTTGTGGAATAAGAATCTAGAAAACAGAAAATTATGCTTCTGCTGGAATAAACAATCTTGAAAACTCAATATACATCTACATGCCAATATCAACGAATTCATTCTTTGAATTAAAGATGTCATGCAACCAAGTTAAATTCGAATCGATTTCTTCATCTTTTGCAGTTCCATCAATCAAAATTTTGAACCAAGCAACATAAATTACTAATGACAATCAAAACCCACATCAGTTAACAACAAACCTCCATTGCAACTGCATTGCACAGTAGCAGATTCACAACAGTTAACAACAATCCCTCAAAACTAATTCAATCTCTCAGTAAAAACAAATTGTGCTCAACAAAATGAAATTAAGAACAAATTGTAGAAAGTTGAGAGTACCAGCTTGACAGCTTCATGCTTTTCATTTAATTTTGACAATTATGAAAGCATTTGTGAACATAACAACATATACTTGGATTTAAAGCCCCTGATAACATAACAACACTGACAAAATATAGATTGCATAATTAGGCATAAATCATCCAAGTAGCACACACCACTGAGTTCTAGACTACCAACTTCAAAAGGTGTGACTAATACCACAAATGTCACACACACCAGATACAAAAGGTATGATTCAAAACACAAACACATAAGATCATCACATACATAGAAGCGTAGGTTATAACCCACTAACTACTTAAACACAGTACTACTTTTGGACGAAGTACACAGCCTCTAATCTCGACTGTGTGAGTAGGACAGTTTATGAGGGCTACATGATGCACACGAGCTAGCTTGAGCATCAACAGCTCCGCGCTGATCGTTCTCCACGACCAACATGTTGTTAGTTGTGGTCCCAAACGGTTGACGCACCTCGCCTGACTGCAGATTGTTAGATTCAGCTCTTATCATGAAGCAAGATGGACTATCGGCTGGACTGTGAAACAACCTTGTACGAGGTGGCTTCCGGAATGCAGTAACTGGTGATTCAACCTCATGCTCATCATCGGAGTCAACGACCGAAATGGGATTACGAGCACAGTTCGGCACATCACCCGAGCTGATTTGGATAATCTCGGGACGGCGGGGAGAGTCAGGTTCAAACAGTAAATGAAGTCGGTCGTACAACAAGTCACCCTTGTGGAAGTAAGCATTAGCAAAGTCATCGGCCTACATACGTGAGAGACAACACAAATCAACTATCAAGACAAGGATATTTATGCCTATATGTAGCCAGAATTGTTTGAAAACTACAACTACAAAATAATATACCTGTGTGAGATGAGAACAGCGGGTTGCAAAACCGCGCACAAAGTTCACTTCCCTGTCCCAGTTAACACCAGGGGTATTGAGCACACTCCTAAATGTAGCATACCTCCTTTTGAGCATGTTAACCTGCATCAAAACATCATCCCAAAGTGAAATCATGAGATGTCACGATATTAACGACGCCATGTGCCTCTGCCAGTGATGCGTCGTTGCAGGCGTTGTTCTTCCAGTACACTTCACGCTTCTCCTTAACTAGAATGTTAACAAAAGTGGTCACCGATCGTTCGTTCCACTTTCCAGTGTACAAGTATGACTCTTGTGGAGGTATTTCCTCAACCTTCACCTGTTTTTCAATGGACTCCATCTGGAAGAGTTCAAAATCAGGAATAATAAGTATAGAGTGATGGTTTATTGAGTACGTATCATTTTAAATAGAGGTAGATTACAGGTGAATTTGCAATTAGAAAAATGGATTACGCATTAAATGAATGTAGTTGAAAGTTGTAACAGTGATGAAAGTACGAATGCATTTACATTGATGTGAAACGCAAAGATTTGCAAGTAAAATCTTTCTGAGGAAAGTTATCAGGATCCACTCCACATTAAATAGTGAAATCAAAAACCAAAGAAACCTAATACCTCAACTGCAGACCCTATACCTAACATGGTATACCAACATAAATTTTATGTTAATACCAGACTATAGTGCAAAAAGAATGGTAAAATTCTAACAAGGTATACCCACATAATTTATGCATCAAGAATAAATCAAAAAATTTATGCATCAAGAATAAATCAAAAAATGTATGCATCAAGAATAGAATAATCAAGTAACGCATGTATTTCAGTACATACCACATAATTTGTTCATAAGAATGGTCAAAATTGCTCATCAATCGACCACCATGAGAACGGCCAAATCGATCGACCACCGTAGGGGAACATCATAAATCGACCAAATTGAAGCAAACGAGCCAGCGATGATGAAGACATCGATTGTCATACATACTACGCGAATGGTTGCTCCCGCATCGCCAAATTGGTCATCGGCAACGTTGAAAGAGACGAAAATTGAGAAGGTCACAATAAATCGTCTTTCCCTAAGGTACAGATGAGAGGCTGTTCAAATTGGGGGTGGGGCAAAGTTGGAATATTGATATTAAAGTGAGGGTATTTTGGTCAATTGCATATTAGAATAATTTGGGGGTGAAACCTATTCAGCCACACAACCAAGGTGTATAACAAACAAGTAGATGCACTCTTTATCTGGACTTAATCAACAAATTTATGATTTTTAGTATTTTCTACCAAATGAGTCCTTAAAAAATAAGATGAAATGCAATTAGAAGAAACCAAATTCACAACTACAAATAAACAATCCGTTAACATTAGCTTACCTAGATAAATTCTCTGCAAAATTTCATCACTCTTAAGTCGCTCCGTAATAAAGGCATTGACGGCCTCAACTCCATTAAGCCCCTGACTCTTTCTCAGAAGAATCGTCTGAATATGGTTTTGTCACGCAAGTATTCTCATTCTTTCAACTTTCCCTCTCCAAATACTCTTCACTATGAAATAATAAAACGTCAAAATAATGATCTATTTGCTCTGTTATTAAACCTCTATGGCTCTATTTGCTTACAAAACCAAATAAACTTACTGTTAGAATGCTTCCAGTAACACGTAGATCAAAGCCCGATTAGTGGGGCTCAGCGGCGTAAGTTATGCACAGTGGCAGTGGAAGCGGTGTAGCACCATCACTGTTTTCGGCGACGGAAGTGTGGATGGGTGGGGCAAATTGTGGGGCTCGATTTTACAGGCGGGGAAGTGTGGACGGCGCAGATGATAATTAGGGCTACAATAATCGTGTGGAAAAAAACTGAAATGAATAAATGGGCTTTTTAACCTGGGAGCCCGGTTAATACTCCCTCCGTCATCTACGATTGCTTCATATACTTTTCTTTGATGTACATTCTAAAATTACTCGCACATTATTAATATAAAAATATCTCTAATTTATTTTACACAATCAACCACTAAATTTACTTTAACTTAAAAATTGTGTCGTTCAAACGGTGTAAATCACTCCGGAACGGATGAAGTATTACTTAATTTTTGCATTTAAAGTTTGTCAGGGCCTGCGACTCTAGCTAATAACTTGGCCCTCGGGAAAATTGGACAATTTTTTTAATTCCCTCGTTAAATCTTGCGTTATATACGAGGGTATTTTAAACCTCGTAAAAGCTCTCGTTAAATTCTGAAATTTGTAATCCCTCGTTATATCTCTCGCTATGTGTAAGGGTGTGTTTGGTTTGGGATTGGCCCATCCGGATTTGGATGGGTCATCCTCCATCCCATCTCTCTCCATCCAAATACCCATCCAAATACACATTCATTCCTATAATACACCTACAAACGGCAAATACTTGTATACACTTGGATGCACCATGCCCCCTACCTATGAGTTTCCAGCTATTGGGCCTTCCTTGGGACTGGGCCTCAGATTCCAGTCACACACCCATTTGTTTACTCAGTTCACCCTCAATAAACTCGCACCCACAAATTTTTTTAGTTCACCCAATAATGATTTGCACCCCCCTAATTTCAATTTCGATTTTTTATTTATATTTTATCTGCACCCACTAATTTAATGAGTTCACCTCCTAATCATATTTTTACAACAGTTATCTACACCCGCTCATTTTATGAGTTCACCCACAAATTATTTTTTACCACAGTTATCTATACCCGCTCATTTTATGAGTTCACCCACATATTATTGTTTTACCACGATTATCTGCACTCGCACATTTTATGAGTTCACCCCAAAATATTTTTAGAAAAATAATCACATTTAAAAGAATATATTATCCTTTTATTAATGTACACAAAATATAATAAAATAAACTCTAAAAAATCGATTCACCACCAAGTCACCCATATTTTTAAAAAAAATCGTAAAAATATAATTAATAAAAAAAATTGAAATTAGCCATAAATCTCGATTTTTTACTTTTTAATTTTCCTTTCCCCTACTCTTTTTCCATTTTTTTTTTTTTATTTCTTCATTTTTTTTTTTCCTTTTCCTTTTTTATTTTAAATTTTCCTACATTTCGTTTACATTTTTTGCATGTGTATTTTTTAAATTTTAATACAATATAATATTATAGGCATGATTTTATTATAGTCGATCGGCAGTGCACTTGAATTTCAATTTTAATTTGATGAGTAAAGGACCTGCCGAAAATTCATGTCGATCGGCGGGTGACCCAACCACCACCATGCCCGACCACCCCCTTGAAGGCGACGGCGGCGCTTCCGTCCCGGCCGCTGAAGCCCAAGACCCATATTCGAATCGCAATCGCGATTCTTCACTTCCATGACAATCAACATCATCTTCCATCTCGGCAACGATCCATGGCGGCCGGAATTCTCTTCTCATTTCGACCACCGACGCGACTGCTTCGATCAATCTCCCTTGTGTTCGCGATCCAGGAGCTTCTTCGGCATCAATGGCTCTCGCCTGCAACACTCGGTTCGACGCCGCCTCTCTCTCGTCGTTCATCTCTGCCTAAATCGAAGCTATATTGCTTTGTCCGTCTTCTTCATCATGCTACTGTGCATCCACTTCCTCCGGCTGACGGCAGCCCGACGGAGGAATGTGAGTATGTTGCCGATGGATCTCTAACCGACCGACACTCAAAGCCGGTGACCTTGCTGATGAAATCTCAAACGACGACTGCTGACCTAGGGTGCCCTCCCATTGGGCTAGGGTTCCCTTCAATTGGGTTTGGTAATGTGCACCCCCTATTTTCTTCAGTACACCCCGATTTGCACTCCCTCCACTTTTTTTTTTTATGGTACTATTAGTTATTGGTACTGGTATTACTATTTATTGATTGCAGTATTACTATTAATATACAAATGAATTAAAATTAATGATTACTGATTACGGTATTATTAATTATTAATTGTGGTATTACTGGTTATTGTTTGTGGTATTACTGATTGTGTGAAATTATTTATTATTGTTTAAGACATTACTGATTATTATTATTGTTTTTTATGGTATTACATATTATTGATTATGGTATTACTTAATATAATTAAATTTGTGGAATTATTTATTATTGTATAAGATATTACTGATCAATGTTCATGATATTACTAATTACTGTTCATTGTATTACTGATAATTGTTTTTGGTATTATTGAATATAATTGGATGTGTGGAATTATTTGTTATTGTATAAAATTTTATTGATTAATATTAATGGTATTACCGATTACTGTTCGTGGTATTACTAATAATTGATTTTAGTATTATTTAATATAATTAGATATGTGTAATTATTTGTTATTGTATAAGATATTGGAGTACTAATTATTTTTAATGGCATTAGTGTATTACTGATTATTACTTATTGTATTATTAAGTATAATAAAATCATACATATAATATTATTTTGTATTAAAATTTTAAAAAATACTAATGAAAACAATGAAGAAATAAATTTTTTTGAATAAAAACTGAAAATGGGAAGAAAAATTAAAAAGAAAAAAAAAATGAGATTTGTGCCTTATTTTGATAGATTTTTTAAATTATGTTTTTACGATTTTCTTTTTCTAAAATATGGGTGATTTAGTGGTGAATCGATGGTAACTCGACAATGACTCGACTACATATTGTAAATGTATAAATTATGGTTGATTTTATTATTATATTTTGTGTAAATTAATAAAAAGATAATATAGTATTTTAAATGTAATTATTTAAAAAAAAATTTGGGGGTGAACTCATAAAATTAGTGGGTGCAGAGAATTGTGGTAAAAAAAATTAGGGGTGAACTTATAAAATTAGCGGGTGTAGAGATCCGTTGTAAAAAAAAAATGATTTGGGGTGAACTCATAAAATGAGCGGGTGCAGATAACTGTAGTATAAATATGATTTGGGAGTTAACTCATAAAATGAGCGGGGTGCAGATAACTGTGGTAAAAAAATAATTTGGGGGCGAACTCATAAAATGAGCGGGTGTAGATAATTGTTGTAAAAAAGAAATGATTTTGGGGTGAACTCATAAAATGAGTGGGTGCAGATAACTGTAGTAAAAATATAATTTAGGGGTGAACTCATTAAATTAATGGGTGCACATAAAATATAAATAAAAAATTAAAATTAAAACTAGGGGGTACGGTGCACTAGGGGGTACGCAAGTGTGACCCCCTACAAACCTATTTTTATACAATCACATCACCCATTTTTTTCTTTTAATCACTCATTCTCTCTCCTACTTTTCTTTCACTCATCTATTCTCTCTCCTACTTTCTTACACACATTTATTCCCTCTCCTACTTGATTTGACATAAAGTTCTCCATCCACATTTATTTTTCAATCTCTATCCAAACACAACTTTTATTCAATTACTATTCATGGATTACCCCATCCATATTTTTCCAATCCTCATCCCCATCCCATCCACCACAATCCCTAACTAAACAGCCCCTAAGGGATTAAGAACCCTTTTTTTTTTTTTTTTTAGGATACATCAGGAGGAAAATATTACAACAAAAATCACTCCCCACTCCTAATATATTCGGGAATATCATTTCCACACCATTCAAAAGGTATTGGAATATTCCTAGCTTCCTGTGCTAATTTATGGGCCATCTGATTTTCTTCCCTGTTGATAAAAGCACAGTCCCAGCACAAAAACTTTTTAAGAAACTCACGAATATCAATCACAATTCTTTTCTCCATACCTTCCACTTCTAAATTAGCATTGATAGCATCAACAGCTGATATAGAGTCCATCCGTAAAGCCGAAATTTTAATGATCCTTTTCGAACATTGCTGCAATCCATATTTCGCTGCTAGCAACTCGGCTGCAACAACTGATCCTGGATTATTTATACATTTGCCTCCTACAAAAACCAACGTCTCATCTTCTTTAAAAACAGCAAATCCAACAGCAAAAAATTGGTTTTTTGGATCGAAAGCAGCATCTGTAAATAGTGTAAAACCTTCCCCTTTATATTTGTCCAGAAATTCCCTATTTCTTGGATCCTTTTCAAAGTAATGTGATTCTGGTTTCAAGAAATCATGCCAAAAATCAATTGTCCATTTCACATCAAACTCAACTGGCCTTATAATCGGGGCAATGCTATCTTCATTTAGATGCAGCCATTTACATCTCTCCTTCCAAATACCCCAAGCTATCATCAACACAATAGAAGCAAACATTTTGTCAAAGTGATCCCTTATGAATAGAAACAATTGCTTTAAAGATCCTTTCAACAGATATTTTAAGTCCTTCCAAACCCCCTGCTTCTTCCATGTATTTTTTGCATAGATACATTCGAACAATACATGTTTAGAATCAGCAAAGAAAGCACCACAACAAAGGCAAAAAGAGTCCATAGGGATATGATGGCTTACCAGATTACCCTCAGTTGCCAAAGTGTCATTCAGGACCTTCCAACCAAAGATACGAAGTTTGGCGGGGAGCTGGAGCTTCCACAAGAAATCCCAAAGTGGCTTCGAGATGTCTTTGCCGGAAGAGGATCCAATCCCACTCGTCTGCTGTGTTCTCAAAACTTGTAGAGCTAAATGGTAGCCCGATGCAACTGAGTAGTTTCCTGAAGAGTTATCCGGCCAAAAACGTTGATCATCACTATTAGGGTTTAGTAATGGAAGTTGCAGAATAGCATCAGCTTCCATTGGCCAAAAGGCACTTCAGAGAAGATTTTCATTCCACGTATGGTCTGGCAACAAAAACCGATCAACTGTTGAAGCACTTGCAATGCGAGAAAGAATATATCCCTCATGAAAATTAAGCAACCAACGATCTTTAAAGATGGATATAGTTTTGCCATTACCAATGCGCCATCTAGTCCCCACTTCTAGTATATCCCGACTCCAAAGCATCGAACGCCAAATAAAAGAAGGATTAGACCCCAAATCCGCTCCCAAAATATCACATCGTTTGAAATATCGGGCCTTGAATAGTCTTGAAACTAAGGCTTCTGGTCGTTGAATAATTCTCCAAACTTGTTTGGCCAGCAAAGCTTTGTTAAAAACCGACATCTTTCTGAAATTAAGTCCTCCTTCCTCCTTCTGTTTGCACATCTCTTCCCAAGGTTTCCAATGAACCTTTCTGATTTCTGCATTCGATCCCCACCAAAATCTTGCCATCATCCTCTCCATATCCAAGCAAATTGAAGTTGGGATGCGAAAGCAAGACATAGCATACACCGGGACAGCCTGCAAAACTGATTTAATGAGAGTTTCTTTCCCCCCTTCTGAGAAGTGTTTGTGATTCCAAGAATTAATTCTTTGACGAACACGATCCACCAAATAACTAAACTGGAATCTTTTTGCCTTTGCCGAGAAAGTAGGAAGGCCCAAATAAACATCAAAACCAGAAGATAATCGAATCCCCAAATTTTGCATCACTGTATCTTTATTCGAATCAGTAGTCTGTGGACTGAAAAGAATTGCCGATTTCTCAAAATTAACCAGTTGCCCCGAAGCCTCAGCATAAAGTTTGAGGCTTTGCTTAAGTACATTACACTCCTTCTTTGTTGCTTTCAAAAAGATCAGGCTGTCATCTGCAAAAAACAAATGGGAAATAACAGGAGCTTCCCTAGCAATTTTTAGGCCCGAGATTGTCTGCATATGCCTAGCATTTGTAAGAATAGACGAAAGACTTTGAGCACAAATAACAAACAAGAAAGGTGATAACGGATCACCTTGTCGCAAGCCACGTGAAGGTTGAAAGAAATCCGTAGAATTACCATTGATGCAGATATTATACGACACTGATGATACACATTCATGAATAAGATTTATCCATTTAGGAGAGAAACCAATCTGCACCATAGCTGCTTGAAGAAAAGGCCATTCCACTCGATCATAAGCTTTGCTCATATCCAATTTCAAAGCGGCATAGCCATTTTTACTCTTCGAAGATCGAATCCAATGAAGACATTCAAAAGCAATCAGAATATTATCCGATATTAACCTTCCCGGAATGAAAGCACTTTGAAAAGGGTCAATCATATCATCCATAAACAGCTTCAACCGATTTGTGATCACCCTCGAAAGAATACGGTAACAAACGTTGCAGAGACTAATAGGACGAAACTGCATAACATTCACCGGAGTCTTAATCTTAGGTATTAGAACAATTGTAGTTTTGTTCCAATTCTTCAAAGATTTTCCAAAGTTCAAGTGTTCAAGAATTTGTTCAGTGACCTCTTCTCCAATTGTTTGCCAGTTGGTTTGATAAAAAGAAGCCGGAAAACCATCAGGACCCGGAGCTTTCCACGGATTAATATCTTTAACTGCTCTAGAAACTTCCTCCCGAGAAAAGGGCACATCAAGCATCCTAACTTGTTCCTCCGAAATCATTTTGCCCATATGATTAGTAGCCTCAAATATGCATTGATCAGTTGGATTATCAGAAGAAAACAACCCACCAAAATAGTTTAGAAAGATGTCCTGAATCTGCTTGTCCTCATAAGCCCACTCACCCGTCTCCTTTTGAATTCTAGAAATCAAATTCCGACTCTTACGCTGCGTAGCCCTATTATGGAAAAAACGAGTATTCCTATCTCCTTCCTTCAACCAAGATACTCTAGATCTTTGCTTCCAATACCATTCTTCTTGTGAGTACAGTTTTTCCAAATCCTTTTCCAAAATATCAACCTGATTAAAATCTGGAATATTGTGCTCCTTATCAACTTGCTCTCTAATCTGTTCTTTTGTTCGAATAATCCTTTGTTTGAGAGTGCCTCCTTTACTTTTAGCCCATTTCGAAAGGGCTTGACTACAATTTGTTAAGGACTCCTGCAAATGATTACCACCCCCTTTGATCACCCAAATTTTCTTGACTGTATCTTTGAAATCCTTTTCTTTAATCCAATAGTTTTCGAAACGAAAATTCTTACATTTCTTACTTGGGACAACCATGGATTTAGGGTCACATGAAATCAGAATCGGTCTATGATCAGACCCATAAAATCAAGAGTTTCGACTTTGTAGAAGGGAAACAACCGAAGCCATTCCGAATTGGCTACATATCTATCCAACTTTTCTTGAATAAACTCATGACCTTTACGTTTGTTAGTCCATGTAAATTTAGGTCCCTGTGTTCTCAAATTTGATAGATGATTGTAGTCAAGAGCATTCTGAAATTCCAACAATCTATCCAAAGGTTTTTTAAGTCCCCCTTTCTTTTCCGAATGATAGAGAGTTTCATTGAAATCACCCCCCACTAACCAAGCACAATCCTCCATATGATTATAATTTTTTAGCCTCTTAAACAATTCCCAAGAAAATTTTCTATCCATCAAATTTGGGTTGCCATGGAAGCCCGTAAATCTCCATTTCTTACTATCATACAAGATACAACAATCAATATGTGCTCTAGAATAAGACGAAACATCCAACACCACATTTTTCCATAACATCAAAAGGCCACCCTTACATCCATGCGAATTAACAGAAAAGCAATATTGAAAACACAGTTTAACCTTCAGAAACTCAGCCCTAGACAAAGAACATTTGGTTTCTGAAATAAACAACACATCAGGATTAAAATTAAAGACGATCCTACTAAGATAACTGAACGCCCGTGCACTACGGATACCACGAGCGTTCCAACATAAAGCTCTCATTCCCCACGGCGGGGCTGATCAACTTCAGCCTCCGCCTTGTCATGAATCACCAAAGGAGTACCAATGTACTCACACATGCTTCTTGCCTTTTTAAAAGCCCCTGCAGCCTCCTTCACGATCTCCCCTTCAGACCAACCTGGGCCACTACCCCAGAACTCCATCAGCTCTCCAGACGTCTCCCTCAAAGCTCGCTTCTTATAGGGCACCACTCCACTCTGGGCCGACTCCGCCCCCTCAACAATCACATTATCCATCAACATAACATCCGTTTCCACCCTTGCATGTCCATTTTGGGTTTCCTGTTCATATATCGGAGCAAAAGGGGACTCCCCTTCATAGATAATTTCAACAAATGACTCATACTCACAAGAAGATAAATCCTTTCCAACATAATGAGTCACCCTAAATTCCTTACCATTATCGATACCAGAAAGGGGTTCCTTCACAGTACAGTGCTGAAATCCAAGAGGGACAGTGAATGACAAAGGAACTAGGAACATACCAGTACGGGGATCAAAGCGACCCTTGAAAGAAGAAGTCCCCTGGTGTTGCATGTTGTCAATACCTGCTTTTTCAGGCATTAATTCTTCAAAATTTTTGACCACTTGCCTTTGATGATTTCCAATCTCTAGCCTGGTTTCCACCTCGTCTTCTTCAATCACAATTCCTTTTCCTTTAGGGTCTGGATGAACCTCCTCCTGAAGTAGCTCCTTTGTCCCTTCTCTAACTCCTTCCCCAATTTTTAGCATATTAAAAAAACATTCCAAAGCCTCCTCAGATGGACTCTTTTTTTTCTCAGCCTGAAGCCAAGGCGGGAAACATCGGTGTTTTTTGAACCATTCATCAGATTGACCAAACCCAAGGATGCATTCTTTCTCAAAATGGTCCAGCATACCACAAAGAGAACAAAAGCCTGATAATCTTTCGTACCTGAACACAGCTGTGACAGGGTCATCCTCCACCGTAATATAGAAAAACCGGCACAAAGGTTTGGTAACATCCATCAAAACCCGAATTCTCAAACACTCACCCCAAGCCTCCTCACCCTCCTTAGCATCAACCTCCAGAACCTCGCCCACTATGCTTCCAATTTTCATTCCCAAAGCTTTGCTCATAGCAAAAAGTTGGAGGCCATGCACCTGAATCCAAAAAGGCACCATGCAAAGAGATAGTTGGGAGAGCTTTTCACCACCATGCAGAGGTTGAATAGCAAGAATAGATCGGCGCAAATTCCATGGCTGACGGTCAAGAACCTCTGTGAGCTCAGAAACTGCATCAAAGGATAGCATAAAACGACCCTCTCCAATGCCCACTACCCTTAATGGAGTTCGTAGGCGCCAAGAACGCCCCAGAAGATCTCTCAACTCAGCAGGACTTATGGGTCGAGGGGCTACGAAACGCATAGCCACAGAGTTTTGTGGAATGGCAAGCTCCGTACGATGCGCTACAATGTGAGTGGTTTCTTTCGTTGAAATTCTGAAATTTTCCATCATAAGGTTGAGAGAATCCGCCATTTTCAGCAGAGCAAAGAAATTACAAAGAAAGAGGGTAGAATGATTTGGAAGTGGAGAAGAAGTAAATCCCTCAAACCAATATATAAAGGATTTTGAGGTGTAAAACTGTGTGTGCAAAACCACTGCATAAAAACCCACGAAACAGCCCAAATTCGAGGGTTTTGGAGAAAAAATCCTCCCGAAATATTTTCGCCCAATCCTTACAAGGCTGTTCATATTCTTGTCGCAAAACACCTGAGCACCCCCTTTTTCACTTCCAATGGATACGCGAGTTTGTGGCAGAGGAAAAAAGAAAATCCTTCTCCCCAAATCTAATGATTGAAAAAAGGAAACACACTCCGAGGAAATATTTTGGACAGAAAGAGTGTAAAAGGGGATAAACAAAAACCAAGAAGAGAGGAGAGGCGGTGGCTTCGACAAAATCTTGGAAGATGAACCGGCGGAGAAAAAGGGGATAAAAGGGATTTTATTTGGGAGAGCAAGAATTCTCTTAAGAGAGAGAAATTACCGAGGATTAATCGTACAACTTGGATTAAGAACCCTTGTTAAAGCTCTTGTTAATTTGCGAATTTTTTGTAGTGTAAACAAAATTAATATAAAGAGTAAATATTCTAAACTTTCATACTGTGGATTATTTCATATCTAAAGTATACTCTTTTTATAAAAGTTAAACCTTTGCCTAAACCTAGCAATGAAGATGTAACTAAAATAATTCAAAGCTATTATAGAAAGTAAATACTTAATTAGGCCGGTAAAATAAAATTTAAATAGAATAACTCGTCATTCAGGATGAAATAAATAAAAAAAGTTTGCAGTTAAAATATTGGCATTAAAAACAATTTTCACCGACATTCTTATTAGTAGCTAGTATAACATAATTCGTAGGAAATATTTTAATTATGATTGATAATTAAATCTAGTTATGAATTTTTATTTTCTTTTCATAAAAGCATATAGGGTTATTTATTGTTGTTCTTTCTTTTGTTTTTTTGCTTTAACAATCATCTCATTTTGATATTGGAAAATTGTTAACAATTAGTAGTTTATGGCAAGAAGCTTGCTTTGTTGAAACAACAAGGGTTGTGGGCACTGCTGATGAAAAAGACGGTGGATCTGGACGAATCTGAGATGGCCACTCTGAAGGAGAAGGCACACTCAACAATTATGTTGTGCCTTGCAGACGACGTCATTACCGAAGTCGCAGAGGAGGAAACTGCAGCGGGCCACTGGTTGAAACTAGAGAGTTTGTACACGACGAAGTCTCTCACCAACAAGTTGCTTTTGAAGCAACGTATGTTCAGTTTGCGTATGCAAGAAGGCCGGTCACTCCGCGAACACTTACATCAATTGAATACAATTTCATTAGAATTGCATAATATTGATGTTAAAGTTGAGGATGAGGATGTTGCGTTAATTTTGTTAGTTTCTCAGCCTTTGTCGTATGAGAATTTTGTTCAATTTTTCATTGTTGGGAAAGATTTTGTATCTCTTGAAGAGGTTAGATCATCTCTTCATACCAAAGAGTTGAGACATAAGGCCAGTGGTGGGAGTGCAAACAATCAGGTTGTTGGGCTAGTAGCCAGCGGGAGTAAAGGACATGTAAAATCTGGGAAAGAGAATTTTTCTAAGAAGCCTATTTCCAAAGGTCCTAAGCTTGACGACATTTGTAACTACTGCAAGGAGAAAGGGCATTGAAAATTTGATTGTCCGAAAAAGAAGTCAGAAAATAAGACCGGTACTGCTATTGTTGCAAAAGATGATGGCACCAATTCTGAGAAAGATTTGGCCCTAGCTGATGATGTGTGGGTTCTTGATTCAGGGGCTTCTTACCACATATGTCTGCGCAGGGAGTGGTTCACAATCTCGCCCACTAGTCGCCTGCATAGCATGGTCAAAGCTAGGGGCACAAGTTTCGGGATTTCAAACCTCGAAGACCTGGAGGTGCTCGAGCCCTCCAGATCTAAATAGCGAGAATCCAGATTCTGGCCCAACTGCCCTCTTATAAAGATGGAAAGGCTACCTGAGGCTAGTCCAGCCCATTTACCTTGATCTTTGTGTGCTTTGGCTCATTTTAGGCCGAATTCAATATCTCAAAGGTCCATGATAAATATAATAATAAATGAATAAATATATAATTGAATGGAATATAATTTACCCGGAGGCCATGTGTCACTTTGTGATAGGACGACACATTTTATCCACATCATTAGTATTATATACTCCTACATTTTTTTAATTATTCTGTAAAGGATACTGAAATTACATATTTATTTTTAACATTATAAAACTATTTTGAAACAAACACAAATTTGAAATTTTGTTCCACTTTAAAGTAGTTATAAATTATAATTACATTGTACAATATTTTTATATGATGGTAATTGAAAAAATAC
Source organism: Galeopsis tetrahit (assembly GCA_963675135.1). NCBI lineage: Eukaryota > Viridiplantae > Streptophyta > Magnoliopsida > Lamiales > Lamiaceae > Galeopsis > Galeopsis tetrahit. The sequence continues at coordinate 42,699,677 of OY776134.1, forward strand.
AAATATAAATCAACTTTTACTATATAATATATTTTCAATTCCCACATCACAACAGTTATGCTGCTAGTGCAGTAAATATTTTGCTAATTACTGCAATACAACAAGGTAGAGCAATGTTTGTAGACTTTTATATCTAAAAGCAACCAAGAATGAGTAATATTCAAACTCATAAGCACCACACAGCTACCCATTAAGCAATTTCAAGTAGATCCTCAACTTACAAGGTATACATGCATTATACTGTAGTTGTAGGCAGAAATGGATCTATAAACCCCTGGAGCCAGGAACATGGATCCACTGGAGTTCCATTTCGACTTCTCCGCACTCCACATTCCTCAGTCGCAGGCACATATCTTGCACTAGATGCCCGTCTTTCCACACCACACAGCTCTCTTCTGAAAGGCAATTAGACCTCGATGGTTGTGTTTTAGTTATAATTGTATTGTTTGGAAGGCCCTCCAGTTTCATTTTCACAGCTTCTATAAATGGTCGAATGTCAAACTCTGCGTCTCCCATCCTGTCGTCCATGCTGAACGTGTCATAGTCATACACTGTCTGCAAAATCGTAAGCTGGCGTGTTGGTACATTTTTTTTTTTTGAAGCTTATGAGATGTAAATAGCTTATTTTATAATTTTATAAAGCTGCTAAAAATCTTTTTTTTTTTTAACCACACTCTTTTTGAGAACTTATAAGCTCTGGTAAACACCCTCTAAATCCGATGTAGGGCATACAAGGATGTAAAATCATGCCAAAAACAAATTCCCTCCAAATCTAGGTTGATTAAAGTATGTTTGCGGGTATTAACAATCACATAATTGCTTTATACACTCATATGTGCTACATTTTTAACTACTTGTACCTTCATATATAGCTATAGAGTGGATGTATAAAGCAATTATGTGGTGTTAATAGCTGCAGCCTTAAAGCATACTTTAAAATCTCTCTAGGGAACCAAATACCGAATTTATTAGCCGGATAAAAAACAACATTCAATGCAAAGTAATGGAGAAACATATAGAATTTTGAGAGGAGATCAAATCCTGACAAGAATTAAAGGAAGATAAGGGAAAAAGACAAATCGGACATGTGCATGTTCATCAACATAATAATGATAAAGGTAATTAAAGTGAGCTCACCAGAAAAACTGGAAGCTTAGGATCTGAAACAGAAAGTGTCAAGTCCTCGTTCCACTCAGGATTGACATTCTTGTGTATAACGCGAGTCTTCAACTTCTGCACCAAAGGTTCGAAACAACTATTAGGATAAAATTTGATATGATGCCCTAAGCTGAATGCATATACAACCACTATAAGTAAATAAATTATCCAAACACTGAAATTATTAAATATTATCCAACCAGTACAAGTAAATGCAGGAGGATGAGAAAATTAAGTGAAGAAAAGCAGCAGAGATAAGTACTGCTACTGATCATAATAAGCAGATCATGATGGGAAGATCAGGTTCTCAAATGACATCACTGCATTCCCCCGATTATTGGAGATACAGCCACTTGGCATCGTCATGATGGAGAGAGTACAATTTAGTTACATTAAAGGAATTTAACCAAAGACATCAATTATTAAACTTGATAGTATCCACTATTCACATTTCTATATAGATTGTAGTTGATAGCTTTGCAAATTGTTGTCTTCAATGCATTCTTTTGTGTACCACATACAGAAATAGAAAATACAGACACCGTGGAGTTTTACGTTCCAGTCTTATGGTTTCTCTGCTATATTTCTTGTTTTCTACCACATAGCAAGCTAGCTAGTTTAATAAATACTCCCGTTATATTCGCCCCTTGTATATATTTATTTACATCTTTATTTTAAGGATCCCCTCTTGGATTGAAACTATACACTCTACTATAATATGAAGACTCTCACCCCTCTTGAAGTAAAATCCTAGATCCGTCCCTAAATACAGTAATACAAAAACATTGCAATTTCTGCAAAAATCCAGCTTATAGAACAAATTCTTGTGAGATAAAAAAAACTTTTAATTTTACTCATTACCCCACAATTTAAATGCTTCTCTAATTAAGTGATTAATTTTGACCATTTCACATCTCTTAATCTATAAATACATGGAACACAAATTACTGGTGATTAGAAACCATTAATGGGAAAAGGCAATTCAAAAAAAAAGATTACACAAAAACAAAAAAAAGTCCAACTTCACCAATGAAAAAGAAATCCATCAAGAATCAATCTCATATGATTGAAGGATGAAGAAAGTTTGAAAACGACAACAGCAAATTAATTATTCATGCCTGAATCCACAATCATAAAGGAGGTAAACAACTAAAACAAAAGGAATCAGAGTTCAAAAAGGAAAAAAAGTCAACCAATTCATCAAATCATCACTAAGAAAGCTATAATTAAAGAAACTTCATCAAAACAGCAAATAACACTAGAATCTACATTCTACAGTAGAAAACTCAGCAAAAAAAGGCTGTATATAACGAAAAGTGGAAGAAACAGAGGAAATATGTTTGAGAAAGAAACCTGTTTTGCCATCTTGATTACAACATAGGGATCACTAGTACGGACATCGCGAACGGCAAGATTGATGCCTTTCTTAACGCGGATTCTCAGAAGCCCCAACAAATTATCCATCACAACCAATTTTCCGATTTAATTTGTTTAGAGAGAGAGAAAGAGAGAAGCAATGGCGTCTTTGGCCGGTCGCTTCCCCTCGCTCTTTGATATTAGTAGTATAACGGAAATCCACCCTAAGTCGCCTTCTTTTGACTTTGACAAATTATTAAGACAAAAAATTTAAAAATCCAACTTTGACTTTTGTTTTAACACAAAATATTAAGTCACTCCTAATAGAAATCTTTTTTTTTTAATTAATTAATGTTTTATTAATTACATAATGATTGTTCTACCTTTAATTAGTGTTTTTTTTAAATAATTAATTAATTAAATTGCATGCGTCAGAATTAATTTTCTTTTTTCTAGTTTCTCAACACACGCTGACGGGCGGGATTTACTCTCCCAACACACATAATTACGCCATGTCAACACTATCATGATTAAGTTTTAAACCGTAAGTTTTCTCCTTCTCCATCAAATTAATTTCTCCCACCATTACCAACCCAATTAACTTAAGTTTTCTCCGGTAAAAGAAAATTGTTAAGATTACTTCGATCAATTTTTGGAGATTATTCCGACGACGAAGAAAATATTCAAGTTCACTCACCACCACCCCGTCCGACAGTTAACGATGAGTGTAACACATTGAAAATTAATTTAATACATTGAAACAAGTAATCGAACTCTAAACCTTGAATCCTAAACTATAAACCCTAAACTCCAAACTCTAAACACTTTTCTCTAACACTACCACTATATATTGAGAAACGAATAGTCGAACACTTCATCATTTAACAATATATGTGAGAAAAAAGTAGTCGAATACATTATTTAAATTAAATTAAATAATTTGAATAATTAACTTAAATAATTTAAATTAAGTTAACTTAAATATTTTAAAAGAATAATAATAATTGCATAAGTTATTAAATACGTTAAATCCAATCCCTAAACTTTCAGAAATTTTTAAATATAGTATAATAATAATTGCATTATATTTACTAAAATTAAGATTAACTCTTGAGTTAATCGAAATTTATTGAAATTAAATTAAATTATCTGAAATTTAATTAAATTAACATATAAATTAACTTAAATTAACAGTAAATTAATTAAGTAAGTCAGACAATTTAATTTAATCGATACAATTTTTGAATATTTTAATAAAAGATGAATAAATAAATAGTTGGATTATTCCACTAATCACATATTACCAAATATTCAATTGAACTAATCTTATCAAATTATTTCATGATTTAAGCCCAATTTTATAGTACCAAATATTATTAACGATTCCGTAATTTATTTTAGGTAAAGATTATTCGAATTTTATATAATGAATATTATTGTTATATTAGTTTTTTCAACAATTTTATAATTTTCAAATTTATAATTAGATTTTGGGATTTAAATAATGATTATTATTATTATATTATTTTTCATTTTTTATTAGAAGAAGAAAGGGTTGAATTAACGTTAAGAAATTAAAAAGAGTTTGAAATAAATACAACATTTAAACTTATTTTTCTGTAATTATTATCTATCTTGAACAAATAAGAAGAGGGAGAAATGAGTGTCAGATTTCAATATTTAATTTAAAAATAATATTTCAGCACAATATTTTCATTAAGGGTATATTAGTCATTTTACCATAACTTAAAACAGAAATTGACTAAAATACAATTTTCTGGATATCCAGAATCTGGATGTTTAGCACCACCCTTTTTAAATTGTTGTAAAAAGAGTATCTGAACAAATTTGTAGGCAAATAAAAAAATTGGTAGAAAATAACCCTTGTCTTTTGTATGTGAGTTTGTTCAAAGATTTTTTTACAACAATTTAAAAGTTTTGTACTTGCACTACAAATGTCGAAAGTGCAGTTTTCGAAGTGTAATTAGTGTCAAATATATATCGTATTACTGCAATTTGTCCTATTATTATTGTTGAGAAATTTGTCTAAGTTTTGATGATTAGACCAAAACACAATGTAATAGGAATTAGTTAAAATTTTATAGTCAACTTCTAGTATATGTTCTTTGAATTCAAATGGAAAGTTGAGCAAGAAGATCAAACCAATATAACATGTAATTGTATCAGGAAGATGATCAACCAAACAGACAAGAAGACCTCAACTGAAGATCAGAAGACTAGAAGAACAATTGATTAAAATAGAATACCATTGATGATCAGATAACTTGTTATCTAAATACAAGTTGACTGATACATTTGATAAAGTTAAGACTTATTAATTGATAAAAAAATCAATTAGAAGACAAATTAAGTGGTATAAGTCTTCTGACGAGAAGACAGTTGCTTATTCAAGATAAAATTAATTTTAATTCAGTGTCAAGGATTTGTACTTAAATGAATTAAGAATGAAAACTAGTTGAAGACAAAAAGAAGTTCAGAGCAAAAAAATTGATAACGCAAGAATGGCTTTACCCCGTCTTTATATCATTTGAACCACACTACCTAAGCAGATGATGTGAACCAATAAAAAGATGACAATTAGTGTACGATTTGACACAAAAGTTGAATCAATCAGAGCAATGGTGGAAAAACATGTTGGGGGACAACTAAAAAGATCATCAAACCTAATATAGCCGTGTCTATGTACATTTTCCTAAGAAAAATATGCACCACTTTTAGTAAATTTTTTAATTAGCTCTCTAATAGCTAGATTTGAATATTCACTATAAATACATGGTCATACCTTTAGAGTGAAGTTTAAAAGAATAGACATAAATACTACACAAGAAACCAAACCTACATGCATTATGCATTTGAACAAAACTTTAGTATTGTCTAGAACACTTTCAAAGACTCAAACTATACCTTAAGGCTCCATTGATGGAGGGAGTTGTTCTATTGATTTTAAATCCACAATCCAAATTTACTCAATTTGTTTGGATGAAAAAGTAGATGAATGAATTTTAAATACTTAGTTTTGAGTCCATCATTTTTTTTAGTTAAAATTGAGAGAATTTTAAGTCCACACTAAAACATCGTGTCATTTAAAATCCAAATATTTTTAAATTCTTCCATTTAAAATACCTTCTCAAATCAAAACCTCCTATCCAAACACAACCTGAGTGTTACAATATTGCAATATTCTAGCTTACAAATCCAAATTCTCAATGAATATATCTCTCAAGCCCAACCTATTAGATAAATTTCATATAGTTGGAAATAATTTCACAAACCTTACCCATCCTTAAAAGATTTATGTTAGCATAAGTTTGTTTAGCTCAACTTCGTAAGAGTGGTAAAACTTGTATAATTTTGAGGAGACAATCGCAAAAAGTGATAAGTCTAAAGTGTTATTTGACACTTTCAACCAATAATTCTTTTAAAGGAATACTCACAAGTCACAACCGAGTTTGTGGAGTGGGTGTAAACGCCGAATCTTCCACATGCTATAAATCTCTGTGTTATTTATTGTTATGATATATTTCTTATCATATCATCTTATTTATCAAACTGCATAACACACCTTGTCAATTGAGCACCAAATTGAACTAGTTTGCATCAAATTAACTAAGTGTTTTTAAGTAAAAAAATGAGTTTTCAACAAACGGATGTAAAAATCTTAAAGATATATGACTAGATGAATTGAAGTTTGGTGTCAAATTAGGAAGCTCTCTCCCCTCTCACTTCAGAAAACAGTACTCCGTAGCTTTCTGCCTTTTCCGACGATTTCCCTCCCCCCACCTTCACTTTCACCTTCGGCCCCCACCCCTCCATGTAGATTCCCTACGGGCTTCCGATTCCGGCGCGCTCGCCGCCGGACAGAGCCGCCGCCGGCTTCCTTCCCCAACCACCCCCAAATCGAGTTTCACAAAATAAATATACAAATCTAAAAGATCTACTTAGATCTGCCCATGAAAAGCTACGATCTGCCGTTTCCGTCTCCGCCGGACTCCATCACCGCCGACCGTTGAACAGATCTCCCCTCGTCGGCCCCTTAATCACTCTATGTAATTTTTCCTAGTATGTAGTGGGGATCGATGGTTAGTTTTACCCAACGGAGCTACGGTCACCGTTCGGATAAACTATCCGTTGATCCCGATTTACAGCTTTTCTAGATAGTTTTATTTCTTGCTTCTGTTTTGCTTTACTTTTCGTTTTACTGTTTTTCTTGTCTTTGTTTTGTCTTTCCTTTCCTGCAACAATTTTTCCCTTGTTGGGACCCCTTTCCCTTGTTGGGACTCCTCCCCCTTTGTGGGTTTCTTTTGAGATGGACTTGAATGTCCTTAGGGTCGGTACTTGGTTGAACTTTGTTCTATTTTTTAATCTTTTTTTTTTACATGAGAACACCTTAGTGTGGGGTTATCTCAGTTTGAAGATGAAGACCTGAGTCTCATGGTGGACAAAGGGTACACACATTTTTTCTCTTCTCACGATTGGAGGGGACAACGATGCCATTGTGATCTGAACGGGTTTGCAGAAGAACTAGTACTTAAGTTCTTGAAGTTGTATTGTTATCTGTAATGATCTTGTAAACCTCTAAAAAAAACAGATGTAAAGAAAGGTTTTACTCGGTTTAGCACTCAGTTTGTTTTGATAATTGTCTAACTAATTAGCTCCCGAACGCGCAGTTAGTAGATTAGTTGTTAGTTTGAGATGAAACACTTCACACTCAAAACTATTATCAGTCAGCCGACTTATTTCAATAAGTTAGCAACTCAATTGTTCTCAAACAAAATTTTGTTAAAAGATTTATTCATCTTTTTCCTTAAACTTTTTTTTTTCTCTTACTAATTCATTCTACAATTATTACTTTTATTTTTTGTTGGGATATGAATTCTAAAAACAAAGTCCTAGTTGATGAGATTAAGTTTTGATGGCCAAAAAACAACTTAAATTTAATAATATATGTGGTTGGAAGTCATCTTGATAAGTCATGAAAACTGAATATATAACTGATCTTATATGATGAATATTGTGAACTGTTAGGAACTAAGCTGATGTTCATATTGTATAGATATCTTATAGAATAAGACTTAGATATACTATTTTGTATGTAGTTCAGTTGAAGTATTGATAGGTTTTATATTTGTAAGTTTATACTGTACTTTATTGTATTGTAAATCAGAACAGTTAGATGTCAGAAGACTAGTCCAGATCAGAAGACTAGATTCAATATCAAAAGACTACAAGACTCAAAAGAATATTGAAGACTAAAAGATATATTCTGAAAAAGCTCAGAACAGAAGTCAGAGGTGTACTAGGAGAAGAGTACATGAAGAACAGTAAAAACTGAGAAGAGTATTTTTACTGTGCAGAGTTCGAAGTTGAAGAATAAGTTTGGAAAACTTATTAAGGCGTAACTGAATATATTTGAAGATATGAAGGCTAACTAAAACAGTTGAAGTTAGTTGGAGAAAGAAGTTACAAAAAGCGGTTAAGAGTTAGTTGGAGTTAGTTTCACAAACTGCTAACTATCAAACTAAGTTCTATAAATACCGTATGATCTTCTACTTGGAAAGACTACTGATTAATTGATATTCTGAAAGAGAAGCATTCAAGAGTTATTCAAGTTTAGAGTATTCAAGAAACTCGCAGAGTTTGAAGAAGATCACAAGAAGAAGAAGCCACACTTTTGAAGAGAAGAATCAAAGGCTACTAAAGAGAAGTTTTACTTTTTAGTTTGTGATTTTATTTTTGTAAACAAGTGTGCTAGTTACTTGTGTGAATTACTAGTGGATCGAAGATACACTTGGTAGTGTAATCGATAAGATCAAAGTCTTAGTCTTGGGACTTTAAGCCACAAGAAACTCAAGGAGTTAATAAAACATCACGACTGGAGTTGTGAGAGTGGATGTAGACAGTTGTCGAACCACTATAAATCTTGTGTTCATTTACTTACTGTTTTATATTCTTATAGTTCTTAAGAATTCGTATAAATAACTTGATTGAGAAATCTTGTTGAGTAGACGAATTACTTCATACCAAGAACGGTAGTATATTGTTTACTGAAGTTAAAGTTTAAAATCAAGAGTTGAGTATAAATTGTAAAGGCTCATATTAAAACTGAAAGTACTGAGTTGGCCCGAGTAAGCACAGTACTGTACCAGAACACTAATTCCGCATAATAACTCTAATATTTTAGAAAAAGTTTTAAAAGTCTATTCACCCCTCCTCTTTAGACTTTTTGACTAGTTCTAATCTTAACTCAACTTTGGGACCAACAAGTGGTATCAGAACAGTAGTTCTTCTGGACTGCTGTTTCTAGATTACCAAGAAGACTTTGAGGGAAGTCTTCTGTCCTCATACGAACTGATCCTTGAACTTTTTCTTTCTAATCAATTACTTGATTATCTTGATCTACTTGCTTTATTCTTGAATCTTTTATGTCACACAATCATGGAAACTAATGCCAACAAGTTACCTTAGTTCAAAGTTGCAGATTAAGACTATTGGAAGCTTTGCATGGAAGCAATCTTCAGTTAAAACACATAATGTAACACCCCAAAATTTCAATTACTATAAAATACGTAAGATATTTTCTTGGATATAAATATTAATTGAAATGTTATTTTATTGAAATAGAATATTTTTAATATAATATTTATTATATATATAAGATAGTATTTTTTTTAAATAAATTCATTTAGATTTATATTAGATAAAATTTTCTCATTTAAGAGTATGTATATATATATATATGTACGTGTAAATTATATTATATATATATATATACTAATTAATTAAGTTTAGATAATGAAAGATTCAATTCCAATTTTCTCGGAATGATTTACGCCTGAATTCATATTTGGGATGCTAATTTTTAGTTTGGAGTCCAATAACCTTAAAATCCAATTTATTTGCATGCATATTTAATTTTGTAACTCCCTCCTTTAATTTGTGTAGCCCAAGCCCAAATTTTCATACATCTATATAAATGAGACGTTACCCTAGATTTTTAAGATACATATCTAAAATCTAATTAGGATTTACTTTCCTCCAAGAGATGCAGACGCCCGGTAATATCTTTCCTTCTCAATTCCTTTTTATTTCTATCTTATTTTTCGACAATGTTTGATTCTTTAGGGACATTACTAGATACCATCAATATATATATATTTTTATTTATGTGTTAGTGGTATACGTAGTGTGGGTACAATTCTGATTAAGACTACTGAATTTTGAAGAGTATAGGTAGATAAGAAATAATTATTAATTATTTCTAATGATTTAATTAAGTTAAGATATAGATGGATTATGTAAGAATCGTGAATGCTAGGGAGATATATATACAGAAAGATGTGGCAGAATAGATTTAGATTATTAATTAATTAAATGAATGAATTAGTAATGGTTGAAAGAATGAAAATATTAGTTCCGCTTCCAATGGTCAGTTTTAAATTAGTTCTAAGAAGAGTTCTAATTCGAAATTATAATATATCTAAATTTGAAGAGTTGTTTCTAAACAATATAAATTACCATCAAGGTGATGGTCACAAGGAGTAAGCTTTAAGACTATTTCCTTCAAGACTATGACTTTGAGGTGGGGATTTTCTATCTAAATTGTTTGTCAATATTAAATGTGATTTGTGATTTTATTATTACTCATGTGAATTATGTATTGAGAAATATCGAGTAGTTGAGACAAACAGGTCTTCTGACCTTTATAAACGAGAAGTTGAGACAAACAGGTCTTCTGACCTTTATAAACGAGAAGTTGAGACAAACAGGTCTTCTGACTTTTATAAACGAGAAGTTGAGAAGTAGGTCTTCTGACCTTTATAAACGAGAAGTTGAGAAGTGGCAATACATGAAATGCAGGTTTACGTTTGTGATAATTTAATTGCTTATTGTATAATTTAATTGTTTATTGTATTTAGTTTTGACAAATATGTCCCCACTGAGCTGTAGTTTGCTCACCCCTTCATTTTAACATGTTCAGATTTAGGAGCTGGTGGCGAGGAGGAGCGGTGGATGACAATCATCTAGTAAAATCAATTGAGAAGTTATTGCTTTCTAGATATCTTAAAACTCTTTTAAGTTGCTATTTATTTATTCGGAGCTTCCGCTAAATTAATTTTTAATTATTTTTATTGTAAAAGAAACTTGTAAGCTTCATTTTTTAAGTGCAAATTTTGGTTCATGCCCTTAAAACTTAAAATTGTTAATTATATTTGTAATATATTATTTTATGAAAATTGGGGTGTGACAGAGTGGTATCAGAGCAGGTCTACGTTTTTGTAGACTTGTTAAAAAAATATCTTACGATATGTAATTTTATTTGATATTTTAAAAAATATCTTGTAGAAATTTCAATTAATATTTATATCCAAGAAAATATCTTACGTATTTTATAGTAATTGAAATTTTGGGGTGTTACATCCTTTCCCTCTTAAAATATTTTCGTCCTCAAAAATCATAATTTACTCAATAAAATATGCATGCACACGGAATATAATCAAAGCATAATCTTGCATCGAAACATAGAATGAAATGTTAAATGTACGTACCTCGTAGAGTTGAAGCGGGAGGCGGTGATGGACGACCTTTACTAAAAATATTCTCGTTAAACAAAATTCTATAAATAATTTTGACTCGAAGTTTTTTTTTTAACAAGTCTACAAGAACGTAGACCTGCTCTGATACCACTCTGTCACATCCCGAATTTTAGGGGCCTAGATGAAAATGCATATTTTTATAAAAATTGGTAGCGGAATTAATTTGGTAAATAAATACTCAAACACTTTTAAAAAATTCATTTTAAAATGTAACTTCAACTAATGAGTACCAAAACTTGTTTAAAAAAAAAGGATGTGAATATTTCTAAAATGAAAATAGTTTAAAATTTTAAATGCAAATAATTAAAAATAATTAAATAAAATAGCATGAAGGCATTTCTTAATGACATGTACTGCATCCACCGTCCCTCCACTTCAACTCCTTCAATCTGTAAAATGTTAAATGGATTGGGGTGAGCAAAACAACTAGCTCAGTGGGATTAACTTTGTCATAGTTAAATATAACATACAAATAAAATCATAACTCACAAGTATGCATACAATTTCATAAGCTTGTTGGCAAAGCCAACCATAATAACATAGGCTTGTTGGATGAACCAACCATAAGTTTGCTGGATAAACCAACCATAATAACATAGGCTTGTTGGATAAACCAACCATAATAACATAGGCTTGTTGGATAAACCAACCATAAGTTTGCTGGATAAACCAACCATAATAACATAGGCTTGTTGGATAAACTTTACCATAAGTTTGTTGGATGGGCGCGGTTATACACACCCACCAACTTATTGAGTACACCCACTTGACAAATTTTTCATCTTAACTGACATGTAAAATGTCCTTTATACCCTTTCTGTAAAACATTTAAAAAATACAAGATGAGTACACCCACTCCATTTTATCTTCCCCACCAGGTCGCCACCACCACCGTCTCTGTGCCAAAATCAATCCCACCATCACCACCATACCATTTTCACATGAAGAATAAATGAAAAAAAAATAAAAATCAAACAACAGTTTAATTAAAAAATTTCTTATGATGTTCGAAATTTTTATCAAAACAAAGTTAACATGTCCGAAATTTTTTAATGAACAAAAGCAATATGTTCAAAAAAAATACCAAAACAACTTAAATTTGTCCGGAAAAAAAAATCGAACAGATGTTCGAAATATTTTCCAAAACAAACACAAAATGTTCGAAATTTTTTCCAAAACAAACAAAAGATGTTCGAAATTTTTTCCAAAACAAACACAAAATGTTCGAAAATTTTTCCAAAAAAAAAAATCAAACATCTTGTTCGAAATATATTCCAAAACAAACACAAAATGTTCGAAAGTTTTTCCAAAACAAACACTAATTGTTCGAATTTTTTTCTAAAACAAACTCAATATGTTCGAATTTTTTTACCGAACTTTGAAAAACCCTAATTTTCCTAAATTTTTCAAAAATCCTAATCTTACCTGAAATGAGGCGGCGAGGGGAGAAATTGTGTGGCGAACGGGCGGCGTCTTTGAGAGGAGGGCGAGAGAGGAGGCCGCGGCGGACGAGGGATGCGAGCGGCCGCGTCTTTTGGAAGAGGGAGACGGCGGCCGCGTCCTTCTTGCGGCGGCGGCGCGAGGGCGAGAGAGGAGGCCGCGGCGCGAGAGGGAGGAGGGATGCGAGCGGCTGCGTCTTAGGAGGAGGGAGACGGCGACCGCATCCTTCTTGCGGAGGCGGTGCAAGGACGAGAGAGGAGGCCGCGGCGGCGGCGCTGCAGCGAGGCTGGAGGGGCGGAAGCAGCGGCCGCTGCGAACGTGTGAGGCCGACGTCGGTCGTGGCGGCTGGGGAGGTCGGCCGCGAACGTGGGATGCCGACGCCGTTTGTGGAGAAGAGGAGGGAGGTGGGTGCGCCGTTTGTGAAGTAAGAAATGAGGGGAAGAGGGAGTTTAATTAGGGTTTGAGGTAGAAAGGGTATTTTTGAGATTTCTACGTGGGTGTCCTCATCCGAATTGTGTGTGTCCTCATCGCGTGGGTGTCCTCAATAGGTTGGTGTGTGTCTATAACCGCTCCCTTGTTGGATAAACTAACCATAAGATGTAAGATGCAACAAGAAATAAAATCACTCATACGAAATACTTAAAAATGACAAAGTAGCCAATCAAGAAAATCCCACCTTAATTCTTGAGTAGTCTCGTAAATGCGTAACTTGAATTAATGCAAGAGTTCCTCGTCACCTATAACAATAAGTGTTATTTTTAGAATTATTATTAACACATTAATGCGTTCTAGAGTTATTTACTGATTAAAGTGAACAAAAGGGTGTTAAGCTATTTTTTTTTTTAATAATTTAATCGCTTAATACTAATAAATATATACCTACACCAGATAACTAAATAATGAAGTGATAATGAATATGTATATGATTTAAGATTATCATGATAAATAAATTAATAGATAACTAATAGATTATGATTAAATTAATAACATATGTCTTATTGACCTTACTGACTTAAGCATGAATTCCTGATTACAAAATCATAGGCAACAAACTAATTTAATTACAGCATACCTATTAATGCAGGCATAAAATAATTTCGATAAACTCATATTTGTCTATACTATATATATACAATCAGTTAACATAAAATAATAAAATAAAAGAAAATGACATTGTGCTGAGTTTGACTACGGATCTATATAAGATTAAGAGTATGAGCCCTACTCCATAACTAAGAGGGTAAGAACGAAAGAACCATTTATATAAATACCCATTTACGTAATAATAATTAAAATTTAAGTCTGAATAGTTTGAAACCAATATCAACATAATACTAGAATTTAAGCCTACACATGTATACTTTATATTCAAACGGGCGAAGGATATTTAACAGTACAACTAGGCAACTAGTCCCAAATTCAAAGTGAAAGAATTGAATATTAAAATGAATGAAGAAATAGCTAGATACCGTTCTCGATAAACACCGGAGAGGTTGAAAGCAGAGCCTTTCAATTCAGCGAGACACCCGATGTGGATGATAACGACTCGATCACTAATTGAGCTAGGTTTAAAGTGTTTAGGATTAGAGGTTTTCTTTTGTAGGGTTTCTTGTGAAAATTACCGTGTGATTAAATAAAAGAGGAGATATAAAATTAGTTGAGAATAATGTGGGATTAGGAGAATAATCTGGGATTTGGAGAGTTTGAATTAGTCTACCAACTGAAAATGAGACACTTAAGGAATGAGTTTGAATTAGTGGATTACCTTTAAACTAATGATCAAATCCACCGGTTATTATTAATATAATAAAATTATATTCTAAAATCAAGTAATTCCCTTAAATCCGCATCTTATAAATATTGGAATTGAGAGTTTATTTGAAACGTATATTGATCATAATTTATGTAAAATAGATATCCATAAAATCTATTAATATAAAAAATATATATATTACTCCTTAATATATATATTAAACGTCTTATATATTATCACTATATATATCTATCATATATTTATTCTATTTTAAATTAGTATTTTATACATTTTATAACTAATGGTAATTAAATTATCGGGTGTTACACATGATCTTATGGTGTCGGTGGTGAAAGATGGCCCAATTTACAATGACAGCCAACACTGCCACATTGGACCCAGCTAAAGTTGTGGGTGTTCTTGTTCTTAAACCAAGGTCAGAATTAACTGCTGGAGAAATGAAACAAAATAATTTGGACATCATGTCTAAGAAATATATTTTACATACACTGTCAAATGAGTATCTTGGTAAGGTATTGAAATGTAAAACAACCAAGGAAATGTGGGACATGATTGCTGTTCTTTGTGAAGGGACAACCCTGATCAAAGAAAGCAAACTATCCACTGCGGTTCAAAAGTTTGAATCATTTAAAATAAAGCCTGGTGAAACTATAGACCAGTTTGATACTCGATTCACTCTATTTTTAACCTAATTAATGGTGTATCTATCAAAAGCACATTGACTCCAAATTGGAAAGGGATTTTGAATGTGAAACGTTTTCTTAAAACCCACAATTTAAATATCTAATCCAAACCACACATTGTGCGTAATCAATACAATCTAAGCCCTAGATTTTCATTGAATTCGATACCCACGATCAAAATACTTCATCTTCTTCACTTTTACAAATTCTGAAAGATTACGAACACTAAAACTTCTAAAAACCCTCTATTTCTATCTTCTACATTTCTTCTACTTCTAAAATGGTGATTATCGAGTTGCTTAACGACAGCGATGAAGTTGTAGGTACGTTTAATCCTACAAGATGGGTCAAAGAAAAAGGCGTATTTATCGAGAATGTCGTCTACTTCACCGGAAAGCAGAAAACGGAGAATCAAGATATTCTCACCATGTGCGAAGAAGCTGGCCTGCGAACGTATTTGGAATCCTATCCCAAGAAGGTTTTTGAACCTGAGGTGATGGAATTCCTCCTGCAGCTGGATGGAGACAACGACATATTGAAGACGTTTCTTTCGGGAAACATAGTAACTTTGGCGAGAGATCATCTGGCCATTGCATTTGACCTACCCGAAGGCCCAGTTCATATTTCGTCATATATGGAAGGAAAGGAGAAGCTATGCGTGGAAAGATGGGTTGATGGTGAAGATGTGAACTTGACCAACCTGAAGAAATCAATTCTTCCTGAGCCATTACGGTTTTTAATGGACATTACTGGAAAAATCTTGTTAGGGCAACACCACAGTCAAGATGCCCTCACAAATTTGAAGATTAGGGTTATGGCTGCAATCATTGACAGAGTCGACGGAGATTGGCAAGGATTTTTCCTTGAGACGCTGTTGTTAGAAAAAGAAAAGATTCAATTCAATGAATCTTCAAATGATTTTATTGTGAAAGCAATGATTGGATTTGGGAATAAGTTGAGCATTCTTTTGCCAACTATTGCCAGTAATAAAGTAGAATGGAGTAGACCAAAGAAATTCCATTAAGGGAAGTTTCTTTTCAAGAAGGAGGCCTTGGATAATGATTCTGAATCTGACAAAGATTTGTACAGATCGGATGATGAACAAGAGGTGAGATCAAAGGCAAGGCATGATCCACACCATGAAAAATCAATGAAGATTAGGACTGGTAAGCGGACTCCAGAACAGTCAATGGAGAAGGAGGAGAAGCAATCAGAACATGAGGAGGAGCAAGTTGAAGTTTCCTAAAAAAGGGAGGTAAGTTCTCCTAGTGTTGTTATAATTCATAAATGCACTAAGGGTAGAGGTCTGATTAAACCCAAGAGTAAACCTAAGAATACTTCATCTACCCCATCCAATTCTGATCCTATCCCTGCTAAACCCCTTGATCAATTACCCTTACCATCTTCTGATGAATCAGTACACAACTCTCCTATTCATCAGAATAGTCCCTTTTCATCACCCAAGATCACTACTCCACAACCTACCCCACAATCGAGTCCTCAACCAAATCAGCCCACACCCAAATTATCTCCTGAACCCATTCATGAAACATTTCCCGAACCTACTTTTTAACCATTTTCTAAACCTATTCAAACCCAACCATCACCTGAACCAGAACATATTGAAACCTAGCCTGAACCTTTCTTAATTCAGTATCCTATATGTTTCAAAGAAGATGAGATTAGGATGAATTTGAGAAGTGTCATTCTAAGAGAATTTAAAGGAATTGATGAGCATTCTGTTGCTTTTGAGCAAATTCTTAGAATTGGTACTTGGGTGTATCTAAGAAGGGTGGATGTGAGTGACATGCTGGAAGTCATGGAAGGTATGGGTGGTCCTGCAGTTTTTAAAGATTGGGAGAAAGAACATATGGTTGCTGCTGGTGTTAATCCTTTTACAGAATTATTGACTCCAGAATCTGTTGTAAGTATCTTAGAGAGGGTTTCTAGTATTTCATCCTTTGTTGCTGACAATATTGAGACAGAGATCAACATTGATTTGAATGAAGAAATGGATGTTGAAAATGATCCTACTGAAGTTATTGAGAAAACTGAAGTTTTAGAGGATCATGAGGCAGTTGCTGATGAAGTGCAGAGCACACCTGGTATAGTTGCTGAAAACATTGTTGAAGAGATCATCATGGAGAGGTTGGATGATCTCAACCTGCTACTGTTCCTGTCCAAGAAGGAATCAGATTTAAGGTTGCTGAGATACCTTGTGAAAGCTCAAGTTATGAGAAGTTGAAGCAACACAATGTGTTGTTACAAGCTCAGTTGGAATCTACATTGAAGCAGTTACAGGAGGTAACTAGCAGATTGACAAAGCTAACTGCTGAATCATCTTATGAGAAGATCATGGAGCACACAATGACTAAGATTTATGATCTTCACAAACTTCAAACTCAAAACCTTACTCAAGCTTTACATGAAAAGTTGGAGCAACACATGACACCCTTGAA
The DNA here is from genome assembly GCA_963675135.1 of Galeopsis tetrahit. NCBI lineage: Eukaryota > Viridiplantae > Streptophyta > Magnoliopsida > Lamiales > Lamiaceae > Galeopsis > Galeopsis tetrahit. Next base: position 42,717,162 of record OY776134.1, read on the forward strand.
AGAGTGGCATGATGAAGCCAAAAAGGGGGAAGAGAAGGTTATAAGAGTAATGGAACAGACTTAGACTCAACAAGCTCAGTTAGTTGTTAGTCAAAATGAGTTAGCTCTAGAGATTGCGTAGCTGAACAAGAAAATCAAGCTTAGGAAACAACAAGTTATTGTTGAGAAGTCTGCTGCTGCTGAAAAAGTTTCAGAGGTTAATGTTTTTTAATCTTCTGGAAAAAGAAAGAGGAAAGTCATCTTAAGTGATGAAGAAGCAGAACATGGACAAGCTGAAGAATCTGGTAGAATGACTAGATCAAGAACAAAGTCAAAACATGTTGTTCAAAGTTCATAGCCAAGTGGAAAGCAAATGGCTGAAGCTGCTGAAACCTGCAAGGAGTTATTGGCTAAGAAGAAAGCTGATGCAAAGCTTAAGAAGCAAAAAATGAAAGATGCAGAAACTGCTAGAAAAAGATTTGAGAGAAGAGTTACTGCTCTCAAGAAGAAAAATAAGAGTAATGAAATATGTGATGACACATATATTGATTTCATAGTTCATCCAGATAATGAAGTCTATTGGAGTGATATCAAGAAAAGATGGTAGATAACAAACTTTATTGTGAGAAAGTTTGGTGTTCACTCGAGCAAAGAAGACGAGTTTGTAGATTTTCAAGACTTCATGGAAAATGTTGCTAGAGAATTTTAGGAAAACATTCTGTTAACAACTAGTGCACTTGGAATTAACATTTTGTGTCTTGAAGAACCAGTATGGGAAACTCTCGTGTTAGAATCTGGAAAGCCGGATTATGGAGAGATAGCAAGAGTCATTAAGAAGATGTTGGGAATAAAATGAGAAGTGTTTTGATTTAATACCAAAACCCCCTGAGACATGCCTAAGTCTAAAATGATTATGTTCTAAGAATGTTAGAACATATAGTGTTGGGAATAAAATGAGATGTGTTTTGATTCAATACCAAAACCCCCTGAGACATGCCTAAGTCAAAGATGATTATGTTCTAAGAATGATAGAACATATATCATAAGACTAGATGAGAAGCTGAAATGTTAGGCAGCTCTTAGTTGAATAGATGCACAATTTGAGGGGGAACATATGCTTTGAAGTCTATCAAGAACAAGTCCCCTCAAGGCTCAAATTCTAGAATAATTGTTAAATCCACTGAAAGACAAGTATGCTGAAGAAATGTTCAGCAGAGTTGTCTCAGCAAAGTTCAACCAGAACAAGTCTTCTGAAGTTTAAGGATCAACTATGCTGAAGAGTTCAAGACAACTATACCCTAAAGATCTTCAAAGAATCATGCTAAGATCACATCCAAAAGAATCAAAGGGAAAGAGCCAAGTCATCTGAAAAGAGCAAGCCAACTATGCTGATAAGCAAAGTCTGCTGATAGTGATAAGGAGAGTTGTCCATTGATAAGGAATGTTGTCCTTATCATAGAACCAACCTTCAGAAGCCATGTCCATGTTTGAACAAGTGAATCTTGAAGTCAGACATTGGGAAGAGTGCTGCAGAATGAAGACAAAGTCTATACAGCCGTTTATTTCCCAAATGAGGACATGTCACTATCAAGAATCTGTCTTCTAAGTTGAAGAACTCAAAGAAGACATTTATGGACATTTGAGGCTGCCTCTCCAACGGGCAAATCCTTCATTTTTCTATAAATACAGAAGTGTGAAGGCCATTTGAAAGCACCTCAACAGACCTCAACCTTGACAAGAATATCCAACTAATCCAACTACATCAACTATTCTGAAGCTCAAAGCTCATAGAACATTCAAGCTTTCAAAAGACTATCTTAGTCTTCATACACTTCTTTTAAGCTGAACCTTATTTGTATATCCATACAAAGCTTAGAGAGATATCCTAATCCTTATACACTGATTTTCATTGTAAAGGATATCTCATTAGTTGGAACCTTACTTCAACCCTTACATCTTTCAAGTGAGAAAGTGAGAAGGTTGTAGTAGTAGAAGTGGTAGGAGCTGACTGTTGAGAGAAGAACAGTTCAGTTCTGAGTTGAGAAGAGGGTACTAGGACTCTAGACATCCTAGGGATCAATTCACCAAGGAGTGGTGTTCTTGATCAAGTGCACCTTGGCACTATAAAACAAGTTAATTCCAAGAGTGAAGGAATTATCCTGTTAAATCAGGGAAAGTGGATGTAGGGGCTTGAGTCTCTGAACCACTATAAACTCTTGTGTTGATTTGCTTTCAAGTACTTTCATACATTCAACACTGCACACAAAACTGATCTTTCAAAGGACAAACATTCTAAGACTGTGCAAAACCAATTTGGACAAGTTCCCTGAAAACTGGATTGATTGACTAAGTGATTTCAGAATTTAAAAGGAGTTTAAACTAAAGGGCCAACCACTAATTTCGCACTTATAACTAACTTAGATAGTCATTCAACTAAGTACTCAATAGTACTTAGTAGCTTGGTTATCTTTGAGAAGTTATACATCTTCAGCAGAGTTGTCCAAGACAATCTTGCTGAACTCTGGTTTGATCAAAGTTTGAAAAAGATTTGCATACAAGTGTATTCCCCCCCTGATACACTTGTTATATACTCCTTTCAGGACCAACAAGTGGTATCAGAGCATGGGTTCAAAGACCACTGCTTCTGAAAATCCATCTTGATTTTCAAAATCACATATTTGGTGTGGTCACTGAACTGATCTATCTGAAATTCTTTATATCTATTGTCTAACCTTTTCTTGAAGAAATGGCAAGAGGAAACAACAACAACCAGAACCAGCAACAGAATCAAGATCAAAACATAAATGCTGCTGTTCCTCCTCCTGCTGTTCAAGGATTGGACAATATGGCCACAAATCCAGTCAATCACATTTCACATCACAAATTGCCCATGTTCTCAATAGACAATTATGACTTCTGGAAAATCAGAACGAGGGCTCATCTTGCATCTCTACACACTGACATGTTGAGAGTGATCACAAGAGGTCCTTTTGTGTTCACTCAAGTCAATCCCAGAGTCACTGAAGCTCAAAGAGCAGACACAAGAGATGTGCTCCCCAAGGATGAAGATGATTTCACCTCTGAAGAAAAGAGGAAAGATAATTTGAATTATCTTGCCATGAACACCCTCTACCAAACAATTCCAGATGCAATCATGGGAAGAGTCTACCACTGCACAACTGCCAAAGAAATTTGGGATACTCTTGCAGAAATGTGTGAGGGTACTGAAAAGATCAAGGAGAACAAGCTCCAAGTAGTTGTGCAGAAGTTTGAACAATTCACAATGGAGTCTGAGGAGTCCATTGACAAATTTGCTGATAGATTTACTGATGTGATGAATGAGATCAACTCATTGGGCAAGGTGTACTCCAAGAGAGAGGTTGGATTAAAGATCTTGAGAAGTCTCACTCAAAAGTGGGATATCTATGCTGTTATGATGCAGAACACCAAGGATCTCTCCACCATGCCCATGCAACAAATCTTCTCTGAACTCAAAGCTTATGAGTTCGATCTCAACAGAAGAAAGCCTGTTGAGGAACCTTCAATTCCTACAAAGGGAGTGGCATTCAAAGCCAAAACTGCTGAACCAGAAATGCAGTCCACTCCTAGATCATCAAAGTCAGTCTCCAAGACTGAAATGAAGGAGGAACTAGCCTTGATGGCTAGAAGGTTTGAAAAGTTAAACTCAAGGTTTGGTAGATACAAGAAATTCTACCAAGACAACAAATTTAGGAGAAGGTACAACTCTCCTGAAGCTCAGGCTGAAGTCAAGAAGCCTGAAGAGAAAAGATCAGAGGACAAGTACTCTGATAGGAGAAGGTCCAGTAGAGCTGAACCTTCATCATCAAGAAGAAGAGATGAACCCAAGAAGGATGATGATGAAGATCTGTGCTATAACTGCAAAAAGAAAGGGCACTTCCAGTATGACTGCCCTGAACTAAGCTCTAAAGAAAGAAGAGAAAGGCAAGCTAAGAGAGACAAAAAGTTCACCAATAGAAAAGCCATGATGGCTGGTGAAGAATCTGAAAGTGCTGAAAGCTTCAACTCTTCTGATAGACTATTCTCAAACAGTGAAGATGATGATGACATATGCAACATGGCTCTTGAGGATGATGAGGTATCCTCTACTTCTAGCTCACCATCATTCATTTCACAAAACACTAGTGAAGTCAACTTGAAACTTTCTCTTGGAAAGTTGATGGAAGATTTCACTATGTTACAAGAATTTCATGACAATTGTGTGAGAGAAAATGAAAGATTGTCAATTGAGCTTGCTAAAAACTCTGAGTTAGTTGTTGATGTCAAGACTACTGAGTTGTATCAACAAGTCTTGAGAGAGCTTGAGGAAGCAAATCTCAGGATAGTTGACCAACAAAAGGAGATTGATGATCAACTCCTATCTCAGAAAAGAAAAGATTTTGAACTGAAAATTCTTCAAGCTAAATTTGAAAACCTCTCACATGAGTATGATATTCTAAAATCAAGTGAAGAGAGCCTGAAATTAAAGATGTCTGCTCTGAGAAGATTCACTAAAGCAATAGAGGAAATTCAGAGTTACCAAAGACCTATGGCTCAAAGAAGTGGATTAGGTTTTGATCCATTTGAATCTTCACCTTGTCTTAGTGTTGCTTCTACAAGTAACACTAAGAGAATCTTTGTCAAATCAGTGGCACAACAAGCTGAAAATGAAATGATTCAGCCACTGAACAAAGGAAAGGGCAAAATGGATGATTTGCCAACTCAAGTGCTTCAGGAGACTAGGCCAAAACCTAAGGAAAAGGCCAAAGTCCCTGAACACAAGAGGAATGTTGGTCAGCAGAGTAGACCCAATGGTAGGGCAACTCTCCTGAACAATGTTCAGAGGAGTTATCCAAGGTATAATCAGCCTAGGCAAACTCTACTGAGAAAGCCTCAGCTGAATAGACCTAAGGACAACCATCCTCAAAGGCAGAATAAAATGAGACAACCAAAACCCTACATGCCAAAGGGTAATGGCCATAAGAATGCCTTTCCTCAAAGATTCCCTCAAGTAGCACAAAGAAATCATAAGTTCAGAAGGTTTGACAACTCTCCTGAAACTTACAGAGTTAACACTTTCACACATACTTTCTCAAAGGAATTTAAGGGAAAGACAGTGTATGTTAATGCTAGAGGAAAACAACTTAGCCACCTTGAATCAATCAGGGTCATTAGGCAAGGGTTCCTAAAGGTACAGCTAACCTCTCAGGACCCAAAACTCAAAGGGTACCTAAACCTATCTAATTGCAAGTACCACTGGGCCACAAGAAGAGGAGCATGAGCAAAAAGTCAGCATGGTATCTTGACAGTGGATGTTCAAGGCACATGACTGGAAATAAGGAACTCCTCACTGACTTCATTGAAAAAGAAGGCCCAAATGTCACATTTGGAGACAGCTCACAAGCAACAACAAAAGGTTATGGTACCTTGATGATTGGTAACATCAAGGTATCCAATGTATCTTATGTGGTTGGTCTCAAATATAATCTCCTAAGTATCAGTCAATTCTGTGATAAAGATTTCAATGTTGAGTTCTCAAGTGGAAAATGCTTAATCAAAGATAAGACTCAACAAATTCTAATGACTGGAACTAGGAAAGGAAATGTGTATTTTGCAGACTGGGACAAGTCTACTGATGCTGCATGCTTCATTGCTAAGAGTTCTAGTGAACAAAGTTGGTTATGGCATAAGAGACTAAACCACCTGAACTTCAAAACAATGAACAAACTTGCTAGAAATGCATTAGTTAAAGGACTACCTAATGAGGTTTTCATTAAAGAGCATGTCTGTAAACCATGCCAAGAAGGAAAACAAATCAAAGCCTCATTCAAAGGAAAACCAGTCATTTCTACTGAAAGAATACTTGAACTCTTACATATGGACCTATTTGGACCAATTACCCCTGCAAGTATAAATGGTAGAAAATACACATTGGTAATAGTAGATGACTTCTCTAGGTTCACATGGGTAGTATTTCTCCTTAATAAGAAGGAAACTCAAGTCAAACTGCCTGAACTTTTAAAGAGACTGTCAAATGAGAAAAGCCTTAGCATTATCAAGATAAGATCTGATAAAGGCACTGAGTTCATAAATTCTTACATTAATGAGTATTGCACATCAAATGGAATAGCTCATGAAACCTCACCAGCTAGAACTCCTCAACAAAATGGAGTTGCAGAAAGAAGAAATAGGACCTTAAAAGAAGCTGCTAGAACCTTAATTGCTGATTCAAATCTACCTAAGAGGTTTTGGGCTGAAGCTATAAACACTGCATGCCATACTCAAAATAGATGCTTAATTACTAAGGGGCAAGGCAAAACCCCCTATGAACTCTGGAAAGGAAGAATGCCTAAAGTGTCATACTTTCACATATTTGGTTGTAAGTGTTTCATTCACAACAATGGGAAAGAACAGTTGAAAGCCTTTGATAGCAAAGCTGATGAGGGAATATTCCTTGGATATTTTCAAATCAGTAGAGCTTTCAGAGTCTACAACAAGAAAACCCTTATTGTGGAGGAAACACCTCATGTTGTGTTTGATGAATCTACTCATGAGTTCAGGAACAAAGACTTAGAGACAGAAGAAATCACACAAAGGACAACCAGATTGAGCCTAAAAGACAAAGACACTGAATTCATAGATGTTGTCCAAGCCAACCTCCCTGAAAACCTCCCATTGGACAACAATCCTGAAGGCAACCTTCCTGAGGCAAACCCCACTGAAGGAAATGGTGAACTGAATGAACCAATCCCAGTTCACATTCAGGTAACAACTACCAATGAAGAAGCAGTCCCTGCTGAGGTAGTTAATGGGTCAAATAATCAAGGGGGAACCAACAATGTTGAAAATGCCAATATCCCTGATATTGAGGACAACACCCCTGATTATAATCCTGAATTAGATCTTGCATTAAACTTTCCTGAATTTTATGATCAAAATGACTCAACCTCAGTAGAGGACAACTCTACTGAAGAGATCAGAAAAAGAAGGACTTGGTTATCTGACCATCCTACTGATCTAATACTTGGTGACCCAAGTATAGGAGTCAAAACTAGAAGGTTTCATGGTGAAAGTGCTCTATTTTGTTGTTTCTTGTCAGAACAAGAACCATGTGATATTGAGGAAGCACTTCAAGATGCCAATTAGATCACAGCCATGCATGAAGAGCTGAACCAATTCACCAGAAATGATGTATGGGAACTGGTGGATAGACCCTCACATCAAGATGTTATTGGAACCAAGTGGGTGTTCAAGAACAAGAAGAATGAGAATGATGTGATTGTCAGAAACAAAGCAAGACTAGTGGCAAAGGGCTATTGTCAATCAGAGGGCATTGACTATGATGAGACATTTGCACCTGTGGCAAGGCTGGAAGCAATAAGGCTATTTCTAGCCTATGCAGCCCACAAGAGGTTCAAAGTGTACCAAATGGATGTCAAGAGTGCCTTTCTGAATGGAGTCTTGAAAGAAGAAGTCTATGTGGAGCAACCACCTGATTTTGAAGTTGGAAACCAAGTCTACAGATTGAAGAAGGCTCTATATGGATTGAAGCAAGCCCCTAGGGCTTGGTATGACACTCTGTCACAATTCCTCTTGGATCATTGATTCATCAAGGGAACTGTGGACAGAACACTCTTCAGAATCTCTGAAGGGGAGGACATCTTGCTTGTCCAAATTTATGTGGATGACATAATTTTTGGATCCCCCAATGAGAAGCTGTGTGAGAAGTTCTCAAAGCTTATGCAAAGCAAGTTTGAGATATCCATGATGGGGTTGATGAACTTCTTTTTGGGACTTCAAGTCAAGCAATCTAAAGAAGGGATTTTCATCAACCAAGCTAAGTACACCAGAGAAATGATCAAAAAGTTTGGGTGTACAACTAGCAAGCCAGTAAGGATCCCAATGAACACAAATTAGAAGATGGATCCTGATGAGAGTGGTGTTCCAACCAACTCTACTGAGTATAGAGGAATCATTGGTTCACTCCTCGATCTCACTGCCAGCAGACCTGACATCACCTTTGCAGTAGGTGTTTGTGCAAGGTTTCAAGCAAATCCTAAGAAAAGCCATCTTGAGACTGCAAAGAGGATCTTGAGGTATCTCAAAGGCACTGAGAACCTAGGTCTGTGGTACCCTGCTGATGATAACATTGAGTTAACTGGTTACTCAGATGCTGACTATGGAGGATGTAGAATTGACAGAAAGTCCACTTCAGGGACTTGTCAATTCTTGGGCAACAAACTCATATCATGGTTCTCCAAGAAGCAGAACACAGTGGCTACTTCCACCACTGAAGCTGAATATGTTGCAGATGGAAGTTGTTGTGCTCAAATCCTTTGGTTGAGACAACAACTAAGAGACTACAATGTCAACTCTACTGAAGTGCCAATATTCTGTGACAACAATAGTGCCATTGCAATATCACAGAATCCAGTTTTGCACACTAGATGCAAACATGTGGACATCAAGCATCACTTCATCAGAGATCACGTGGAGAAGAAAGACATCAAATTGGTGAAAATCCACACAGATCACCAAAAAGCTGATATATTGACAAAGCCACTTGCAGAGGCAAGATTTCTAGAGCTATCAGCAGAATTGGGATTACTTGATCCAGGGAAGTTGGACAAGTAAATCAATTGGAGTTAATGAGAAAAGTGTTCAGGAGACTTGGACAAGTCTACTGAAACTCAGAAGAGATGACCTCAAATGTTCAGGACTCTTGTCCATTGAATCTCAGGACACTTGTCCACATCTTTTCAGGACACTCGTCCATGTGGGGTCAGATAAGTTGTCTTGGCTATCAGACCATTTCTTGGTATGATAAGCACCTATTTTGGGCAATCATTACCTATTTTTATATCTGTCCCATTCCTTTTACAGATATCACCTTTATGGGATTTTAATTTGTCTCCCACCCAAAAGGTCGCTTTCCATGCATTAAATGCCAAGATTTAACTCTTGTTTGCATTAAACATTTCAAGCCATGATCTATCTCGAAAACTCCCCAAGCATTAACCAATATTTAATAACTTCCACATTTGAATAGAAAACAGTTTTTCACTGTTTCATTGGTTATTGACCATTGGATCAAAATTGGCTAACTCCCCTGAAATCAATCCTGGCCGTCCATTTTTTATTTCCATTTTTGACAACCGTTGAAAACTCTTGAGACTCACCAACTCATTGACAAACATTCTTTTTAGAATATTCACAAGTCTTAAGAATCCCCACAAACACACTTCTTCCCCAAGTATTCGAAACCCTAACCTTCATTTCTTCAAACACTCCCAAACTCACTCAAAATCCTTCTAACTTCTTCAATGGCTCCCAAAGCTAGACCTGATATGATCATTGACTTCTCCAACAAGGCTCTAGACCTTGATTTTGGCTATCTGAGCAACAAGAACAACCTCATTTTTGAGCCCATAGTCTCTTTTGAGAGTGAAGATCCTGAAATCACTCCAACTCTTAGATGGTTGAGAAGAGGTGGACTAAAGAAGTTTATGGAGGAAAGACCAAGCTCTTGTCTGGAGAGCTATATGGCTGAGTTCTTTGCTTTCCTCAAGTGGAGAGGTAAACCTGAGGATGGTGAAGTTGCTACAAGACTATCATATGTGGCAGAAGGTGAGGAGGAAGAGAGATTTCACAGGGTGAAATTCTCTGCAGAAGACCTTGAAGGAGCTTTTGTATTGCCCTCTAAGGGAAGGAATCCAGAATTCTATGGTGCCAACCATGAAGAAGAAATAGCTCAAGGATGGCTATTGGTTCCAGGCCCCATCTCCTCAACCCAACACAAAAGAACTCTTAAGCCACAATTTCTCAACCTCTTTGAGGTAGTTGCCAAGAGTCTTTTGAGCAACACTGGAAGCTTGGAGCAAGTTAGCTTTCCAAGAATCAGAATTATGGCTGCAGTTATTGATGCCAATGACAAGGGCATCAAGTTTGATTGGAGGACCTTCATCTTGTCTGAGATGATGAAGGAAAAAGCCAAATTTAAGGTGAAAGTTCACAACAAGGTTGTATTGGAAGGGAAACTCAAGTATTGCACCAGGGCAAGCTTGTTGATTGAAAGGTTTTCCCATTACTCTCAAATGCAAACCTTTGCAAAGCCCCTCCCTGCCCAGAAAGTGATGTTCAGAAAGTTGAGTAAGAAAACTGAACAAAGGAGGATGCAACTGGCCAAACCTGCTGAAGAGAAGGTTGAGGAGAAGCCAAAGATGAAGAAGAGGACAAAGGCCAGAGTGGTCAAGACTAGGAAGGTATCTCAAATTCCATCAGAAGAGACCTCAAGAGCTTCAACTGAAATTGAAGAAGTTGCTGAAGAGGGAGTGAAAGTCCCTTCTGATCACTCAGAAGAGTTGAGACAAAGATACAATGAAACCAGACAAAAGTCTAAGGGTGAAAAGCGGGTCAGGGAAGTTGTCCCTGAGAAAGAAGAAGAAGGTAGTGGGAGCAGTAGGGCAAGCAAGAGAAGGGCAAAGCCTACTGAAAAAGTGTTGGAACTTCAAGAGCAAAAGTCTCTTCAACTGGCTCTAAGGGAGAGCAGGGCTGAAAGCAGGACCAAATCTAAGTCTAGAACCAATTCTTCTGGTTCTGGAACTCCTGAATCCAAGGTCCCTGAAGGTGAACCAATAGAGGATAACCTTCCTGAAACTCAAAATCCTGAGCCCAACTCCCCTGAAACCCATGTTACCCCAACAAACCAACCCATCACCCCTCTCAATCTTACAAGGAGATATTCTCCAGAAGGGAGTGTGCAAAGAAGTGGGATAGATGTGCTAGCAGACTTAGCAGTAGATGAGACAAGATTGCAATCTCCCCTTGACTCATCCATGCTCAATTATTCAAAGTTTTTAGAAGCTGCACTTCATGAGCCAACCCCCCTGAGCAAAGCCCCTTCAGATCCATTGCTCTCAAAAGCAACTGAAGCAACCCTTGCAGCACTCAACCCTTCTGAGGCCAACCCCCCCTGAACTCAAACTCCCTGAAGCCACTTTAGGAGAAACCAGAGCCAACTCCCCTATAACCCAAAGTCCCCATTCCAGTAGAGATGAGGAGGAGTATACTTATGAGAGTATGCTCAGAGGTGGAGCCAAGGCTACTGTGGACAGTTTGTACCCACAACTTGCTGAATTTCCAAGAATTCAGAAGATGTTTCATGATTTGAGGATGCTTGTGGATGTAAAAGACAAAACAATCATGGAGATCTCATAAGTCATCCAAGATAAGGGTGCAAACTGGTGGCAAGTGGAGGAAAGTAGATTGCTACACTTTGCTGGAGTGTTAAAGACAAGATTCCTCATTGATGAGGATGTTTTTGCAAAGTTAGTGGAGGTTAAGATCATTGAAGAGAAGGAGAGAATAGCTAAGGGAATCAGACACCCTGAAAGTAGCTCAAATGATGATGATTCTCCTGATGATCCCTCAAACCCCTCAAATCCCAACCCTCCTAAAACCAATCCCAACCCTCCTGAATCCAAATTGCCTTCAACCCCTCTCTTAACCTATCATAGGAAAGACTCTGTTTCATCAGAGGTGTTGACCAAGGGTGGTAACACAACCAAAGATACATCTGCCAATGAAGGTTCTTCTGAACCCAAGGCACAGCCTAAAGATGTTGAGGTTCCTATTATAGAGGCTGGTTTGATTAAGGCCTATTCAGTGTCAGAAGAGTTGGACACTGATCAGCCCTTAATCATTCAGGATGACTCAGTGGCTGTTGAGATAAGCACTGTGATCTCCCCACAACTGCCATCTTTGAACCTTGTTGAAGGTGGAGATGCTGCAGGTTTAAGTGAAGGAGTTGAAAAGGAGAGTGTAGAGAAAAGACCAGAGGGAGTTGTGGATGATAGAGAGGTTGTGATCACTAAGATAGTGAATGTACCACAAAATGAGGGTGGTATAAGTGAGGAAGGACAGGTTATTCTTGAAGTCAAATCTGAACTTCAAGAATCCCTTGATGAGAGGAGGCATGTTCCTTTAAGTGAGGAAATTAATATTGAAGGAAGAAAAGAAGTAGTTGAAAATGAGAAGAAGACTGCTGATGTATCAGAGTCTTGTGCAAAAGAAACTGAGGGTGATGAGTGTTTAATCACTAACCCATTTGATTTTTCTGAATTTGCAGGTATTTCTTTTGATCAAATCTTTGAAGATGACTTCTTAACAGATGCACCCATCCAAGTAGATTCTGGATCAGCACAAGCCCTGCTTGGGATGCAAACAACAAAGTTGGACTCCTTGGCTCATCAAGTCCAAACAGCTCATGCAGAAACCTCTGGAGCTTTGGATGAGCAAGGAAGAACATTGGCATCTGTGGAGATGAGATGTTGGGATATAAATTCACCCTAAGCCCTACTTGATGTTAGAATAGTTTTGATGGCCAAAACACTTAGAGTTTATAAATGTAATAGGATCAGCTGACTCTGTATAGAACAGCTTAGACTAGTCTTGTGTAATCAGCTGTATTGATCTCTGCTGATTAGCACAGTATTGGCTTACATGCACCACCTCAAGATGAGAAGAGTAGAAGACATGAAGACTAGAAGATCCTTGAAGACCAGATAAGTAAGGTGCTTGTATACCTACTTATCTGATGGAGTCCAAGTTGAAGATGGCCTAACACAGCACAAAGTATTACCAGATCAGAAGAGTGTTACTCTTCTGATAACAGAAGACTTAAGGCCAGACGAGTAGCCAGAAGACTAGTAATGAAGATCAGAAGACTAGGAGCTCGTCCAGGACTCGGTTGATTCCAAAGTCATCTTACAATTCAAATGAAGACTTACCATTCTTAGAAGATTGACATGATCCCAGAATTGAAGCAATCAAGTGGCTGGAATCAAGGAATCAACCAAACATGGAAAGATTGCCCCAACGGCTAGTCAACTCCAACGGCTAGTTGCAACAATCATCCCTATAAATACAAGAGGATGAGGAATCACAAGTACGAAGTCACAACGTGAGAATTCAACAGCTAAACAAGCAAGCAAGCATAAAGCCACATTTTATTGAGAGTTCTCCAAGAGCCCAGAAATCCTTAGAACACCTTCTAGCTCTTAAGTGATTTCCCATCCAACCAAAGAACCTGAATCATATTCATATTGTATATTCTTTGATTTAGGCATAGTGGTTAAGCATTTTATAAGCTTGAACCATTAGTTGGATATATTCAAAAACCCCAAAACCCCCACCAAAAGGTTAAGTTTTTGAACCCCTGTAAAAGTGCAAGTGCTTCCAATCACTTGTGGAGACCGTAGTAGTAAGGACTGCTCAGATCTCAAAGTCCTACCCTTGGGACTATAAAGGACAAGCCCTTGTAATTTTTGGTAAATTAAAGGGATTAAATATCACGTTAGGACGAGAGAGTGGACGTAGGAACGTATATCCGAACCACTATAAATCTGGTGTCTTTTACATTCTGCACTTTACTTTATTGTTTATTGTAGGTCCCGAAGATGAGTTAATATCGAGGGAAGCTAAAGAAAATGTCTAGAGGGGGGTGAATAGACTTTTCTAAAATCTTTCGATATATCAGAATTACAAAATGCGGAATACGAAATTAACAATGAGCCCAATAAGAGTTTATACTCAATCTTCAAATTCGAGAACTCTGTTCTATACTCAGATAGTCTAGTTCAGTTAAGTATGTAACCAATTAAACAGTTAAGCAATTAAACACAAATAAAACAGTAAACAACACAAACAATTTTATAGTGGTTCGACAACTTGTCTACGTCCACTCTCACAAACCCAGTTGTGATGTTTTTACTAACTCGTCCAATAGAGTACAGTGTGTTCTTGTTCTTTAGAGTCCCAAGAAAAAGACTTAGATCTTCTCGAATATACTACCAAGTATATCTTCGATCTTACTAGAGATTTACAAGTATCTAGCAACTTGAAAACAAAAACTAAAACTTCTCTTTTCAGTAGCAGTCTTCTGGTTTCTTCACTTCACTTCTGACTTGCTTTCTGAACTTCAATAAACTCTGAGAGTGTAAGCTTCACTTTGATCTTCAGTAATTCTTCAGTATACGTATTTGCAGTAGTCTTCAAATGATAAACACCTTGAGGTATTTATAGACTTCATATTCAAGAACTTAATTAGTTGTAACCAACTCTTCTTGAAAACTAACTTCTGTAACCGAATCTTCTTATCCATCCACGCGTTTCTTGTTATTTATTTATTTCTAACTAACTTCGATCTTTATCTTATCACGCGCTTCACTTTTACTTTTCTTCAAGTTGACTTGTCTTGTGGAGTCTTGTATGCACTTGACTTATCTTGTAGTCCACCTGTCTTGTGTAGTAGACTTCAATCCTTCTTGTCTAGTCTTCTTGTGCAATTTACAATAGAAAACTATTATAATCCTAACAAGACTATTACATTACTTTAAGCTTATAGCTTAGTCAACTTAAAAACTATACAATCAATCTATCTATTACATTCAAAAAATCATGAGCTCTATACAACAATTATTCATAGCTCAATAACAATCTAACAGTTAATATAAACATATATGAAGTACTTATAATTCGTACTTATCTTTTAAACTTAAAACAATACTTTCTTTTCATGTGAACTCTACTGGTCTGTTCAAGATGACTTTAACTCAACTAGACTAGATTAGTCAATACTTAGAAAATATTCAAACTACTTTTGGCTTATCAAAACTTCATCTTTTATCATCATGTAGGACTTGTTACAGGATTCATATCCCAACAATTTCCCCCTTTTTGATGAAGCCAAAACTACTTGAATCTTTTCTCAACAGTAGACTAGTTAAGTAGTTATCTTGTCTTAACATCAAATAGTACTTTATCTTTTCATTCATTCAAAATAAGAACAGTAGATATTACATATACTTCAAAAACTTAAGTAATCAGAGCAACAAAAAAAACTAAGTATCAGAGCACATAATCAACTAATCTGAAAGAGTACCTCCATCTGGATTAGGAACACAAAAAGCATCAAGGAGTCTTCTGTGAATTACTCTGATATGATCTTCATCATCAATCTTTTCTTTCTCTAGTAGCTCTTCTTCAAACTTCTTGATTTGATTCATATCAACTCTTTTTCCAGAGTTTGTCATCGGACATTTCCATCTTGGAAATATAGGAACAAGAATGTTGAAGTTTGCTCCAGCAGATATCCTCAAGATCAAATTCCTAAGCATTTTGTTCTGACCTTCCAAAAACTTGTCGAACAAAGAATATAACTCATCTAGACTTTCAGAGTCACCATACTTCCTGATTATCCAGTGATCAAGTTCCCATTGTCTCTTCACTTTCATCCATTCAGATCGATGCTCTTTATCAATGAAGTAGTCAATGAACTGATCTTCCATTTGATCTTCATCTGCTTTCAGCTTCTGCAATCTTTCAATATGTTTTACAACTTTCTTTTTGCTTGCATAGTGAATTTCAACACCTGAATCAGCAATAACCTTCTGCTTCGTCTCAACTATCGCAGCAGGTTCTTCAGCTTCAATAGCTAACTTTCTTTTAACACGTCTAGTCTGAACTTCAGCTTCTGAAGATGCAACACCTTTGCCTTTCTTCAGTCTCAACTGCTCATCAGCTTTAGCTTGCTCAAGCTCTGCAGTCTTGATTAGCTTTCTTTTCGGTCTTCTGAGCTCTTGCATTGCTGTAGCAGCTTCCTTAACTTCCGGTTCAGTAGACTTAGAAATTTCAACCTTCTCAACTCTACTTGCCTCTTCCCCCTTTTTGGCTTCATCAGCCTTGAGAGTGAAAAGACTTGTAAAGCGAGTCATTTCTTCCTTTACGGCTTCCTTCATTGCTTCAGCAGCCAACTCGATCTGCTTCTGGTGCGTCTTGTCATGACTCATCTTGTCAAGACGATCAGTAGCCAATTCTAGCTTTCTTGAACTTGAAACTAGTTCATCTTTAAAGTACGTGGCTGTTTGACGAAGGAGTCTGTTCTGCTCTGTTAACTCAGTGAGAATAGCTCGAGAACGCACCAACTGATCTTGTGCTTCCCGTCTCTGTTCATCAGCAATTTCAATTTTAACTCTGTAGAGTCTCTCCATCTTTCTAGACTCTTCAGCTAATGAGCGAGCAAACGAAATAGATCTCTTCTCTGAGAAATCAACTTGCTTCTTCAAGAAATTCTCAATTTCAGCATACATCTCTTCTCTGAAAGATGAGTCCATCTTGTTGATTTCACCAATCATCATTTCTCTTGAGTTATCAACAAGCAACTGATTTTGACCAACTAGCATATCCTTCAGCTTTGAGTTTAAGAACTCATCTATTGCAGACTGGACAACAACTTTCAAGTCCGTCTTCAGCTCTTCTAGATAGCCTTCAGGAAATGCTTGAGTAGACGACTGAGCTTCTTGAACTTTCTCAGCAAGTTCATCTTCTCTGAACATAACAGCGTCCATGAATTCATCGTCTTCTTCTCCAAGATCAAAAGACTCAACTTCTTCAGAACTGTCAGCCTCTTCTTCAGCAGGAGCATTTTCTAATTCCAATAAGGGTTTTGAGGTTTGAACACCAATATCAGCAACATCTGGCTTTACCTCTTCTTCTACCAGATCAGTTTGAGTTCCAACATCGAACGAGAACTCTTCTATCAGAACACCATCAGGAATGCTCAACATCCTTTTAACTAGATCAACTAAGGCTTTGCGAGGAAATAGTTCAGAGTGATCCTTAACTCCACTATTTTCTTTCTGTTCCATCTCCCAATCCATAAAATTGGAGATTCCACCCATGCCTTGAATGACCTCGAAAAGATCATTTGTTGAAGATTTCTTCAAAGAAAACCAAGTGCAAATCCTTACGAGTTTCTCAAACTGCTCCAAGGAAGTGTCGATGTCAAGAGTTGAGAGCTGCTTCTTTAGATTTCTAGACACTCGAGCACGAATTCTCTTCTCTCGTAGACACATCGGATAGTATACCAAGGATTCGAATCTAGTTTCAGACGGGGTCTGAGTAGGTGGGGTCCCTAACTCAGCTGTTGCAGTGGCAACTGGCGTCTTGTCTGAAGTAGATGGGTTGGGGGGTTCAACATTTTCTGTTGAAGGTAGAGAGGGAGTTTGGAGTGTGGTTTCTGGGGGCTGTGATGTGGCTAGGATTGGTGTGACAACTGTCGGAGTATCAGTTGTATCTTGTATGGGAGTGATTTCGGGATGACTGGCTCTAAGCGGTAATGCTGCCAGTATTTGTGAGGTTGAGGGTTGAGTTTTAGGCCTAGATCGATGTGATCTTGCCTTGGTTCGAACAGAAGAGAGAGAGAGAGGAATTGAAACAGCTTGAGTTGAGGTACAATCCTGAGAACTCGACTCGTCTGGTTGAGTAGGCGAACCAATTCTGACTAGTCGATAGAGTTGGAGATCTTTAGCACCAGTCTCCTCTTCTTTTCCAGACTCTTTCTCAGATTGAGTTGCTTCTGAATCTTCAGAACTCGACCCAGCTTGTGCAGTATCCTCCGATTCTACTTCTTCCGACTCAGCTTCCGAAGAACTGGACGAGTCAGCATATGGCAAAACTGCTGAATCATCAACCTGAACTTGCCTTGGGGCAGATGGCCTTGCCGCAACTTGTTTCTTCAGCGCCTCCTTTTTCAGATAGAATTTCAAAGGATGAAAGGGCTTTCCTTGGCTCCAATCAGACTTGTTCGGCAATAACAGAGGTAGCAAGATACTCAGCTTGTTGCCATATCCAACAACATTTGATACTATCCAACTGCGCGAGTCGGTGTCAACCCTAACACTTCGCTCAAAATACATCATCCGATCAGCAATCAATTTGAACTAATTACCCTCCGTAATTCCGTCATAAATTGCTGCCATCACCCTTGTCTTAGCTTGCGTGACCGCATCATGAGAGCCGGTGGCACATAGTAGCATCTTGCTTGCTATGTCCAGAAGGGTGCGATATTTCTTCAGGAGTTCCGATTTCTTGACAGAAGGAGCTTTGCCATCCGCTTTGAGCTTCATCTTCTTTCCACAGAAAATGCTCAAATACCTCATTTCCTGACCTACATCACAATTTTCCACATCAATCGATCCGATGGGCAACTTCAAATATCTGAACAAAACCTCACGAGTGAGTTCAACTCGACTCGTTCCAATGAATGATTCAATCACATCTCCTCGCCTTGTGGCGTTGGCATAGAACATCAACACTTCTTCTTCCAAGACGACTTGAGGGAATGCCTCCAGATAAGGCTTCAAACCACAACGAGAACACTTGTCGATGATTTCCTGATTTTCGGCCGTGTGTAACCCTTTGAAGAACATTGAGGGTTCCACTTGAACTTTATTTTCTGAAGTGTATCTGCCTAGGTCGAACCTAGCCTGCATGTTAGTTCTTACATCGAAAAGAGATATTATCGACATAGTGCTAGATTGAGTAAGAACAAGGAAGTTAGGTTCGCAAGAAATTTCAGATGATTGGGAGTAGAAGAGTTATGAAAAACGTGAGTCAAGTTGTGTGTGGAAGATGGGTTTTGTTACAACTGAACTTTCAATCCAACGGTCAAGATTGAAGGATTAGATCCAACGGTTGGGGCCTTTGGTATTCAGTTACGGAATCGAGAATATTATGTGATTTGGTATTGTAAAATTTGAAATCCGCCTCTTCTTAGTTAGGACAGGAGAGTGAACTCATCTGACCTAGTGTAGTTGAGTACGAATTGGCTGTATACACCTCATTAATAATGGGAGTGAATAAATCCAATTCTAGGGTTTTCAAATTTTATCGAATTACTATAATACCCTTAATTCGTTGATTAACCACTTAGCATATTTCATTTAAGAGAAACACTTAGCTTGTCTGTTCGAGTCCATCCAGAACAGATGAGTAGACTTATGAACACAAGTCAAGTTCCCCCTTCGACTGTGCTTGTCTATTCCGAACGTCGAACGACTTTATGTACCTATCTTATCATTTGCAATGTGTAATCGTAGGTACAAGTAGGGTAAAATAAATAAGATGAATATCAATCTAAAGCAATGGTCAAGGTTTCGAACAAGATGACTGTTAACACACATAAGGATCAACATAAGGTTATTTAAGAAATCAAAGATTCCCCCTTAATTGTTTATTCCCTTAGTATTACCCTCAGCTTTACCAGCTTCCTCATCGGGTTGTTTGATCATCTAGTCTAGCCTTGTATAGCTGTCTGTTGGGTGAGTAGTCGAGTGCTCTGGTCTAGTGATCTTGTCTCCTTATGTCTTTGATGTACCTGTCTTGGTTAGTACATAGCTATAGGCACGTAGGGTCTAAGTCAATTAGCCCTAGACTAATGCATAACTCATGAAAACGTGCTTCAGCTAATGGTTTTGTGAAAATATCAGCTCTTTGAAAATCAGTATGAATCTTTTCCATGCGAATATCCTTCTTTTCTACATGATCACGTATGAAATGATGCTTCACATCAACATGCTTACAACGTGTGTGTAAAACAGGATTTTGTGTAATGGCAATTGCACTATTACTATCACAGAAAATAGGAACATTTGATTCATGAATGTTGTAATCTCTAAGCTGTTGCATAAGCCAGAGTAGTTGACTACAACAGCTACCAGCAGCCATGTACTCGGCTTCGGTAGTTGAAGTTACAACACTAGTCTGCTTTTTCGAAAACCATGAGATGAGTTTTGTGCCTAAAAATTGACAAGAACCTGAAGTGGATTTCCTATCTATTCTACAGCCTCCAAAGTCTGAGTCTGAATAGCCACTTAGGGATAGATCATCATTTGAGGGATACCATATACCACGATTGATGGTCCCTTTCAAATATTTCAGAATCCTTTTGGTGGTTTCCATGTGACTTTCCTTTGGATTGGCTTGGAAGCGAGCACAAACACCAACAGAGAATGCAATGTCTGGTCTACTGGCAGTCAAGTATAGTAAGGAACCAATTAATCCACGATAATGATATTGATCAGTACGTTTACCGTTTTCATCTGGATCCATTCTGTAAGTTGGTTGCATCGGTACGCCAGTGGACTTACAAGTTTTGATCCCATACTTGTCTAGAAGATTTCTAGTGTACTTTGCCTGATTTATGAAAATACCTTCTGGAGTTTGTTTTACTTGAAGGCCAAGAAAGTAGTTCATTTCACCCATCATTGACATCTTAAATTTACTTTGCATGAGTGTTGAAAAACTTTCACTCAGCTTTTTGTTAGGTGACCCAAAAATGATGTCATCTACGTAAATTTGGACGAGTAAAATGTCCTTCCCTTCTTGTCTTCTGAACAAGGTTCTATCGACCTTGCCCTTAGTAAAACCATTTTCTAATAAAAAGAGAGAGAGAGTATCATACCATGCTCTTGGAGCTTGCTTTAGTCCGTATAAGGCTTTCTTCAATTTGTACACCTGGTTGCCCTTGACTTCGAAACCTGGGGGTTGTTCAACATACACTTCTTCAGCAAGAATACCGTTAAGAAATGCACTTTTAACATCCATTTGATATACAGTAAACTTCATATGGGCAGCATATGCAAGGAACAATCGAATGGCTTCTAGTCTAGCAACAGGAGCATATGTTTCATCATAGTCTATGCCTTCAGCTTGTGAATAGCCTTGGGCAACTAGTCTAGCCTTATTCCTAACGACTATATCATTCTCATCTTTCTTATTTTTGAAAATCCATCGAGTGCCAACTACATTATGATGTTTCGGCCTATCGACAAGTTCCCAGACGTCGTTTCGAACAAACTGGTTCAACTCGTCTTGCATAGCGATGATCCAATTACTATCAGCCAATGCCTCTTTAACAGTGGTAGGCTCAATAGCATAGAGGAAACAACACCAGCAAAACATAGTTGGACTAGGCTGTTCTTGCGACTCAAAGAGTTGTCGTCTAGTCTTCACACCAATAGTAGAGTCACCAATGATATTTTCTGTGTCATGCGCAGATTTCCATGTTTTTCTATTCTTAACAGGAATACTATCATCATCTATATCATGTACAGCATCATGCATGTCAACATCATTTGTATCATCAACAGATTTACCAGGAGTAGATGAGTCGACTAGAGCAGGCATGTCAACTGGTCTAGAAGACTTACCTTGAGCACTTACTTTCTCCTTGTCATCAGATTCGAGAGCTTTCATGAATGGGTTGTAGGCTTGAACGGATTCATATACCTCTGAATCTTTGTCAGATTCGATCGTTAGATCAGTTACCTTCTCACTGATCTTGTTGGCAGACGAGTCCTGTCGAGATTCATCGAAAACCACATGTGGTGTTTCTTCCACACAAAGAGTTGAGTAGTTGAATACTCTAAATGCTTTGCTAGTCGAGGAGTATCCTAAGAATATCCCCTCGTCTGCTTTAGCATCGAAAGCATTCAACTTGCTCTTTCCATTGTTGTGAATGAAACACTTACAACCAAATATATGAAAATATGAAATTCTGGGTTTTCTACCTTTCCAAACCTCATAAGGTGTCTTGCCTAGAGCTTTGTTGATCGCGATTCTGTTTTGTGAGTGGCATGCAGTATTGATAGCTTCAGCCCAAAACTTTTGAGGTGTGTTGAACTCGGCTATCATGGTTCTACAGGCTTCTTTGAGGGTTCGATTCCTTCTTTCTGCTACACCATTTTGTTGTGGTGTCCTAGCTGCACTAGTAAGATGCTGGATACCACGTTTAGCACAAAAATCTTTGATATAGCAATTAATGAACTCAGTTCCCTTGTCAGTACGAATCTTGACAATGGACTGGTTCTTCTCAACTTGTAACTTCTTCAACAGATCAGGCAGAAGTGTTTGTGTATCACTCTTCTTGTGTAAGAAGACTACCCAAGTAAACTTAGAATAGTCGTCTACAACAACAAGAGTGTACCTTCTACCATTCAAGGTTGGAGGAGTTATTGGACCATGAAGATCCATGTGTAGGAGTTCTAGGACTCTACTAGTTGAGAGAGTAGGAATTGACTTAAAAGAACTTTTAACCTGTTTACCTTGTTGACAAGCCGTGCATACATGTGACTTGTAGTAAACTTCATTGGGAATACCTTCCACAAGGTAATCTCTGGCTATCTTATTAAGAACCTTAAAGTTTAAGTGACAGAGGCGTCTATGCCAGAGCCACCCAAGCTCTTTAGGATTCTTAGTAAGTAGACAGGTGTCCCTCGGACAACTGTTCCAGTTCACTATGTACACACTTCCTTGTCTTACGCCGACTAGTAGGACTGTGTTTGTCCTTTTGTCAATGATTTCGCATTTGCGGCTCTTGAACTGCACCTTGTATCCACGATCACAAAACTGTGAAACAGAGAGTAAGTTGTATTTCAAACCTTCAACATATGAGACATCTTGGATCTCAACGTCTCCATTCCGAATGTAACCAAATCCTTTAGTGACAGCAGTGGAGCTATCACCAAATATCACTTTTGGTCCTTCCTGCTCATGGTAACTTGATAAGAGAGCCTTGGTACCAGTCATGTGGTGCGAACAACCACTGTCAATGTACCAAGTTTCTCCTACTGAGCCACCCTTCTTATACAAGTCAAGTCGACCCTGCAATGAAGATATTCAATAACTTAGGTACCCACTAGTTTATTGGGGTCCTGGGGGGTTAGTCGAGTTCAGAGGAATCCAAATATACATTGGAGTCTTGAACAAGTTCGATCTTTTAAGCTTTCGCCCATACTTGTTGCAGAATAAGACCGTGTTGTCCTTATCTGGCCTATCAGTCGAGTTCGGGTCTACTCTTTGGAGATAGCCTTTCGACTTAATCTCTACTTGAGTAGGCACTTGTCTATGATAGTCAGAGTAGGGCTTATATGCATTAGGTCCATACGGTTTATAGACGCGTTTGGGTCTTTCCTCACTAATAATATCATATGACAAAGGTGGAGGATGTAGGACAGCTTGTGTACGATATTTTGGAGCAACTTGTCTAGGCCTAGACGAGTAGAGCTGAGACTGCCTTATGAAAGGAGGTCTAGGCTCTTGTCGTCTAGTCTGTACCTGTCTAGTACTCGTCTCCTTAGGATACCAGTCCTCGTATCTGACCTGGTTGGGTCGTCCACGATTAGTGGTCCTTGGAAGATTAGTTCTAGATGGAACAGGCTTGTTGTTACCATTCTTCTTACCTCCCTTGGTAATCGGAATGTTAACTTTAGCTTGTTTAGATACAGTACCTTTAGAAGGAGTTCCAATATCGTATATCATTGGTCCTTTTCCTTTATCATTTGGCAAAAGTCTTGCGTTAGTAGTAGTAGGGTTCTTAATGACTCGAGTAGACGAGCTAGATGACTCAGCACCTATACCAGTCTTGTCACCTGGATCTCTATACCTATCTGACAGTTCAAGGTTAATCTTTGAGGAGTTAACCAGGTCAGTAAGTTTGAGATCTAATGTGACAACCTCGGTCTCTAAGAACTTATTACGTTCTTCAAGTCTGTTGCACTTGCTCTTTAAAACATTGAATTCATTTTTCTCAATTGCATGTGTCTTAAGTAAGTCTTGATATAATCTGTCTGTCAATGCACACTTGTCTTTGAGTTGTCTCAACTCTTCAGTCAAGCGTTCATTTAGGACTGTTACATTAGGATCTACTTTGGACTGAGCTTCCTTAAGATCAATGATTTCTTGTTTTAATGCAATGTTCTCATCACTGACTTCGATGAATGCTTGGTTAGCAAGTAGAAGGTCGTCTTCAATAGCACTAGTTGAGTGCTGAAGACTGCTTCCTACTTCACTACTAGCAGTGTCACTTTCATCAGTGTCAGAATCATCACAAGATTGAAAAGAAGTAGCAGATGATACCTCTTGATCGATTTTAGCCATGCAGCATAGGCCATCATCTACTATGAATGCTTCGTCGTGATCTTGATCAGTTGAGTGACTGGATAAGGACGATGGCAACTCGTCTGAATCCGAATCAGAGTCATCATTGGCCATCATTGCCTTCTTGCCACGGTTGTATCTTCTTTCCCTTCGAGCTTTACGTTCTTCTCGATCGTCAGTGCTCAGGTCTGGGCATTCATAAATGTAATGACCTGGCTTTTCACAGTTGTAGCACAAGAGATCATTAGTAGCCTTTTTAATAGGAGATTTATCCCTACGCTTATCACGTCTATCAGAACGCTGAATCTTCCTATCGTCAGACTCTCTATCTCGCCTATTACCTTTCGAGACTTCGTCTCTCCTTTCGGACGAGTTTCGGTCTCGTCTGGTCTCAGACGAGTTCTTAGAGGTAGATGCTCTATGATCTCTATAGAACTTCTTATATCTACCGAAACGTTTATTCAGTCTATCAAACTTTCTAACCATGAGGTTCACCTGATCCTTCAGACTAAGATCAGTATCTAACTCGTCTTTCACAGAAGCAGACTTAGTCTTAGACTTAGACCTGTCTACCTTAGAGGACTTAGAAGAGCTAGACTTAAAGGCAACGTTCTTAGATACAACATGTTCTCTATCACTACTGACCGCAGGTTCATCTTCGTCTAGATCAAACTCATGAGCCTTAAGAGTTTGAAACGTGGTCTCTGCACTCCACTTGTCTATATCTTGGGTATTCTTAACAAGCATCTTTACCATTTTCCAACGACTATCAAGACTCTTCAAAATCCTAAGATTGATCTCACGAGGAGTATATGTTTTACCAAGTACTTCAAGATCATTCATAATCTTAGTAAAACAAGTATCCAGCTGGTCGATAGTTTCGCCAGCTTTCATCCGAAATGATTCAAATCTTTGGACAGCAGTGGAGAGTTTGCTTTCTTTGATTAGGGATGTCCCTTCACAAATGATAGCTAGTCTGTCCCACATTTCTTTGGCAGTTTTACATTTTAACACCTTTCCTAGATACTCGTTAGGAAGTGTGTGTAAGATGTAATTTTTTGCCAAACTATCCAAATTATTTTGACGCATTTCTTTTGAGGTTAGATCTGACCTGGGTTTCTTGACGAGTGTGTCAATTGGTTTGTCTCTGTCAAGATTTGCAGTATTTGGAACCATTGTCACGATCGGACCCTCGGTCACAACAGAGATCATTAGATCGTGCGTGGAGCTGAAGATAGCCTCCATTCGCAGCTTCCAGTAGTCGTAGTCTTGAACCTGGAACTTGGGTAACTTGTTAGCGCTTATTTCAAGAGACATGTTAGGCAGGTAGATTAGTGCTAACCAGTTATATGATCAAGAAGCAGATAGATCAAGAACAGGGAACAAGAAACAGATAGAACAAGAATGTTGATCAAGAACACGTAAGCAAGTACAATTACGGACCAAGACTTCACCCTAAGTCTTAAGTCGGTTATCAAGAAACAGCAGTTCGTAAACTACTGCTCTGATACCACTTGTAGGTCCCGAAGATGAGTTAATATCGAGGGAAGCTAAAGAAAATGTCTAGAGGGGGGTGAATAGACTTTTCTAAAATCTTTCGATATATCAGAATTACAAAATGCGGAATACGAAATTAACAATGAGCCCAATAAGAGTTTATACTCAATCTTCAAATTCGAGAACTCTGTTCTATACTCAACTAGTCTAGTTCAGTTAAGTATGTAACCAATTAAATAGTTAAGCAATTAAACACAAATAAAACAGTAAACAACACAAACAATTTTATAGTGGTTCGACAACTTGTCTACGTCCACTCTCACAAACCCAGTTGTGATGTTTTTACTAACTCGTCCAATAGAGTACAGTGTGTTCTTGTTCTTTAGAGTCCCAAGAAAAAGACTTAGATCTTCTCGAATATACTACCAAGTATATCTTCGATCTTACTAGAGATTTACAAGTATCTAGCAACTTGAAAACAAAAACTAAAACTTCTCTTTTCAGTAGCAGTCTTCTAGTTTCTTCACTTCACTTCTGACTTGCTTTCTGAACTTCAATAAACTCTGAGAGTGTAAACTTCACTTTGATCTTCAGTAATTCTTCAGTATACGTATTTGCAGTAGTCTTCAAATGATAAACACCTTGAGGTATTTATAGACTTCATATTCAAGAACTTAATTAGTTGTAACCAACTCTTCTTGAAAACTAACTTCTGTAACCGAATCTTCTTATCCATCCACGCGTTTCTTGTTATTTAGTTATTTCTAACTAACTTCGATCTTTATCTTATCACGCGCTTCACTTTTACTTTTCTTCAAGTTGACTTGTCTTGTGGAATCTTGTATGCACTTGACTTATCTTGTAGTCCACCTGTCTTGTGTAGTAGACTTCAATCCTTCTTGTCTGGTCTTCTTGTGCAATTTACCTGTCTTGTGTAGTAGACTTTAAAGTCTATTCACCCCTCCCCTCTAGACTTTAATCCCTTTCACTACTCGTTCAGGGACCAACAAGTGGTATCAGAGCAGTGGTTCTAACGGACTACTGTCTCTAGATTATCAGAAGACTTGAGGGAGTCTTTCTGTAGTCCTCTTGAACAGATCTACCTTTTGAAAAACTTGTTTTTGAAAACTCATACAACATGAGTGCTAACATGCGTAAGTTGCCTAAGTTTTCAGTGGAGGATTATGATTACTGGAAGATAAGGATGAGGAAGAATCTCACATCAGTTCACTACAAGATGTGGCCAGTAATCACAGAAGGCCCAATCACAATCATGACAGTCAACACTGCAAATGGTGATCCAGAAGTTCCAGTTGGAGAACTTGTCCCCAAGCCAATGAAAGACCTCACACCAGAAGAGATGAAGCAATCAAATCTTGACAGCTTTGCTCAAGATTATATCATGCAAACTCTTCCAAATGAGTACATTGCAAAAGTACTTCACTGTGAAACAGCTAAAGACATGTGGGATGCTTTGGCACTCCTTTGTGAAGGAACTGAGCTAATCAAGGAGAGCAAACTGTCAACAGCCGTCAAGAAGTTTGAACACTTCAAGATGCAACCAGAAGAGTCTATTGATCAGCTAGACAATAGATTTACCAAGATCATAAATGAGATAGAATCTCTAGTCAAGAAATATACAAATAGAGAGAAAAATTTGAAGATCTTAGACTCTCTAACCAAGAAATGGAGACTCAAGAAGACCATCATCAAGGATACTCAGGATATCAAGAAGTGGTCTGCTCAAACTCTATTTCAGAACCTAAAAGCTCATGAATATGATCTTGAAAGAGAAGAAAACTCAGAAAATGATGAGCCAACTGCAACCCCATCTACCTCTAAGACTGTGGCTTTCAAGGCAGCAAATACAAAAGCTGCAAGCACCTCATCTGGCAAGACCTCTCTGAAAACAAAAGACCTTGAAGGATCAGATATGAGTTTAAAGGCTCTTATGATCAAGAGATTTGAAAGGATGAACACTCTAAACAGCAAATATAAAAAATTCTACAGGAATTATAAAGATAGGAGAGTTGGTTCATCCTCTAGAGAAAGAACACCAGA
Source organism: Galeopsis tetrahit (assembly GCA_963675135.1). Taxonomy (NCBI): domain Eukaryota; kingdom Viridiplantae; phylum Streptophyta; class Magnoliopsida; order Lamiales; family Lamiaceae; genus Galeopsis; species Galeopsis tetrahit. The sequence goes on from OY776134.1 coordinate 42,744,495, forward strand.
AAGGTATCCTAGGAAGGATGTGGAGTCATCTGACAGCCGAAGTTCTAGAAGAAGAGATGCCACTCCTCCAAGAAGAAGCACTTCAAATCAGAAATTTGGATCATGCTTCAATTGTCATAAACCAGGACATTATGTCTATGAATGTCCAGAGCTAAATCTAGAAGACAAAGAAGAAAGAAAGCCAAGAAGAGACAGAAGAAGTTCAGACAAACAAGCAATGGTGACTGAAGAATCTGAATATCAAAGTGATGACCTTCCTTCATCACCAGACTGTCAAATCTTCTCAAATGATTCAGATGATTTAGCTATGATGGCCATAGGTGAAAATGAGGTAAACTCTTATTCAACAACTTTTCATTCACCTATCTTTTCACACACAGATGAGATAAACTCATCTGAGGACACCTATTATCAATCCTTAAAAAATGTAAAAGGTGATCTGGATATTGCCACTAGAGCTTTTATAGAAGTGGAAGAGGAGAACAAGGGTTTAAAGAAAGAAATTGCTAGGTTGAAAAAGGTTAAGTTTGATAACACCCCTGAGTTGGTAACAATGAATGAAAGATTGACCAAGAAGTGGAACTTCTTAAAGAATAAAATACCACAATAACTCAGTTGTATGAGGGGATGTTAGAAATTCAAGCCTTAGAAACCAAGGAATTTCGTTCACTACAATCTAAGTTCGATGATCTCTTCCAAGCACACAAGCTCTTAGAAAAGGAGAAGGAATGCCTTAATCAAAAGATATCAGAGTTCAATAAAGCATCTGCTACTATTGAAAGTATCTCTGAATATTATAGATCTAATGGCAATAAGATGGGTTTTGGTTATGAATTTAACCCATCAAAATCTTCTCCATCTGAGGGTAGTACACCTAATCAGTGCACTACTCGATCACATGAAAAAGGTGAGTGCTCTAAACACAATGAACCTAATATGAACCAAGAGGCATATGTACCAGCTAAGGATAATCATCTCAACACCAAAAAGGGTAAGAGACAGATTAACCCCAAGCCTGTACAGAGGAACAACAAACAACCTAGACCATCTCGATTGAGACAGTCTCAGTTGTATGCTGCTCCAGCCAAGAAGAAGAAGTCTTTCTCACACAAATCTGTTCTCTTTGCACCCCCTATCTCTTATGATATTGTGAGAACAGAGGAATATGGTCCATATAATCGTGTGCATCGATCAGCTAATGCACCTAGGCCGAATGTAACTAGTCAGAAGATAATCCACACACACTCCTATAAGAGGAAACCATCTGACTATTACCTAGCTGACACAAATAACAAATCAGACCAGACCAAGGTATCAACTGGTAAGATTTGGTTTTGTGATGCCCATGGGAGACAACTCAAATGCTCAAGGTTATTCAAACGACCAATGTATATATGGGTCCACAAGGGTAGTACTAACACCCAAGGACCCAAGACAAAATGGGTACCTAAGACTTAACCTTTCTTGCAGGAAAGGAGGGACCTATACAGAAGAGGAGGTCAAGCAGGAGAAACTTGGTACATAGATAGTGGATGCTCAACTCATATGACTGGAACCAAAGCCCTGCTGACCAATTACACAGAAAAGAAAGGTCCAAAAGTCTTCTTTGGTGATAACGCGCACGGTAACACAAAAGGATATGGCACCCTTAAAAATGGTGACATTGAGGTACATGATGTATCATATGTAGAAGGTTTAAAGTTTAATTTATTATCAGTTTCTCATTTCTATGACACTGGTTACTCAGTAAAATTCTCTAAAGATGAGTGTCTCATAAGTGATAAAAGAACAAAACAAAACCTTCTGACAGGATCTAGAAAAGGTAGTATGTATTTTGAAAATTGGAACAGCTGTCCTAAGGATACATGTCTGCTTGTGAAAAGTCCTAAAGATGTCAGCTGGCTATGGCACAAACGTCTTAGTCATCTGAACTTTAAGACTATGAAGAAGCTAGCAAGGGAATCCTTAGTTGATGGACTGCCTAATGAACTCTATTGTAAAGATCAGGTATGTGATGCATGTCAACAAGGAAAGCAAACAAAGGTCTCCTTCAAGACCAAGAAGACAGCATCAACCAGCAGAGTTCTGGAACTACTTCACATGGATCTCTTTGGACCAATCACTCCAACAACACTTACAGGAAGGAAGTACACTCTTATTGTAGTAGATGATTACTCCAAATTTACTTGGGTCATCTTTCTATACAAGAAGAGTGAAACTCAACAGAAGCTTCCTGAACTATTGAAGAGAATCCAAGTAGAGAAAGGAGAACCAATTGTGAAAATTAGAAGTGACAAAGGCACTGAATTCATTAACTCTTATATTATTGCATATTGTACTTCTAATGGCATTCAGCATGAGACCAGTGCAGCAAGAACACCACAACAGAATGGTGTAGCTGAAAGAAGAGTCAGAACACTCAAAGAGGCTGCAAGAACACTCCTTACTGAATTCTCTACTCCTAAGAAGCTATGGGCAGAAGCCATCAACACAGCTTGTCACACTCAAAATAGGTCAGGTATTCACAAAATTCATGAGAAAACCCCATATGAACTCTGGAAAGGAAGGAAACCTAGAGTATCTTACTTTCATATATTTGGTTGTAAGTGTTTCATTCACAACAATGGGAAGAGTAAGTTGAATACTTTTGATGCCAAAGTAGGTGAGGGGATATTCTTAGGATACTCTTCTACTAGCAAAGCATTTAGAGTATTCAACAAACGAACCCTTCTTGTGGAAGAAACACCTCATGTTGTTTTTTATGAATCTTGTGAAAAGAGTGCAGTAGAAACAGACTCAGCTGCAGATAAGATGAGGAAACTAGTGATCAAGTCCAGACCAGATGAGTTTATTGAAGTCAATGAACCATTTCCTGAAGAACCAGAGGAGGATAAATCTCACAGACCTGTCACTAGATCTCAAACCCAAGCTGAGCAAGCTGACCAGAATCAAGATGCAACAATCCCAAATGCAAGGGGGAATGATCTCTTTGTCACACAAGATACAGATGATGATCGACCAAATCAAGTCAACCCTCCTGATGGCACTAGAGCAGATGAGAATCCAAGCTCATCTAATGCAGATACACCTGTGAGGCATACATGGAGAAACAATCATCCATCAAACCTCATCTTAGGAGGAGCAGACTCAGGTGTCAAGACCAGAAGACAACTGAATCAGAACCCCCAGTCCTCTATGTTCTGCTGGTGTGCTTTCTTGTCAAACATTGAACCAGCTGACATAGAAGAAGCTATGACTGATAGCAATTGGATCACTGCTATGAAAGAAGAACTAAACCAATTCGAAAGAAATGAAGTATGGGAATTGGTAGATCGTCCTGAAAACCACAATGTAGTAGGAACAAAGTGGGTGTTCAAGAATAAGAAGGACGAAAATGATGTAATAACTAGAAATAAAGCAAGGCTAGTTGCAAAAGGATACTCACAATCTGAAGGGATTGATTATGATGAAACATTTGCTCCAGTAGCCAGATTAGAAGCCATTCGACTATTTCTAGCTTATGCATCATATATGGGCTTCAAGGTATATCAAATGGATGTCAAGAGTGCTTTTCTAAATGGTATTCTGGTAGAAGAAGTGTATGTAGAGCAGCCTCCAGGCTTTGAAAAAGGAGATCAAGTATATCGTCTGAAGAAAGCTCTCTATGGTCTGAAGCAAGCCCCTAGAGCTTGGTATGACACATTGTCACAATTCCTACTAGACAATGGATACACAAAAGGCAAAGTTAATAGAACACTTTTCAGAATACAAGAAGGAGAAGACATTCTAATGGTGCAAATATATGTAGATGACATTATATTTGGATCACCCAATCAAGATATGTGCAAGAAGTTCTCTGAACTAATGCAAGGAAAATTCGAAATGAGCATGATGGGTGAGATGAACTACTTCCTAGGACTTCAAGTCAAGCAAAGTCCAGAAGGGATTTTTCATCAATCAATCCAAGTATACCAAGAGTCTATTAGAAAGATTCAAAGCTCAACAAAGCAAGACTGCAAGGATTCCAATGATGACATCATTCAAAATGGAACCAGATGAATCTGGAAAGGCAGTTGATCAAGCTGAATATAGAGCATTAATTGGATCTCTACTGTACCTTACAGCCAGCAGACCAAACATAACATTTGTTGTAGGAGTATGTGCTAGGTTTCAAGCAAACCCAAAGCAAAGTCATCTAGAAGCAGCAAGGAAGATTCTCAAGTACCTAAAAGGAACAGTCAACTTAGGACTATGGTACCCTGCTGATGACAATCTAGAATTGAGTGGTTACTCTGACTCAGACTATGGTGGATTTAGAATAGATAGGAAGTCCACTTCTGGAACCTGTCAATTCCTAGGCAACAAGTTAATTTCATGGTTCTCAAAGAAGCAAACTTCAGTAGCAACCTCCACCACTGAGGCAGAATATATGGCAGCTAGAAGTTGTTGTAGTCAGCTGCTCTGGCTAGTTCAACAACTAAAAGATTACAATGTAGAGGCAAGAGAAGTCCCTATCTACTGTGATAGCAGCAGTGCCATTGCCATCACTCAAAATCCAGTCCTCCACACAAGGTGCAAACATGTCGACATTCGACACCATTTCATAAGAGATCACCTTGAAAAGAAGGACATCAAGATGGAGAAAATTCACACAGATATCCAAAGAGCAGACATCTTGACTAAGCCCCTAGCTGAAGAAAGATTCAAGACCCTATGCTACAGCCTAGGACTCCTTGATCCAAGCATATGAAGAGCAAGGCTCACCTGAAGACCTCAGCTGATACAACTGCAGCAGACTAGGAAAATCAGATGAGGTGAATAGACACCCTTATCTTCAGGTAAGTACTTTCCCAATGAAGACAAATAAAGTTGAGGGAAAACACAGAGATATTTAATCAAGGGGGAATACATGATACTTTAAGAATCCTTGATAAAATACTCTACAATCTGCATTGCATAATATATATATATATATATTCAGAAGAATTGAACAAAGTTACTTGGAGCATGTACTCAAGGCAATGTGTGCATATGTATAATAATAAACTATTCTTCATAAAATACTTTATTACTATACATACATACAGTATACTATTGAGTTATACTTGGATGGATTAATTCACCATCCTCACCGACTCAACAGTATGCAAACTGAGTACGGACTTCAAATAACTCTTGCTCAAAATCTATAATTTTATGCATTCCACAAGATAAAGTCTGAATCTCTTTAAATGTGAACCCTTAGATCAAGAATCTCATTGTTGATCTTAAGAAGTAACTTTTCAGAAATTCAGACCTATCAACTCAATAGTATTGTCATCTTTCACTCCACCACCTCATTTCTACCCCTATAAAAGGAGGCAGTCATGGGAATTACCAAGAACACAAATTACTAACTATTATCTTTGTTTCAGGTATGGAGAAAATCGAAAGGAAAGATGGCATGGACATCATTCCTCAACCAAGGACTTGGGTGAAGGAATTGAAGATATGTGCAAACGATGGAGATGATGCAGATCAGCATACTTGGCTAACCCAACATAAGTATGCTTCTGAAAAGTAAAGGAAGGAGAGATGTTCTTGTTGAAAAGTAAAGGAAGGAGAGATGCAGAGGACAGAGTAGCAAACAAGCAGAGCTTCTTCTCCAGGGGGAAGTTCTACATGGAGAGCTTGTTACCAAAGGCTACTTTGTCAAAACCAATCAAGAAGAGCAAGTTCCTGCCTTTCTCTTCACACTCCATTGAAGCACCTTCCAATCTTCTCCCTCTTACAAGAGAGGCGAAGAAATTCAACAAGGACACATCAGATGCTACACCCCATCTGTTGGTGATGGACCATCCGATGGTGAAGACAACCTGAACCAGTGGAATACCATCCAGGCTGACCAGCTACATATTGATTTGATGGTCCCACATGGTTAAGGGGGAAGTGCTGAAAGATCCATCAAACCAGGTTGGATAATCAGACACAGAAGATTTACTCAGCAACCTAAAACTTCTACTCAGCTGATCAGAAGACCAACTCAGCTGACCAGAAGACCTCCGAGAAAATCAGCTGACGTTTCAAGAAAAATCAGAAGACTTCACTCTGCTGATCAGATCACATTTGATCTCAAAATAAAGTCTAATGTTCATCTTTGATCATGTAATTCATTCTAGATTTGCTTCTGAATGTAATTAAGGAATTCGGCCTATATAAGGAATTCAATTTACTTATAGAAAACGGCCTTGAATGATCAATTTTTGCTAAAATTTAGTCACAACGGCTATTTTTGGTAATGATGTCATTAGTACTCGATTACTATTTTGCCAGCGAATCAACATTCGACACATGGCATATTCACCCGGCAAAATTAAAGGAATGAGCTGTAATTGAAGAGGGAAATCTTGGGTACTACTCCACATTAAATCAATTCTGACCGTTGGATTATTGCATAAATCGAGATTTGCTAGAGTATATAAACAACCCTTAAACCATTCCTCAAACCCTTTCGCACACAAAACTCAAACGCACTCAATCACTCTCGTTCTGAACATTCTTTCAAGCTTTCTAAACCTACAAATCAACATTCAGAATGGCAATCATTGAGATTTATGATGAGAAGACCAATATCACAGGCACTCTAGATGCAGCGAAGTGGTCTAAAGAAGGGAAGGTATTCACTGAGAACGCTCTGTTTTACAAGGGCAAGCACACTGATGAGAACAAGGAGATTGTTCTTCGATGTATCAATCTCAAACTCCGTGAATTCCTGGAAGCAGCACCAACCAATGTGTACGAACAAGATGTGCTCGCTTTCTACTCGAATGCAGTGTTCAAAGGCCCATATGTTGAAAGTGTTATGGGTGGACACAAGGTCAAAGTCACTAGGGAAATTCTCAAGGACTTGTTCGACCTACCAAAGGGGAAGGTAAACATCTCTACTTACATTATGGGAAGAGAAAATGAATATATGGAGATATTTACTAGTGGAAGAGTCAAGGCTATTGATGCCTCTGGAGTTAAGAAGTCTCAACTTGATCTCAAGTTTCAGACTTTGATGGACATAGCAGGCAAGATGCTGCTTGGTAACACCTTTAGTCATGATGTTGTTACCACTCTGAAGGTTAGAGTTATGGCTGCAATTTGGGATCAGATTGATGGAGATTGGCAAGGTCTCTTCTTGGACAGAATTGCTCTTGAAGCCAAGAAGGTGACTCTAGATCTGCAATCCAAGGAGTGGAAGGTGACATCCACAGTCAGCTTTGTCAACAAGCTGAGTATCATTCTTCCAGAGATACTCCCAAAGAAGTATAAGATGGGTCCTGCTAAGAAGTTTCACATCTCCAAATATTACTTGAGAAAGGAGGCCCTTGCTGAGGCAGCAAGGTTGAAGGAGGAAAAGAAGAAAAAGATGGCTGAAGCATCCTCCAAAGATGCAACTAAAGAGGCAGAAGAGTCTGCTCATGACTCTGCTGAAGAGGACGAGGAACCTTCCATAGAAGAATATCATCAGAAGGCTGTTGATGATGATAATGATGACAATCAGACTCTTGCACAGAGAAGATATCTGATCAGATCTGGGCTCATCTCCCCATCTGATTCAGATGCCACTCCATTAGCCTCACCTTTGAAGAAGACAGGTACTTCTAACCCCTCAATCACAATTACTCCTTCAAAACTTTCTAAGGGTCAGAAGAGAAAGAAGAACACTTCTTCTTTCACCAAGAAGTCTAAGAAATCTAGGCTCCCTACTCCCATGAGCATAGCCCCAATTTCATCCTTTGACCCTACTGAAGTTGCCAACCCATTTGAACCATCAAACACTGAGACCCAAACCGCTGCTGATACTCACACAGCAGAGGATCAAGCCATGCCCCAAACCACTGCTGATGCTCAAACAGCAGATGACCAAACCCAGAAACTCTCTCAATCCCCTGCTGATATCCAACCAGCAGAGGACCAAGCTCCAGAATCTCAACCATCTACTGATCTTCAAGTAGAAGACGAACCAGACCAGCAGACTCAAACCCCTGCTGATGCACAACCCACTGAAGATCAATCACAACCTCCTACCCAACCCAAATATATCACTCCCCAAAACCCTGCTGATACTCACACAGCAGAGGAACATACCCTATCCACTCAATCACCTATCCACAATACCCCATTTGCACAGACAGACTTGGGACCAGCAGACCTGGCTCCAGCAGGTCCTTCTCATTCTCAGCCTCAGTACAGCATGGTGCACTATCCTATGTGCACAAGGGAGAAGATCAAGAGAATGAAGATAGCTAACTTGCTCAGGTCTACTATACCTGATATTGATGAGGAGTCAATCCAATTTGAGCAAGTACTAAGAGTATGTACTTGGATTGAACTCAGAAGGGATGAAGTTGATGACTTACTTGAAGTCATGGAAGGGATGGGAGGAAAAGCTAACTTCCTCGACTGGGAAATGGAGCAAAAAGAGGTTGCTCAAGTCCAGTCATTTACTCAGCTGCTACCAGCAGAGGCCCTGACCGGGGTATGCAAAAGGATTCTAGGAATCCCCTCTGAAGATCCCTCTGTCCCAGAAGGCTCATCAGATCATCAGGTAGCCGACAAAGCTTTGGTAGATGACTCAGCTGCACCAGCATTGGCAGATGACTCAGCTGCACCAGCACTGGCAGAAGACTCAGCTGCACCAGCTGAAACAGAGGAGATTGAAAAGGAAGTCGTAACCGTACCAGCTCACTCTATGCCTAAAGATGACCTTACTCACTTCATCGGCCAATCAGATAATAAAGGAAGAAGGATCATTACTCATCTGATTGATGCCTCTACCAGCTTCCTGAATGAAGATTACCTATCAGCTGAAGAGAGAGGCAAAGCATTGATAGTAGCTCCAAATGCTCTGCATCCCAAATCACAAGGTACTGCCTCCACCTCTACCCCATTTGTTGATTATACAGCAGACATCTGCTCCCAGGTCAAAACTGCAATAGACTTACACTTTGAGAAAGGCTTAGGCCTGCAGCTTGCAAGATATGTTGAGAAAGTTATTAAGGAGCAGAGGACTCGTCTTCACGACCAAATTGTTGATGTCGAGGACAAGTTTGGAGAGGCACTTCATCAGCAAATAGAGGAGTATTTGCACACTGAGATGAAGAAATCAACTGACAGATCCAAAATGTTTGCTGATCTCTATGCCAATGAGATAACCCGTATGGAAACCACCTACAAGACCAGGATTGAAGATGCTGAAGCAAGAGCCACCGAAGGTCAAGCTCTTCTTAAATCAGCTGCTGAAGAAAATGAGAAATTGCAGATTCAGCTGAAGAAAACAGCAGACAAGCTAGAGTCTCGCTCCACTAAGCTAGAAGTTGCATCTTCTTCAACTTCTCATGCTCAGGTTCTAGAACACAGCATCACTCATCTAACCCAAGTTGGCAAGGTCAATGCCATGGCTCTCAAGCAGACTCTGCATGTGGAAATTTTGAATGCAATGAAGCCTTTTGCGGTTGCACTTGCTGAAGCCAAAAAGGGGAAAGAAGTGTTGATAAAAGCTCTGGAGAAGTCTACTGCACAACAAGCTGTAATGGTAGTATCTCAAGATAAGCTGAATGAAATCTTGGGAGGTTTGAAAAGCAAAATCAAGAACAGACAAGGCAAAGAAGCTGTTCCAGAAGAAACCCAAGGCCCAGCCAAGAGTCTAAAGCTCACTGCCCCTACTGCCCCTATAGAACAAGTTTCTGAAAAGAGGATGACAAGGAAGAGGAAGGCAGATGAGCAATCAAAGGCAGATGAGAAGTCAGCTCTAGCAGAGCCTACTGCAGAAGAGAAAGAGGCTTTAGAGCTGAAGAAAAGAAAGTTGCTTGAAGCTCAAGAACTTAAGCAAAAGAAGCTCAATGATGCGAAGGCAGTCAAGGCCAAGTTTGATAGGAAAGTGGCCAAACTCAGAAAAGCACTTAAGGAGAAAGAAAAGGAAGAAAGTGCCCTGGTAACTAACAGCACATATGTGGATCTATTAGCCCTTCAAGATGAGCTACCAAGATGGTATCCCCTGAAGAAGAAGTGGTAAATCCAACACCATATAGTGAGAAAATTTGGCCCTCTTTCTACCTATGAAGATGAATTTCTTCAGTTCAGTCAGTTCATGAACATTGAAGACCAAGTGTTCTGGACAGAAGTAGTCAAGACAGCCAAGGAACTTGACTGCAGAAATCTAACTCCTGAAGAACCAAAATGGGATGCGCCTACACTAACCTCCGGAAGAACAGACATGATAGAAGTCAAGCGCATCCTGGAGAAAATCTACGAAGAAGAGAATGTTACAGACTTGTAACACATGGAAGATGTTCGAGTTCGTCTGTACCTTGCCTTACGCATCTGAACCAATGAAGACCTGATGAAGACTACTTTAGAAGTTTAAAGAATCTAACTTTAGAAGTTTAAAGAATCTAACACTTGTAATCTGTAAAAGCTCACATATGTTATTCAAGTATTAGTTCTTTTTGCTTACAAGACAAACTCTCATTGTCTTCATCAGAAGCTTCATGTTTTAAAGATTTTATAAACTCTTATCTTATTCATTAAGAGCATTTATCAAGTATAGTTTTGGCTTCATCAAAAAGGGGGAAATTGTTGGGATATAAATTCACCCTAAGCCCTACTTGATGTTAGAATAGTTTTGATGGCCAAAACACTTAGAGTTTATAAATGTAATAGGATCAGCTAACTCTGTATAGAACAGCTTAGACTAGTCTTGTGTAATCAGCTGTATTGATCTCTGCTGATTAGCACAGTATTGGCTTACATGCACCACCTCAAGATGAGAAGAGTAGAAGACATGAAGACTAGAAGATCCTTGAAGACCAGATAAGTAAGGTGCTTGTATACCTACTTATCTGATGGAGTCCAAGTTGAAGATGGCCTAACACAGCACAAAGTATTGCCAGATCAGAAGAGTGTTACTCTTCTGATAACAGAAGACAGAAGACTTAAGGCCAGATGAGTAGCCAGAAGACTAGTAATGAAGATCAGAAGACTAGGAGCTCGTCCAGGACTCGGCTGATTCCAAAGTCATCTTACAATTCAAATGAAGACTTACCATTCTTAGAAGATTGACATGATCCCAGAATTGAAGCAATCAAGCGGCTGGAATCAAGGAATCAACCAAACATGGAAAGATTGCCCCAACGGCTAGTCAACTCCAACGGCTAGTTGCAGCAATCATCCCTATAAATACAAGAGGATGAGGAATCACAAGTACGAAGTCACAACGTGAGAATTCAACAGCTAAACAAGCAAACAAGCATAAAGCCACATTTTATTGAGAGTTCTCCAAGAGCCCAGAAATCCTTAGAACACCTTCTAGCTCTTAAGTGATTTCTCATCCAACCAAAGAACCTGAATCATATTCATATTGTATATTCTTTGATTTAGGCATAGTGGTTAAGCATTTTATAAGCTTGAACCATTAGTTGGATATATTCAAAAACCCCAAAACACCCCACCAAAAGGTTAAGTTTTTGAACCCCTGTAAAAGTGCAAGTGCTTCCAATCACTTGTGGAGACCGTAGTAGTAAGGACTGCTCAGATCTCAAAGTCCTACCCTTGGGACTATAAAGGACAAGCCCTAGTAATTTTTGGTAAATTAAAGGGATTAAATATCACGTTAGGACGTGAGAGTGGACGTACGAACGTATATCCGAACCACTATAAATCTGGTGTCTTTTACATTCTGCACTTTACTTTATTGTTTATTCATATCTTTATATAGTGCATATTGTGTTTTCAAATATCTTCAAATCAGGCAATAACTTTCAAACCAGCATCATCTGAGTATTTTCATTAAGTTAACAAGTTGGTACTTTCAAAAGAAACTAAAGAACGAGTCTAAACAGGCCTACTAACTTCCGCATATAATCTCTTCGTCAGATCACTATAGTCATCTGGACCAGCAGACTTGTAGTCTAGTTGACATAGATATCAGAAGAGGTTCCCAATTCTCTTGAAAAAGTTTTAAAGTCTATTCACCCCTCCCCTCTAGACTTTAATCCCTTTCACTACTCGTTCAGGGACCAACATGAGATTAACTGGCTCTGAAGATGTGGTGCTACCCACATTGGAGGCAAGAATAAGTGGAGTGGAATCTGGTCTTCAAACCATTTCCACTGAAGTCCAGAAAGCTAAAGCCAGTATGGAGTCCATCTCAAAGGAAGTCAAGAAAGAACAGAAATTGCTAAGAGATAATCACAATTCAAATGTTCAAGCTCTTAGGCTGATTGTCAAGCAAGCACTTGGGAAAAAGACAGCCTTGCAGAAGAAAAGAGCAGAGGCACAAAGGTTAGTAATGGTGAAAGTTGCCTCAGAAAAGTTTTCCCAAGAGGTGATGGCCAACATTGCTGAGAGTGCAGTGGTCAACCTCACTGAATTCCTTAAAGCACAACTTGATGCATCTCTGAAAGCAACCATGGAGGAGGTTGTCCAACAAAAAATGAAGCATGTTCTAGCTTTCCTTAGCTTGAGCAGTGACAGAATGCAAAATATACATGATGAGAATGTATATTTGTTGGAAGAGATGAAGTCCCTGAACCAAGCCCAATCCTTAATGGCATCCACAATGAGTGAGCTCAAACCTCAGTGTTTTGATGCTGCCAAAAAGGGGAAAAGGGAAAGAGCAAGGGCAAAAGGTGTCTTGATCATTGGAGGCTCTGATAAGTGAATTGGAGGCTCTGATAAGGGCAAGGACAAAGTTGCTGAAGGGAAAGGAAAAGAACCAGCAGTGCTGAACTTAGAAGATCTTGATGAAGAGGAGCAGTTAGCAATTGCATTGAAAAACTCAATGGCTTCAGCTCAAGAGGAAAGAGTTAGGCTTCAACAAAGACCAGGAGGTGAAGTGTCTAGTTTGGACAAAGATGCTGAAGGTGTCCAAACTAGAGGAAAGATCAAGAAGGCCAAGGGAAACAAAAGGAAAGCTGAGACATTCACTGATTTTTCCAACAGCCTTGATCTACCCCCTGAGTTTAGAATTGAAGAAGATGAGCCTATCTCCAAGAAGGCCAAGAGTGCTGAAAAGGACAAAACTGCTGAAGTATCCAAGACTTCTGAAAAAGACAAGTCTGTTGAGACTAAGTCCACTGAAGGTGCCAAAGCTGCTGAAGATGTGGAAGAGTTGTATGAAGAAGGCTTTGGACCAGGACCAAAGAAGAAGAAAGTTGTGATATTGAATGATCCATCAAAGTTGTTCCATGAAGGGTATGGCAAAGACCCTGAAACTCAACAAAAACTGGTCATGATGAGGGCCCAAGAGAAAATGGACTTGATGGAAGAGGCAAATAGAGCAAGAGACAAGAGAAGGGCTGATTTTCAAAAGCCAAGAAGAAAAAGAGCAACTTACAGCAAGCTAAAGCCACAGCTTTTGATTCCCATGGACACCAAATATCCTCACTTGGATAAATGGGTGCCAATTCAGCTGAATGACTCATGGGAAGAGGCCAAAAGGGAGTTTGTCTATGACTACTATGTCATTGACAGATGGAATGGAAGAGATGTCAACTCCACTTTTGCTGAGTTCATGATAGAGTATCACAGAGAGCTATATCAACAACTCCTTGCAGCTGTTGACATTGCAAGATTTGAACTCACTGCCCCCAAGCCAATCATATACGTGCCTCCAAAGCTAGATGGATGGATAGATCAGAACAAAATTCTCCAAGAGTTTGTTGGAATCCTGAAGCTGAACAGGATGCAACTTGGACCAAAGGGCACTAATCAAGAGGCCATGGATTGAAGAAAAGGGTGTGGGCACAATATGGGATGGTGCCACCTCCTGAAGACAATCTCTGAAATTGGCTAAGTCCTCTTGACCCCTTTCTGCTGATCTGATTGCCTTGAATGCTAATTTTCTGAAATTGGTCATCTATGCTGAAATTTTATCAAGACTGCTGATGTGCTTTGCCCAGATGACTGTTTGCTCTGATACTTAAGGATCAATGCTCTGAAAGACTATCTTATCCAACATTGCTCTAATCATTAGATAGTCTAATTTGTTTTTGCTCTGATATGCTTTTTGCTCTGATACTCAAAGATCTAGTTGTTATTAAGTGATAAGTGTATGCTCTGAATGATGTAATAGTGTTTTAGATTCATGCTCTGATATGTTAACTTCAACTATCAACATGCTTGTAATGAATTTCAAATGAATGATAGTTGAACCTATTTTTAATCAAGAAACATTGTTACAAAAATCTCTCTATGCCTATCCTTGAAACCTATTTGCAACATGAATGGTGAGTACACTAACACATTGTTTTTCAGGAAAATTGACTCTAGTCATGTCTTCTGAAGATAAATGTAATAGGTGTAGTCAAGTCACTTTTCCATAAAATGTATAGGTTTTGGCATCATCAAAAAGGGGGAAATTGTTGGGAATAAAATGAGATGTGTTTTGATTCAATACCAAAACCCCCTGAGACATGCCTAAGTCAAAGATGATTATGTTCTAAGAATGATAGAACATATAGCATAAGGCTAGATGAGAAGCTGAAATGTTAGGCAACTCTTAGTTGAATAGATGCACAATTTGAGGGGGAACATATGCTTTGAAGTCTATCAAGAACAAGTCCCCTCAAGGCTCAAATTCTGGAATAATTGTTAAATCCACTGAAAGACAAGTATGCTGAAGAAATGTTCAGCAGAGTTGTCTCAGCAAAGTTCAACCAGAACAAGTCTTCTGAAGTTTAAGGATCAACTATGCTGAAGAGTTCAAGACAACTATACCCTAAAGATCTTCAAAGAATCATGCTAAGATCACATCCAAAAGAAGCAAAGGGAAAGAGCCAAGTCATCTGAAAAGAGCAAGCCAACTATGCTGGTAAGCAAAGTCTACTGATAGTGATAAGGAGAGTTGTCCACTGATAAGGAATGTTGTCCTTATCATAAAACCAACCTTTAGAAGCCATGTCCATGTTTGAACAAGTGAATCTTGAAGTCAGACATTGGAAAGAGTGCTGCAGAATGAAGACAAAGTCTATACAGTCGTTTATTTCCCAAATGAGGACATGTCACTATCAAGAATCTGTCTTCTAAGTTGAAGAACTCAAAGAAGACATTTATGGACATTTAAGGCTGCCTCTCCAACGGGCAAATCCTTCATTTGTCTATAAATACAGAAGTGTGAAGGCCATTTGAAAGCACCTCAACAGACCTCAACCTTGACAAGAATATCCAACTAATCCAACTACATCAACTATTCTGAAGCTCAAAGCTCATAGAACATTCAAGCTTTCAAAAGACTATCTTAGTCTTCATACACTTCTTCTAAGCTGAACCTTATTGTATATCCATACAAAGCTTAGAGAGATATCCTAATCCTTATACACTGATTTTCATTGTAAAGGATATCTCATTAGTTGGAACCTTACTTCAACCCTTACATCTTTCAAGTGAGAAAGTGAGAAGGTTGTAGTAGTAGAAGTGGTAGGAGCTGACTGTTGAGAGAAGAACAGTTCAGTTCTGAGTTGAGAAGAGGGTACTAGGACTCTAGACATCCTAGGGATCAATTCACCAAGGAGTGGTGTTCTTGATCAAGTGCACCTTGGCACTATAAAACAAGTTAATTCCAAGAGTGAAGGAATTATCCTGTTAAATCAGGGAAAGTGGATGTAGGAGCTTGAGTCTCTGAACCACTATAAACTCTTGTGTTGATTTGCTTTCAAGTACTTTCATACATTCAACACTGCACACAAAACTGATCTTTCAAAGGACAAACATTCTAAGACTGTGCAAAACCAATTTGGACAAGTTCCCTGAAAACTGGATTGATTGACTAAGTGATTTCAGAATTTAAAAGGAGTTTAAACTAAAGGGACAACCACTAATTCCGCACTTATAACTAACTTAGATAGTCATTCAACTAAGTACTCAATAGTACTTAGTAGCTTGGTTATCTTTGAGAAGTTATACATCTTCAACAGAGTTGTCCAAGACAATTTTGCTGAACTCTGGTTTGATCAAAGTTTGAAAAAGATTTGCATACAAGTGTATTCCCCCCCCCCCCCCATACACTTGTTATATACTCCTTTCAGGACCAACATATAGCATAAGGCTAGTTGAGAAGCTGATATGTTAGGCAGCTCTTAAAAGTTACAGATGCACAAGTTGAGGGGGAACATATGCTTTGAAGTACTTACAGATCAAGTCCCCTCAAATGACTCAAGACTAATGTGTCCCAAGTTTGCTGAAAGGACAAGTATGCTGATCAAGAGTGAATGGATTGTGGAACAATCTCTATGAAGATCAAGCATAATAAATGGATCATCTAGACAGAACCTACTAAGGCATCCTTGCTCAGGAGGTTTGTCCCGAAGAGTTGTCTCAGCACACTTGTACCAGAACCATGTCAAGGAGATCCCAACCTTGCTGATATGGTCAAGGACACTAATCCTATGGTATGAATATAAAAGCTCATCAATCATGCATAGAGACATCCATGCAAAGGGAAAGAGCCAAGTCATCTGAAAAGAGCAAGCCAACTTTGCTGATAAGCAAAGTCCACTGATAGTGATAAGCAGAGTTGTCCAAGAGATAAGGAATGTTGTCCTTATCATAGGACTAATCATCAGAAGCCATGTCCATGTCTAAACAAGTGGATCTTGAAGTCAAACATTGGGAAGAGTGCTGCAGAATGAAGACAAAGTGTTAACAGCCGTTTATTTCCCAAATGAGGACATGTCACTATCAAAATTCTGTCTTCCAGATTGAAGAATTCAAGGAAGACATTTATGGACATTTGAGGATGCCTCTCCAACGGGCAAATACTTCATTTGTCTATAAATACAGAAGTGTGAAGACCATTTGAAGGCATCCATCCATTATCTATCCAACTATCCTACAAGCAAGAGTGCTTTCAAGCTTTCAAAGAGACTATCTTAGTCTTCATACACTTCATACACTTCATCTAAGCTGAACTCAATTGTATATCCATACAAAGCTTAGAGAGATATCCTATCCTTATACACTGATCTTCATTGTAAAGGATATCTCATTAGTTGGAACCTTACTTCAACCCTTACACCTTTCAAGTGAGAAAGTGAGAAGGTTGTAGTAGTAGAAGTGGTAGGAGCTGACTGTTGAGAGAAGAACAGTTCAGTTCTGAGTTGAGAAAGGGTACTAGGACTCTAGACATCCTAGGGATCAATTCACCAAGGAGTGGTGTTCTTGATCAAGTGCACATTGGCACTATAAAATAAGTTAATTCCAAGAGTGAAGGAATTATCCTGTTAAATCAGGGAAAGTGGATGTAGGAGCTTGAGTCTCTGAACCACTATAAACTCTTGTGTTGATTTACATTCAAGTACTTACATACATTCAACACTGCACACAAAACTGATCTTTCAAAAGGACATATACTCAAAGACTGTGCAAAACACATTTGGACAAGTTTCCTGAAAACTGGATTGTTTGACTAAGTGATTTCAGAATTTAAAAGGAGTCTAAACTAATTCCGCACATATAACTCCCTTAGATAGTTATTCAACTAAGTATTCAATAGTACTTAGTAGTTTGATTATCTATAAAGAGTTAATCATACCAGCAGAGTTGTTCAGGACAACCTTGCTGAACTCTGGTTTGATCAAAGTTTGAAAAAGATTCCCATACAAGTGTATTCCCCCCCCCCATACACTTGTTATATACTCCTTTCAGGACCAACGGAAGATTATTCAGGATGAATGCATCACTGATCTTCAATACATGAAGGATATCAAAACAAGGATGTATTTGGCTTACAGACTTTGAAGGAGTTCAAGATTGAAGAATTGAAGATGAAGGACAAGCTTAAAAGATAACATTTCTTTACTCATCTTTATTTCTTTATTTTCATATTATGTAATTCTGTAATTATCTGATTTGATTATGAATATGAATATGACATTTTGACTTGATGAACTGTTATGATTGACTATTTAATTAACTACTGATTTATTAACATTTAAGTAATTTTGGCTTCATAAAAAAGGAGGAAATTATTGGGATATGAATTCTAGAAACAAAGTCCTAGTTGATGAGATTAAGTTTTGATGCCAAAAATCAACTTAAAGTTAATAATATATGTGGTTGGAAGTCATCTTAACTAAGTTATCTTTATAAGTCATGAAAACTGAATATATAACTGATCTTATATGATGAATATTGTGAACTGTTAGGAACTAAGCTGATGTTCATATTGTATAGATATCTTATAGAATAAGACTTAGATATACTATTATGTATGTAGTTCAGTTGAAGTATTGATAGGTTTTATATTTGTAAGTTTATACTGTACTGTATTGTATTGTAAATCAGAACAGTTAGATGTCAGAAAACTAGTCCAGATCAGAAGACTAGATTCAAGATCAAAAGACTACAAGACTCAAAAGAATATTGAAGACTAAAAGATATATTCTGAAAAAGCTCAGAACAGAAGTCAGAAGTGTACTAGGAGAAGAGTACATGAAGAACAGTAAAAACTGAGAAGAGTATTTTTACTGTGCTGAGTTCGAAGTTGAAGAATAAGTTTGGAAAACTTATTAAGGCGTAACTTAATATATTTGAAGATATGAAGGCTAACTAAAACAGTTGAAGTTAGTTGGAGAAAGAAGTTACAAAAAGCGGTTAAGAGTTAGTTGGAGTTAGTTTCACAAACTGCTAACTGTCAAACTAAGTTCTATAAATACTATATGATCTTTTACTTGGAAAGACTACTGATTAATTGATATTCTGAAAGAAAAGCATTCAAGAGTTATTCAAGTTTAGAGCATTCAAGAAACTCGTAGAGTTTGAAGAAGATCACAAGAAGAAGAAGCCACAATTTTGAAGAGAAGAATCAAAGGCTACTAAAGAGAAGTTTTACTTTTTAGTTTGTGATTTTGTTTTTGTAAACAAGTGTGCTAGTTACTTGTGTGAATTACTAGTGGATCGAAGATACACTTGGTAGTGTAATCGATAAGATCAAAGTTTTAGTCTTGGGACTTTAAGTCACAAGAAACTCAAGGAGTTAATAAAACATCACGACTGGAGTTGTGAGAGTGGATGTAGATAGTTGTCGAACCACTATAAATCTTATGTTCATTTACTTACTGTTTTATATTCTTATAGTTCTTAAGAATTCGTATAAATAACTTGATTGAGAAATCTTGTTGAGTAGACGAATTACTTCATACCAAGAACAGTAGTATATTGTTTACTGAAGTTAAAGTTCAAAATCAAGAGTTGAGTATAAATTGTAAAGGCTCATATTAAAACTGAAAGTACTGAGTTGACCCGAGTAAGCACAGTACTGTACCAGAACACTAATTCCGCATAATAACTCTGATATTTTAGAAAAAAATTTAAAAGTCTATTCACCCCTCCCCTCTAGACTTTTTGACTAGCTCTAATCTTAACTCAACTTTGGAACCAACATTTTTGTAAACTTGGTTGAAGAGATTTTTATTACTCAATTTGTTCCAAATCAGTTTTCACAAGTTAGTCAATCCCACATTAGTTTTTACACCAAAAATAAAATAACAAATCACAACTCTTATACTCAAAATTCACACTTATTTACCCTTTATGTTTTTTTTTTTTTTTTTACACAATACTCTTACTTTATCACTTTAATAAAGTTGAAAGAACATGTTTTCTTAATTTTTGGAGTACAAAATATCATTGTTTGTGTTTTTAAGATGAACAACATACAAATAGCTGAATCTTTTGTACACATGTTTTACAACTAATATCAATCAATTAATACAATTTCAATTAATGTTTTTTTAAAAAATAATTAAAAAGTTCAAAAAAAGAAAAGAAAACTAACGTTAAAAATACAAGTGCACGTTACACCTATTATTACATTACAAGACTATGGACACAAAAAATCAAGTATTTATTAAATAGTAGTCCTTCTTATAATAAAGTGTGATATATATATTTGGAGGTGACCTTCTCTTTATTTTTATTGCCTTTTTGTCGGGGTAGGTACTAGGTAGCGTTATGGAAGATTTGTGGCCAAGTTTTTGGTTTCATATAAAAGCGTGTATTTTAAATATTTAATAGATAAGATTTTAATGACGATTTCTAATTTAGTCTGTGAGTTTGTGATTTCAAGTTTTTTAATCACTTCTTCATGACAGTTACTTAGCCCCACCAAATTAATTAATTACTGTATTTATTTTTCTAGATTTTCAGCTTTTTTTTTTTTAAGCAAATGAGACTAGCCTTCATTATTGCAATGACAAGTGGGGTTAGTAACTCCATCCACAAAGGTTGGAGGGTCATCCCAACAAACAGAGCCTCCTACAGCACGACAGGCTCTAGCAGGCACCCCTTTTAACGAAATTAACAGAAACCGAATGAAATGTGGTTAACTGATGTCGACATGCTAAGATATAATCCCCGAGTATCGAATTGTAAGGTGTTGAGGAGTTGATGGCATCCACCACCCATTTTGCATCTCCTTCAAAAACAACCGCATCTAAGCCCAATGATTTGGTCCATGAGATGGCCTCAAGAAAGCCCCTGGCTTCTCCCACGTCCACCTCCATCAGATCTTGAAGTAGCATTGTCTTTCCCTTGACAAATAATCCATTTTCATCTCTAATAACAATGCCTACACCAGTTTGCATGGTGTCCATGAAAAAGTTGGCATCCACATTGATCTTTACCTTGCCAATACTAGGTTTGTGCCATGCGGAGTGGTCGCTGGCTGTCTTCTGAACGTGCCAGTTGCTGCTATCCATTCCAGCCAGTAAGCCGCTGAGTAATGCACCGCTTCTACTGGACTTCGACATTGATTGTCCCAGAGCTTCGTGTTCCTTTCTTTCCAGATCTGACATGCTACCATACTGAAATTTGCTGCTACATTCTGAATTGGGCTTTGGCACATAGAAAACAGCAGTTCGGTGAAGCCGTTTACCCGAGGTATTGCGGCCTCAATTTTCGTCCAAAGGCCTGCTGCCACCCAACATCTTTTCGCGTAAATGCACTCGATGAATGTGTGCCAGGTGTTTTCCGATTTTGCTTCACACATTACGCAAAGATCATCCGTCACCACCCTTTTCCGTATTAGATTAGCTTTGTTTGGTAGGATACCTCTACCTGCTCTCCAAAGTAAATCCTTCACTTTCGGTGGTGCTTTGATCGCCCAAATGGAATTCCACTCACCCACAATCGGCTGTGGCGTCGTAGTCGAGTGTTGTGCCGCAATCTTGTAAGCCGATTTCACGGAGTAGAACCCATTCCTCTCCGGATGCCATGTTATAGAGTCCGCGACATCAGCCGGGGGGAGAGTCGTGTTTAATATTCGGTCAACATCATCCGGTAGTAGTTCTTCAATCAGCGGGCGATCCCAAGACCTGGTATCCAGATCAATGAGGGCCGACACACTCAAGTTCTCTAGTTCGTCGATTACAGGGGAATTTACGAAGAAATTGGACCCATCATTGATCCATGGTAAGTGCCAGACTTTAATATCTGCCCTTTTTCCTAATTTACAGCGGGCCCCTAAGCGGATAAGGTCTTGAGCGGCATGTATACTGGACCATGTATAGCTGGGGTTCCATCCAATAGTTGCTGAGAGGAAATCCCCCCTTGGGAAATAACGTGCCTTTAACACCCGACAAACCAGAGAGTCGCCATCGGTTAACAATCGCCAGCCCATTTTCCCAAGGAGTGCAATATTGAACATGTGAAGGTTTCGAAAGCCCCATCCCCCTTCCTCCTTGCCAGTACAAAGCTTGTCCAATTTCATCCAATTAATGCCTTTTGACTCGTCTCTTTTTCCACCCCACCAAAATTTGTTGAGCATAACGTGAAATTCCTCGATGAGGGTCGATGGTAGTAAGAATATCGTCATGCAATAAGTGGGAATTGCTTGAGCAGCTGCCTTTATGAGGATTTCTTTGCCGGCTTTAGATAATTTCCTTTTACGCCAGTTTTGTAGCTTGTGCCATAGACGATCCTTGATGTATTGAAAAATCTCTTTTTTTTTCCTACCAATTAATGAAGGAAGGCCCAGGTATTTACATGTGTTAATAGAATTCTGGAGTCCAAGAGTAGTCTTGACTATGCTCCTCGCACCTTCATCCACGTTTTTGCTGAAAAAGACTCCTGATTTAGCGTAGTTCACAGCTTGGCCCGAGACTCTCTCATATTCGTTCAAGACGTTTCTGAGCCTCGAGGCTTCTTCGCTAGTAGCCTTGCAAAAAAGGAGGTTGTCGTCTGCGAATAATAAGTGTGTTATTTCTGGTGCATTTCGGCAAACCTTTGTGCCATGCAGAAGATGGTTTTGGCACGCTCTATTGATGATCGTTGATAGTCCTTCCGAGCATAGAATAAAGAGATAGGGAGATTATTGGAGTGAATAATCAATCACCCTTGAATCGGTGATGAGAGTATATTATCTATTATATAGAAGAATTACAATAGATGGGTCTGTAAATCATGGAAACCAAATCAAAAGGATAAATACAACAGATGCACAAGAATATCTAGACTAAATACAAAATAAATGGAACTAGTCAACTATTTCCTCTAATACCCCCGTCAAGCGTTGCGTGGGATGTAAACAAACGCAGAGCTTGGACCGAAAAAACTCAAATGTCGGTCGAGAGAAACTCTTCGTAAAAATGTCGGCAATCTGAAGATGAGATGGAACAAACTGAGTGTGAAGTCGTCTAGCAGAGACAAGTTCTCGAACAAAATGACAGTCAATATCAATGTGCTTTGCCCGTTTATGTGCCACAGGATTTTGACTGAGAAAGATAGCACTTTTGTTATCGCATAACAAAAGTGGACGTGGAGAAGGAAGAACCCGAAGATCACGTAACAAACTCGTCAGCCAAACAACCTCTGTAGCAGTATTGGCCATGGCCCGGTACTCAGACTCACAACTCGACCTTGAGACAATGGGTTGTTTCTTTGCACTCCAAGAAACAAGGTTTCCCCCCAAAAAAATGGAATAACCATAAGTGGAGCGGCGTGTCTCCACACAACGTGCCCAATCAGCATCAGAATAACTAACAATACCAGGCTCCGGATGTCGAGTAAAAGACAAACCAAAATGAACAGTGCCTTTGACATAACGCAAAATCCTCTTAACAGCAGTAAAATGATCAACCGTAGGTGAATGAAGAAATTGACTTACTTGATTCACTGCATAGGATAAGCCAGGACAAGTGATAGTCAAGTATTGTAGGGCCCCAACAAGAGATCTATAAAGAGTTGGATCCTCAAAGGGAGCACCACTGCGCACGAGCGATTCTCCAGGAGCCAAAGGAGTAGGGATAGGCTTCGAATCTACAAGCTTCGCTCGATCAAGTACATCAAGAGCATACTTAGCTTGTCCCACAAATAAGCCGTCGGTGGTGTATGAAACCTCCAAACCGAGAAAGTAGTTTAGTTGACCCAGATCCTTGATAGCAAACTCTGTGTGCATTCGAGCAATAAAGCGACGTATCAGAGAAACATCATTTCCAGTGATGATGATGTCGTCCACATAGAGCAGCAGAAAAACAACGGACTTCCGATCATGCAAGTAAAACAGAGACGAGTCGGAACGACTGACACTGAAGCCAAGACTTAGCAAGAAAGTGTTAAAATGCTGAAACCAGGCCAAGGGTGCCTGACGAAGACCGTACAAAGCCTTCTTCAAATGACAGACATGGTCCGAAAAGCGAGGATCCACGAAACCAGGAGGCTGTGACATGAAAACCGTCTTCGCAAGAACACCATTTAAGAAGGCATTCTTCACATCGAGCTGGTGAAGCGACCACTGAAACTGCACGGCAAGAGCTAAGATAACACATACAGTTGCTGCTTTGACCACCGGACTGAACGTGTGATGAAAATCCATACCTGGAATCTGAGTGAAACCCTGAGCCACAAGGCGAGCTTTGTGTCGTTCAATGGATCCATCCGAACGGAACTTCGTGCGAAAGACCCATTTCGACCCAACAATATTCGTATTGGGTGGACGTGATACTAAATCCCAAGTACCATTGGCTCGGAGAGCATCAATTTCCTCTTGCATTGCAGACACCCAGACCGGATACTTAGCTGCGGACTTGAAACCTCGAGGCTCAGGAGTGGCAAGTAATGCCGAGAGCAGGGTTGTACATGCTGAGTCAACGGGATAACGAGGCTTGAAGATACCGGCTTTTGCGCGTGTAATCATAGGATGTGAGGGAGCGGTCTGATCAACGGGCTCGGGTGCAGGGGGTCCAGGCAAGTCGAGAGCAAGAGGCTGCTCAATGATGGGTGTTTCGGTAGGAGCCGGCATTGTAGGTGGCTCGGCAGCAGGTTGCACAGGAGGAGGGGATGGGAACTCATCATCATCGGTAAGAATAGGTCTAGCCAAGGCAGGGTGAGACACGGTTTGTGGCGAAGAAATGTGCTCGAATTCCAAGTCCAGGAAACTTGAAATATCATCCTGAGGCTGCTGAGTAGAAATAGTAGTACCTGAGAAAGGAAAATTATACTCGTCAAATTGAGCATGACGCGTAATAAAAATTCTGGTGGAAGTAGGATCGTAGCACCGAAAACCCTTATGTGCGCTGTTATATCCCAAAAAAATACATGGATGGCTGCGGGGAGCAAGTTTATGTGCAGAGTAGTCCCGTAAGTAAGGAAAGACCCGACACCCAAAGGGCTTAATGTTAGCATAATTCGGGACTTGCCCAAAAACAAATTCAAAGGGAGACTTCTTCTCAAGAACAACAGTCGGAAGACGATTTATCACATATACTGCAGTAGAAAATGCATGAAACCACAGAGAAGGTGGAGTGTGAGCATGAAACATCATGGAAAGCCCGGTTTCCGAAATATGGAGATGCTTTCGCTCAGCACGACCATTCTGCTGTGGGGTATAAGGACAAGACATACGATGAAAAATCCCATGTGAATTCAGAAAATTACGAACACGTACGTTTGTAAACTCAGTACCCCCGTCACTTTGAAACACTCTTATTTTCTTCGAAAATTGCGTACAGGCAAACGTGTGAAAGCGAACAAAAGTATCAAAGAAGTCAGATTTAGCCTTTAACGGAAATATCCAAGTAAATCGAGAAAAATCATCCACAAATGCCACATAATAACGGAAACCATCAGCAGTAGGAATAGGAGCAGGACCCCACAAATCACAATGCACCAAATCAAGTAAAGCAGAGGCACGTTTATCATTCAAACCAAAAGACAATCGTTTACTCTTAGCCAGCTGGCAAGAGGAGCAAAGACCAGGACTAGGTAATAATGAGGTGACCGACAAGTGTCTTAATTTATTTAACATAGAGATAACTGAAAACGGGACATGCCCCAAACGCAAATGCCATAAATCGTAACTTGCTTTCAAAACTTTATTCTGTATAGCAGCAACCAACGCAAAATTCCCCTTCTCAAGAACGTACAAGCCATTCTCACTTCTTCCTGTGGCCAGTATTTCCTTGGTTCCCCGAGTCTGAACAGTAAATGATTTGTCAGAAAAAAACCACATCAACCGGATAATCAGACGTAAGTTTGCTGATGGACAGTAAATTCTTTGTAATATGAGGAACAACCAGGACATCCAATAAATGAACATGCGATGACAATTTTCGAGTGCCAATATGAGAGATGGATAGAGAGTTACCATTACCAACAATAACCTGACCATTACCAGCATAAGGTTCGACCTCATCAAGAGCAGTCGGCTAAGAGTTCATGTGTGCCGAAGCTCCGGAATCCATATACCAATCTGGAGTGTTGGAGACGGTACAGGAGGACTGAAATGCTTGAGCAAGTTGAGCACTGTGGTCTGGAGTGATACTGTTGATGTACTTTGGGCATTTATCGGCATAGTGCTCGCCACGACAAATCTGACACCGAGGTAGACGACGGCCACCAGAGTGCTGGACTCCTCGATTAGAGAAACCTCCACCACGATTGTTGTAACCACCACCCCCGGAATTACCGGAGTAGTTTCCTGATTGCTGTCCATCACGTCGAGGATTATTATTGCGGACTGGATGAGAGGAAAACTGACGCCCAGAGGAGTGATCAGTCTTGGAGGAGTAGAAAGCAGCTTCAGGTGGGGCAGTCACGTCAACAGATTTCAACATTAGTTCATATTGAACAGCCTGGTGAACAAGATCACGAAAGCTCGGCATCGGCGACATAGCCATGCGGGTATCACTGAAACCAAGATATTGAGACCCGAGACCCCGTAGAAACCAGTGACACTTATCTGTCTCCAATACAGGACGACCAATGGAAGAGAGCTGGTCGCAAAGACTCTTAAACTAACGGCCAAAATCAACGACGGAGAGAGCTTCGCGACGGAGACTTAGCAGTTCCGCCCGTAACTGATTCGCACGAGATTCGGAGGAGTGGGCGAACGCGGCCTCAAGAGCGAGCCACGCCGAACGGGAATCACAGCAGCCAACAACCTCGGCCATCGCTTCCTCAGATAAGGTCACGAAAATTACGCCGAGTAGTTTCTGATCGCGGATCTTCCGTGGCGCAAAGGCAGGGTTTGGAGTTTTGACTCCATCATCGGAAGAAATAGTGGATGAGGGACAAACGGATGAATCGTCGATGAGTCCCCTGAGATCGTAACAGTCAAGTAAGGGTTGGAATTGACTGTACCACAAGAGGTACGTAGAGGCAGAGAGGCGGATCGGAACAAGGCTGATCATAGCGGTGATCGGCATCGGATCAGGGGCGGTGGGCACGGCCATTACTGATCGGAGAGAGTTGGTAGCAAGCGTATCGTGAGGGATAAAGGAGAGATCGGCGTGAAAGAGAGAAGACCGAAAATTTTGGGATTAGCGGGAGAGAAAATATTCTAGGGTTTTTAGGTGAAAAAGGCTGATACCATATTGGAGTGAATAATCAATCACCCTTGAATCGGTGATGAGAGTATATTATCTATTACATAGAAGAATTACAATAGATGGGTCCGTAAATCATGGAAACCAAATCAAAAGGATAAATACAATAGATGCACAAGAATATCTAGACTAAATACAAAATCAATGGAACTAGTCAACTATTTCCTCTAATAGAGACAATGGGTCACCTTGACGAAGCCCTCTACTCGGATTAATAGGCCCCACAAGATCTTCGTTTACCATCACCGTGTATGTTACAAAAAAGGGAAGGTATATAATGTAATTTAAAAAAAATAAAAAATTTTATAGTGA
The DNA here is from genome assembly GCA_963675135.1 of Galeopsis tetrahit. Classification (NCBI taxonomy): domain Eukaryota; kingdom Viridiplantae; phylum Streptophyta; class Magnoliopsida; order Lamiales; family Lamiaceae; genus Galeopsis; species Galeopsis tetrahit. The sequence goes on from OY776134.1 coordinate 42,771,653, forward strand.
AAATAAGAGATTATTATATTCTCATAAATTTAAATTCTCAATATTTTTATTAACACCCATATCAACGTTGGGTAGAGTATATATATAAAAGAAACTTAAACCCTAAAACCCCAACCAAATGCTATCTTCTTGTAAAGTATAGATGATAAAGAAAAATGGCAGCTTCAAGATTATTCACTCTTCTACGACCCTCAATTCTCCGTAATTCATGTCAAAATCCGCCCCCCAAATTCAACACGCTTTCCACCTTCCCTGCGGTTCAAGCGCTACGTCTCGTCTTCTCTAGCGCTCGATGGCGATGCAACTTCTGCTCTCGCCACTGCCGAGCCTCTTCCTGCAGTTTCTTCTCACCCATGGCCCGAATGGGTTTCTTTTGTCGACAGATTAAAGTCCAAAGGATACATTACTCAGAGTAGGAGCAGCATTGACGAAGGGTCTGTTGATTACACCGACATGAAGTTCCTTAAGGACGCATCTTTGAGACCGTTTCGACATTTTCAAGTAATGGATCTGTAATATTCATTTAGTTTTCCTTTATGTCCAATATTTTTCTCATCTGATATCTTTCTTTTTCAATTCAGTTTTCACCTATATAGTTTGACCTTTCAAAATATGCAATGTACAGGCCGCTGGAAATGTATTCATGAAGCTTTGTCTGACAGCGAATACATCATTGTTGAAGCGACATTAATCTTCTATGGTTAATTAATCTGGAATTCTAAATCTAATAGATCTTGGGTACTGGAATATGTGCTCTAATTTATTATAGATTCTAGAAAAGAATTTAATAAATTGTGATTTTTTTATTTGTAAATTAGATAGATACGTTCAAATATATATATTACTAATTAATCTGAAACTCAGTATAACTTCTAGATTAACCATGATATTATTACTAATATATCTATGGTTCATCTTTGAGCATTTTCTCTTTTCTTTTGAAGGGATGTTTCCAAAATCTATTAACAACAAACTCTATTAACAGTTTAGAAGTATTTATTAGAAGCTAAAGTTAAAGCCGTGAGAGGTGAGAGGTGAGAGGTGATGAGAGGTGAGAGGTGAGAGGTGAGAGGGCAGCTTAAAAAAAAGTGATTATATCCTCTTATGTCCTCTCCAATTGTTTAAAAGCAAACACTCGCTTTTTAATTAATATTTTCTAAGTAATAACAATTTCTATTTAATCGATTTCATCTTTCAACATTTTCTATTTAATTATTTCATTTACATGCCCTTTTATGTTTTCTCACGCTGTTGCAGTACTGATATGCTCCCCATCAAATTAGTTCAGGAAGTTTGTTGGCCATTTAAAATGGAGGGGGTTTCGAGACATTCAAAACAAAAGTGCAGATAGAGTTTGGACAGGTATATCTCTATGTAAATATATCGAATTTTTAGATAACGAATTTAGGATACACATTGTAAAGTCTATATAATAGCTTATCTTTTAATATGACAAAGTATAAAATCAGTAGGTTGGTTGTAATAATTTCTTCAATTCTGCTTTTGTATCATTGTATACTATCTCTATGAGAGAAGAACTTAAGAAGTACGGAGGAGTAGCTAGAAATAAATTATTTACTACCGTTTATAATGAATATGCTCTATAGTAAGGGTTATGCTCTATAGTAAGGGTATAATATTTAATTTACTCAATTAATTTTTTCAAAAGAAAAGTTTAATAAATATGTAACAAATTGAATGAATTTTAATTTATTCATACATTGTTTTAAATATTACTGTTTTAAATATTACAGTATCAAATTTAATGTTGGTTCTCTGCCCTTAATGGTGGTTCTTTTCAAACATCTTCACCAAAATTCGGCAAAAAAGTTTTGAATTGACAGTTGGCGTCTTGGCGAGGATTAGTAGTTCTCCCTATTGTTTTTTTTTTTCAATGTCATTTAATGTCTTTACGAGTAGTTTCTTCTACCGAAATCTTTGATCAGTTGTAGTTCATACGCAATTTCTTTTTCAACAAGAATATATTTTTCTATAAATTAATGTAGAATTATTATCGTATGTCAAATTTGGAAAGGAAAAAGAGTCATATAAGTCATAATCTTATATATGAGATCAACTAAGTTCTTGAACTTTTGTTTTACCTCTATAATAAAATTAAACAAATCACACCCTTTCATCATACCTAAAATTTGAATGATGTCATCTCAAGTTGGTGCTTGCATTATTTGGTAAATGGACTGAGATTTTGTTCAAGCTGATCAAGTGATGGATTGCATTATATTATAAAAAATAGAAACGGGAAGAAGAAGAATACGTTGAAATAATGGTTTGTGTACACATATGTGAGTCAATTGAAACATTAATAGCCATGCCATTTTTTTTATTTTATTTTAAGGTTATGTTATTTAAATTTTGAACTTAAAAGAAAAATCTTCTACTCGACGAGTCAATTAATATTTTCTAGAATTTGTGAAGGCTCTTTGAAAAATCCAAATTGTACTTCCCAATGAAGGTAATCAAAATTTTCTTCTACCCTCTTAATTTGTTTCAAATACTTTTTCGGTTTTTCGAGTTTTTGTTTCTTAATATGTGCATCTTCTATGTCTTAAGATATGTGTTTATCTTGGTCAAGCAGGTTTCACGGTCAAAATTCATACTCCAATGGTGTATGGTAGGCTCAAGATTCTTGATAGATGAATTTTTTATTTTGAATCGTTTTTATACGACATACTTCTACGTTTTTTTTAGATAACACATACGTCGTTGTTCAATAAGAAGTTGGGCTTTCATGTTTTATTCAGCTGTTCCGATTAAAGAACCTGGGCGTGTGGATTACATATTCATGATCTTTGGATTTGATTGTTGTTAATAGATAGAATTTGTCTATGCATTCAATCTCGACGATTATATTGGTATTGTTGGGAATTAATTTCTCAATTTGCTGATAAAGTTACTCCAATACTCCTCATTTTGATTGTAGGCTTGTGGTATTTGCAACAATAAGAGTCTTCTGCAGTTGGATTCTAGCTTTTGAGTAAAAGCTCCAGTGCATTATGGTACAAGAATGTGGTTTGTTTCAGTCAGTTATTGGATCCGCTTTCAAGTTTACATTTATTCTTTTTTAGATTTTTAAATTAATATTTTAAATGCAATTTCAGAAGATTTACGCTTTGTTGGTTATTCGCTACAGTACATTTTTATCATTAGTTTCGACCACTTTCTTTGTTCTTATGAGCATTTGTTGATACAGTGTTTTCAATCTTTCTCATCAGATTCGGGGTTACTAACGATGTTAGGATACTACATTTTCAATGGTTTAGTTTTACTGTTTACTATATCTTCATTTTTTGTCAAGATGGGCTATCACTTTTGTTTTAATACTTTTTTAGGCTTCTCGCTATATTAAAAAAAAAATTACAGCAATTAAACTTCAAATATATATATATATATATATATATATATATATTGGCTGCATAAAAGGAAAAGCAAAATCGAATTTGGGTTCACTATTATGATATGTGATCGAAGACAATAATATACCTACACTTGCAAAAAAAGAATTTTACAACAACGAGTGTAGATATTAAAACTTAAGAAATGATAATGGTTGTTATTGTGCAAGAATGTATTGATAATAACAAAGAACAGTCTCCTACATATAATTTTTTTTCTTTTCTTAATTTTCTTCGGTCAATAGCTTACTCCATTCAAAATAGAAATTGATTTATCAATTAATTTAACCACTCCATTCAGAAGTGTGTTGACTTTGATAAAAATTGGAGTAGGATGGATAATACAATGTGAAACATTGAGTATTTTTTTAGAATTTGTAGGCCCCATTTGGTAGCTAGACACAATATCCTTCTTAAACGCCCGATAAATAATTTAATGGGCTTTAGTAACAGATTATTATTTATTATGGGCCCATTTGGTAGGCCTGATTAGGCCAGATTAGTCACAGATTAAGACCTTATCTGAGCTTTTCTAATGTTTGGTGGCTATCTTACAGGCCCACAATTAGACTCAAGCCCGATACTAAATGACGATAAATATGTGTTTTCAATCTTGACAAAAAGCAGCGATTAGATATCATGGCCAAACTTACTTTTCGATATTACTCACTTTGACCAAAATGCCCTTCCATATTTAAAGTAACCCCTAACAATTTTTCCTCATTTGCTTTATTTTCGTATCTGTGCCTCCTACTCTCTCCAACACAGGCGATTTTTTAGGGTTTTCTTTCTTTCGTCTGTTTCATTTTCATGGGAATGGTGTATCTTCACGATTTCAACTCAAAACTCACTCGTATGATAGCTACGAAAGCGATTACGGCGTGTAGCATTCCCGACGATGAACCGAACCACCGGTCAATGAAGACGAGTACTGTGGAGAAACAGATGGACAATTTTTATTTTTTTTAGCGATGAACATTTGAGTGCTAGAGCTGTGAAGGCGAAAACAGAGAGAAATCAAAGAACCCTCTTCTCCTGAAGAAATTACCAAAAAATATGGTCTTGAAGCCTTTGGAAGGTGCCCCTTCATTTTGAATTTAGGGATTTGTGTTTCTATTTTTGTGTTCTTGAGAAGAGATACTCCGTATTAAAGAAAATGGAATTTACATAATTATTATTTTATTTTGTAATAATAATTATGCAGAAGAAAAGGGAAATCAAGAACCCCCTTCTTGATTCTTGAAATGCATACATTTTCTTTTATTTTGGAAAGTGCCCTTCTACAGTTTATTTTTCCTGATAATGACACTTTTGGAACTTTAATTTGTTGTGAAGGACTGCATACTCGTATTTGGTTCTCCGATCTGTAGTTATTTCGCTGTATCAAAATTTCCGATCTACCTTGCGATATTGCTCATATTTGGGTTGTCTATTTGTGGCCCGACAATGTATCGATGGAATACTTGGATTCTTGAAATGTATCGTTCGTTGAAAGGTTCTGAAATGGCTACCGGAGAGACATGGTCGACGATGGAAGAACTCGAAGGAGCACAGAGTGTGAAGACGAATATGTGTTGAATGTTCCAGAATCAAAGCGTATTCATGAGGATATAGTTGGTAATTTTTATTATTATTGGGGACAAGGGTGTAAATAGAGGGGTTGGAAGTGCCGAATGGTATACCCTAATCTCACCTCCACTATGTGTATATCAAACAACATAATAAATAATAATCTGTTACTAAAGCCCATTAAATTATTTATCGGGCGTTTAAGAAGGATATTGTGTCTAGCTACCAAATGGGGCCTATGTTGTTTGATATACACATAGTGGAGGTGAGATTAGGGTATACCATTCGGCACTTCCAACCCCTCTATTTACACCCTTGTCCCCAATAATAATAAAAATTACCAACTATATCCTCATGAATACGCTTTGATTCTGGAACATTCAACACATATTCGTCTTCACACTCTGTGCTCCTTCGAGTTCTTCCATCGTCGACCATGTCTCTCCGGTAGCCATTTCAGAACCTTTCAACGAACGATACATTTCAAGAATCCAAGTATTCCATCGATACATTGTCGGGCCACAAATAGACAACCCAAATATGAGCAATATCGCAAGGTAGATCGGAAATTTTGATACAGCGAAATAACTACAGATCGGAGAACCAAATACGAGTATGCAGTCCTTCACAACAAATTAAAGTTCCAAAAGTGTCATTATCAGGAAAAATAAACTGTAGAAGGGCACTTTCCAAAATAAAAGAAAATGTATGCATTTCAAGAATCAAGAAGGGGGTTCTTGATTTCCCTTTTCTTCTGCATAATTATTATTACAAAATAAAATAATAATTATGTAAATTCCATTTTCTTTAATACGGAGTATCTCTTCTCAAGAACACAAAAATAGAAACACAAATCCCTAAATTCAAAATGAAGGGGCACCTTCCAAAGGCTTCAAGACCATATTTTTTGGTAATTTCTTCAGGAGAAGAGGGTTCTTTGATTTCTCTCTGTTTTCGCCTTCACAGCTCTAGCACTCAAATGTTCATCGCTAAAAAAAAAAAAATTGTCCATCTGTTTCTCCACAGTACTCGTCTTCATTGACCGGTGGTTCGGTTCATCGTCGGGAATGCTACACGCCGTAATCGCTTTCGTAGCTATCATACGAGTGAGTTTTGAGTTGAAATCGTGAAGATACACCATTCCCATGAAAATGAAACAGACGAAAGAAAGAAAACCCTAAAAAATCGCCTGTGTTGGAGAGAGTAGGAGGCACAGATACGAAAATAAAGCAAATGAGGAAAAATTGTTAGGGGTTACTTTAAATATGGAAGGGCATTTTGGTCAAAGTGAGTAATATCGAAAAGTAAGTTTGGCCATGATATCTAATCGCTGCTTTTTGTCAAGATTGAAAACACATATTTATCGTCATTTAGTATCGGGCTTGAGTCTAATTGTGGGCCTGTAAGATAGCCACCAAACATTAGAAAAGCTCAGATAAGGAAGGTCTTAATCTGGCCTAATCAGGCCTACCAAATGGGCCCGTATATGATAAAAATAAGATAACATAAAATAAATACTTAAACACCTTAATAATGGAGTACATATTAGGATAATAATTTTAAAATAATGAGTATTACTTTTATAAATTAATTTTATTGTGTATTGATTACTATTCATATTTCAATTATTTGTGAGTTGAAAAAGATCTCTGATTCATCTTTAATAATTAAAAAAAAAACGAATATATTTTGCGTAATAATACTCAAAGTTATAATAAGATTTATTCATATTCCTTACATAATGTGGTTATTTTCACATGTCTTATTACGATGTCTTTTAATAATTTATACACTTTAAAATAGTAATTTCGAAATAAAATTTATTCTTAGGCCCCGATGTCATAGATAAGGGGTAGATAATAGCTCAATCTATGTTAGTCAGTCGTTTGATATGTATTAGACGGCCCGCGAGAATTAACTGGGCCCGCCCCTATTCACTGTTTCGATAAGATATTTTGTCCAACAAAATATGTGCGATTTGGAGGCGGGGCATTAATGCGGTCCACGATTGAATTACCATTTGTCCAAAATGCCCCTGTGTTAAAAATTGAGTCAATTTCTTTAATTTATATTATAAAAATTAGTTTTAACAGCAACATAATTTACGTATTTTCTGTAACAATATTAATATTAATAGTAGTAATATTCATAATACTAGTATATATAAAAGAAACTTAAACCCTAAAACCCCAACCAAATGCTATCTTCTTGTAAAGTATAGATGATAAAGAAAAATGGCAGCTTCAAGATTATTCACTCTTCTACGACCCTCAATTCTCCGTAATTCATGTCAAAATCCGCCCCCCAAATTCAACACCATACGCTTTCCACCTTCCCTGCGGTTCAAGCGCTACGTCTCGTCTTCTCTAGCGCTCGATGCCGATGCAACTTCTGCTCTCGCCACTGCCGAGCCTCTTCCTGCAGTTTCTTCTCACCCATGGCCCGAATGGGTTTCTTTTGTCGACAGATTAAAGTCCAAAGGATACATTACTCAGAGTAGGAGCAGCGCTGATGAAGGGTCTGTTGATTACACCAACATGAAGTTCCTTAAGGACGCATCTTTGAACTTTGCACGTGACCGTTTCGACATTTTCAAGTATTTACAGTTTTCTATTGTGTTTTAGTTTTATCTGATTTTGTTGAAATGACTGCATATTGCGCATACACATTGAATATTTCTGAGTAGTGTTTTGGTTATTTAGATGATATGTACCTTGGGTCCCCAAGTGACTTTTAAAAATCAAAATTTGAAATCATGTGTGTGTGTAATGGGTTTTTGAGCAGGGGAATTTATATGTCAAATCAATGTGTAAGAGTGAATGATACATATATTATTTTTGAGTATGATTGAAATGAGTGCATATGTGTATTGTAATTTAAATACATTAAATTGCAAGGATAAAGAGTTGATTGCATTGAAAAATGTCATAGTAGGTTTACAGGTGAGGGGTGTTGTAGGGGGTTTTTCAAAACCGGTTAATCTAGAGGTAGAACAGGTTTAAAAATCCAAAACCAGGTTTACAAAACCCAAAGTAAACATTGTCTAATTTATTTCGAGTGTGGATTGATTGAGTTGGTTTCTGATATGTACTAGTGTATTTGATTTTTTCCCCATTTTTTAGCATTATAGAGGGGAGAAACTTGGGATGCTAATTAAGCCTTAATTTATGTGGACCTATCAAAATTTGAGGAAAATTTTGGGGTAACGTATTTGAAAATAGGAAGTTCCATGTTTTTGCTTGTTGATATTGATGCTACAATCCTGCATTGGATAAAGTAAGTTGATGTCTATGATTCAAGATCTATTTAACTTTTGTTGCAGGTCATTGTCCCCTCAAGACATTCAAACAATTGTAGAGAAAGGTTGTCCTGGTCTTTTCAGAAAAGCAGTTAACTCTGCTAAAAGGTTAAGAGCACATCTAGAACTTGATGAAGGAGAGGTATTTTTGTCTTTGTATTATATACTCCAATTTAGGCAAAATAGTTTTTTATTTTTGTAAGTTACCCTATTTCGATTTTAAGTCCTGTTGCCATGAATTGAAAATAGTCTTGTAACTTTCTTTTTTTTTTTTGACACATTTTGGTCCGGTGACCAGCTGTAAGAGGTGAAATGTCCCGGTTGACAAATCAGACTCTGCTGCGTTAGCTTCAATCGGATGTTTCACCCCTTACAGCCAGTTACCGGACCAAAATGTCAAAAATCGAAAGCTACAAGAGTAACATGACTATTCTCAATTCGTGAAAGTCGATAGGACTTGAACCAAAATAGGGACAACTTACATGACTAGAAAATTATTTTGCTTACAATTTATTTGACAATGGGGGAAGAGATACACATTTTATTTCATATTTGGTTTGCTAAATCTTAGGTTTGCAGTTCCTGTACTCTCCGCGAGTCATGCGATAGAGCCTATGTTATGCTGGGTGAATCTGAAGATGGTGCTCGTACAGTAGATGTAGTTCGTATCTTATTACTATATGCATTGGATCCACTTGTTATTTCTGGAGAAAGTAAACCTCCAGGTAGGGAGTTCATTGAATCATCTGCAAGGAAGTTGCTGTTGGAATTGGTTGAATTTGGAGAGAGTCCTCCTGACCCTAATCTTCCAAAGCCTGCTTCCATAACTGCTCAAAGAAAGAAGCAGCCCGTTGACTTCACTGGTCAAAGAAAGAAGCAGTCGGTTGACTTTTCAGATAATCACAGCTCAAATAATATTGAAATGAAGCCGGGAGATTGGATGTGTACCAAGTAAGGAGAAAAAATGTTGTGAATTTTACTTCTTTCTTAATTTTGCTTTGGAGGACCTATAGTTTACTTTCTGGTGCCTTAGTTGTGTTGATGAATACATTGGTTGGTGTTTTGGAGATTTTCTTGTTTCACATGTTAGTCCATCTCACTTGGTTTTAAAAACAATGAAAGAAGAAGATTTGAAATTGAAAGGCTGGGTAGGTTGCTTAGATGGGAAGATTCAATATTACAATAATTTGACAGTTGACACCGGCAAATGATATCTTATTCACCCTGTTACTTATTAGTTGAACTGTATCACTGTATGAATCGATTGTACCTTTTCTTTTTAAAAGATCAACATATCATACTCTTGCTTGAGAACTGGTTGGCATTTTCTTGCTTTTTTTTGTTCTGTATGCTGCGTAGTCGTTTCTCATGTTTATTGTAGTTAGTTGTTGATATGACGAGCTTAGGCCTTTGTGAGTTGGGTGGGGGATGGGGAAATAAAAAGAAGTGATTTGATAATAATGTCCTAGTTTCTTCTTTACATTGAAGATTTTCCCATTCATTGTGGCAGAAAAGCAGCATCATGAATGTATTAGTAATATTAATGCCAAACATGGTTATCAGGAATTCTATTTAAAACTAATGGGTTCTAAACATAAACTCTTAAAATCAGGATTATGTGAGTCTTGTTGGTCTCTATATATCATTGCCCCTTGTGATCCACAGTGAAGGACACAAGTAAATACCACAAAAAAAAAAAAAAAAAAAGGAGTAGGGATAACTATGAAGCACTGAGCTTGTTTCATTTTGCAAATTTTATATGGAAGTATTTATGTTACCCATCATTACAAGTTTATGATTACATTTACCTTAATTTACCCCACCAAATTCTTCTTCACCGATCTTTTAGGACATGTAGTAATGCCAATTATAACATCATTGTGCACATCCTATTTTTGCAGGTGCAATTTTATGAACTTTGCCAGAAATGTAGAATGTCTAAAGTGCAAAGCAGGGAGACCCAGTAGTCCATCTATTGGTGGAGCTGCAATGAAAAAGGGAGATTGGAACTGCTCTAAGTAAGCTCAATAACTTTCTGCTGCTGTGGTCGTTTGCGATACATGTTGATGATTTTGTGCATGCTTGGTAGAACTTGTAAAATTTATGTCTATTTTCGCAATGGACTTTTAGAAAAAGTGCTTCTAATTCTACTTCTAGTGTACATCACTTTTGTAATAATCTTTCTCTTTGTCTCTGTCCCTCCTTTTCCTAGGAATATTAAGCTCTCAAAAGAAATCATATTTGATCATCTAAGTTCTGTTTGTGTTATCACTAAATGATTGAAAATAGAAACTGAAAGGAATAACTTTCGCGGCCCAGAATAAAAAAACAAGAGTCTGGACCATTAAATATCTTGCATCTATAAGACATCTGTCGTAGCTCGTAACATAGATAATAAATAAATAAATAGGAGTTTAAAAAAGTGCACTGTGAATTAGAATAGTTTTTCCTTCAGAGAATGGCAAGATGCGCCCTCACACCTGGTGCATTGGTTAAGTTTTACTTTTTAATTTGAAGCTTGACTTTATATTTTGCTTGCTGTGATGAAATACATGTTGGCTAGTCTACAGAGTTATCTGTTCCATATATTATAGATGTCTCGTGACTTAAAATAGTTGTTCATGAGAATGATTGTGTGCCTCATGCAGTGATCTTCCTTAGTACAGTTTGTTTGGATGTCATGTTCAATTTTGTCCTTTTCCGCATAAAGTCCTCAAAATACACATTCAAATATTGACGAAAAAACTAACTGCACTTAACTTGCAGTTCAAATGTGATATATCTTCTTGTTATCTGACCTCATAATTTTACTTCTATTTGTAGTCTGTTGAAGGTTCTACTTTTTGTCATTACCCCTGAGTCTCTTGTACTTGTTTAGACTGTTGACAACAATGTGAAATTTTGTGAACTCCATCCTTCCACAGATTTATTTTCTACGTGCCCTTGCTGATAAGTTGTTTTCTGTCTGCTGGATATCTACAAATTAAACAATAAATGGATCTTTTACTAACGTAACTTGTTGCAATTACATCAGTTGATTGATGAACATTCTATACTCTTATCAGTTTGTTTTATGTTTTAAAAACCAGGTTTTGGATTTACAAACTCGGTTCTACCTCAGGATTTTGAAATCCAGTTTTATTAAACCACCACTACAACACCTATAGACCTACTACTGTCACACTTTTCAATACATTCAATTCTCTCCCCTTACACTTTAATATATTTAAATCGTAACCCATATCAAGTTATTAACCAATCATCACAATCAGATACAACAATATTATAATAATAATAATAATACAACATCATTCACTCTTCCACATTGATTTGACATAAAAGTTAATCTCACCCTACTCAAAATCCAAAAACGAACATGCACATTACTATTAATCAGGATTTCAAAATCTTATAGATTTCAAAAACCAGTTTTTAAAGACCGCCTAAAAAACCCAAACAAACATCACCTTATTTTAAGTTTCGAAATTATGTTACTTTTACCTTAATTTACTCCACCGAATTCTTCTGCACTAATCTTTTAGGATATGTAGTAATGCCAATTATAACATCATCGTGCACATCCTATTTTTGCAGGTGCAATTATATTAACTTTGCCAGAAATGCAGAATGTCTAAAGTGCAATGAAGAGAAACCCAGGAGTGCATCTGCTGGTGGAGTTGAAATGAAAAAGGGAGATTGGAACTGTTCAAAGTAAGCTCAATATCTTTCTGCTGCTGTACACATATCGGATTCATGCTGATGATTTTGTGCATACTTGGTAGAACTTCTAAAATTTATGTCTATTTTTGCAATGTGCTTTTGGAAAAGTGCTTATAATTTCTGGTAAGTGTTCGATAAAAATGCACCTTAATATCCATCCACACGAAGTGCAAAAAATCCTTTCACCTTTTTTTGGAGAAGTCTCTTATTTCAAGGTCATTTAAATATAACCACCAAACGTTGACCATTTTTGCAAATGGACTTTTATGTCTAGAAGTCCATTTGAAATGGGTTACAAGTAAGGGCTCCAATTTGCTTAGTGCTTACACTGTTCTCATTTTAACCTATTGATATGACAAGTTCAATCTAGCAGATATGTCTTTTTTTTATATATATTATACTTTGAGGTTAGTCAACTGGTGATTTTGTGTGTATTTCCCTGGGTATGTGCCAGAAACAGGAAGACTAGAAAGTAATCCAGTGAAAAATGTTTCTGCTTCTTTGGTATGAAGATTTTATAAAAGTCAAAGAAGGTCCTTGATAGATGATGTTAATGAGCATGCTATCTCAATAAAAAAAAAATTCAATAGTAAAAATCTCAGTTTTCAGAGTGCGAATTAGTGGGACTTCTGTATAGAGTTTAAGGCCATGTTTGTTTTGCCATTTAGGTGTACAAAGGAAGTCTGGTTATTAAAAATGTGAGATTTTACTTTATGTTAAATCAATGTTAATAGTGATTGATGTCATATTATATTGAAATTTGAAAATTGTGAAATGAGTATGAGATTATGCATTGGGAAGAGTAGAGTGGGTGGGTTATTTTAAAGTGTGTAAAGCGTGTATTGTGAAGAATAATAATAGGTTTGTGGGTCTTTTTTTGTGAGATTTGAGTTCCAGATTTTAAAAACAAACATAGCTTAAAAATAAGTAGCTTGATGGATTGAAAAGTTAGTGAAGAACTTTTGGCAGCACTACTTGGGGCAATCGAGACATCATATAGATTTCAACAAAATAAATTTATGGATTAGAATTAAAATAAGTAAAAGGGGATGAGGCGCTAAAAGCTAACTATCAGAGAAAACCTATTACAGTATTTTACTGAGTTACCTTGCCGATGTGCATTTTAGGTGCTAGTCTTTGAATGTTTTTTTTTTATTCTGGTTGTTAAATGTTCTATTTGTTGTGTTGTTCAGCTGTTCGGGTTTGAACTATGCAAATAACAGGCAGTGTTTCCACTGTCAAGCGCCACGTCCTCCGAGGGAACTAAAGCCTGGTGATTGGGAATGCCCTGAGTAAGTCCTGTTACACACCTTTCAAATACATTTTGCCTTGAAAAAATATATTATGGATTCTTTTACTTTCAATTTTTTTTAATTTATTAGAATTAGGCCCCCCTGTTCTTTCATATGTAAAAATTGAGTCCTTGTGCATGTTCCTCGTGGAACCATGTTACAAGAACCTGATTCTCACAAAACTGAAACTACATGGACCAATTCAAACAAAATTGAGTGTACATTACCTAGTATTCACAAAATTGAGTAACACTATGGTGCACTAGTTGCACGGTACAACTGGTGCAATTTTGACCCAATTTCAACCAGATTTTTTTTTCATGGATCATTAGAAAAATATCAGCTCATATGATGAAAAGTATTAGTTGTATGTTGAGAAAATACTAATACCGTTCGGCCTAAAAACAATGAAAGAGGCTTGTGAGGTGGTCTAATGTAAGAGACGGAGCTCCACTTTTGAATTTAGATCTTACTTTGCTTTAAAATAAGTCTCTGTTAGGCTTATAAGCCCACACTTCCTATAATATACTAATGGGATGGGAACCCATTTCAAGTATAAGATTGTTTCATATAAGTTTTTGTCAGAAAATAATACTGTACTTTCTTTCACATGATTTTTTTTTCATATGAACTTATATTCTCATTATATGTTTCACTTTTCTTTTTGTGAATGAAACTTTGGTTAAAGTTGCACTAGTTGCAAGTTTTTGCCATTCAGTATATACACATATTGAAAGTAATTCTTGGTATTTTATTAACAAGGGTGTTGTTCCCTACTTGCAGCTGTGATTTCTTGAACTTTAGTCGGAATTCAGTGTGCAGACGATGCAATCATAATCGCCCCCAAGAGTCTGGAGCCCAAGAGACTTGGAAGAAGCATTATTAACTTGCATAAATTCAAGTTTCTAATGCCTATGAAATTAAATTTAGCAGTGTAGTGAGATCATAACAGATTTTTTGAAGATAAACTGTATTCTTAAGAAGGAAGAATAATGGTGTATTTATTTATTTATTTGAATTGTTTCTCAGATTAAAAAGTATTTCAAATTTTAAAGAGTTCATTTTTTATTACCTTATATAACACGTATATTAAAATAAATTAAATATAAGCAATGGTTGTAATTTAGTTTATTGGTTAATTCTTATTTAGCACTCACCCGAGTTTGAAGAAAATGGCTGAGTGTTTTTCAAATTCTTTCTTACATCACTCACGAGATCTTGTTGACTATATCAGTTTCAAAAGCAAGTTTTAATGTATTTTTAACTCATGCTGCCATGGAAGAATTGGGTACAAGTGAATGTATTGCAAATCATAATGATAATTTTGAATTGAGAAAATTGCAGATTTGGTCCCATTAACCATGGGTTGGTTGGGTTTTGGTCCCATTGTATTTGGATTTAGTCTCATACGATATAAATCTTGCAAACTTGGTCCCATACGATATAAATCTTGCAAACTTGGTCCCATACGATATAAATTTTGCAAATATGGTCCCATACGAAATAAATCTTGCAAATTTAGTCTCATATGAAATAAATCTTACAAACTTGGTCCCAAACATTACAAAAAATGCAAAATTGGTCCCAAACATTACAAAAATTGCAAAATTGGTCCCAAACATTACCAAAAAAATGCAAAATTAGTCCAAAAAGTGAAAAAAAAAACTCATTAATTAATAATTATTATTCAAATTATATAATAATGAACTATTAATTAATATATAATAACATTTATATAATAATAAATATATAAAATCTAAATAGACTTTATAATATTTAAATTTTATAAAAAATACGAAATAGACTTTATAATATTAATAAATATATAAAATTTAAATAAACTTGAAAATTTATATAATAATCAATATTAATTTATATAATAATCAATATATTACTAATAACTTAACATATGAGATACATACATTTTATTTAAAATTAATTATTATTTATTTTATTTTTCTTCTCTTATGTATTCTAATAAATTTGTATTGTAAGTTTAATTTATTTTTTTTTAATTCTACTATATGATTTTTATTTAATAAATAAAAAAAAGTAAGTGTTTGTAACTATTGAAAATTTTGATAAATTACCCATCGCCCTTATTTAAATATCAATAGGAAGGGTTAGAGTTATTATTAATTTATCATCACTAGCTATAATCATTTTGTCGACGTGTAATTTAATTATTAATGTAGTTATTAATTTGATATTTATTCATTTAGGAAGACATGTCTCAATTATTGTATTGACAAGTTTGATATAACTTCCATTATTATTATTATTTCTAAATTTTACATTTAAAAAAGCATACATTGATGAGAAAATTAAGTTATACTTTAATTTAATAAAATTTTAAAAAAAATACAAATTTGATCTCAAAAGTGAAAAAAAAAACACATTAATTAATTATTATTCAAATTAATATAATAATTAACTATTAAGTATATAATAATCAATATTAATAAATAAATAAAATCTAATCAATCTAAATTTTATAAAAAAGAGTATAACTTAATTTTCTCTGTATACTTTTTTAAATGTAAAATTTATAAAAAATAATAATAATAAAAGTTATATCAAACTTGTCAATACAATAATTGAGACATGTATTCATCAATGAATACATATCAAATTAATAACTACATTAATAATTAAATTACAACAAAATGATTATAGCTAGTGATAATAAATTAACAATAGCTAACCCTTCCTATTGATATTTAAATAAGGGTGATGAGTAATTTATTAAATTTTTCAATAGTTACAAACACTTAATTTTATTTATTTATTTATTAAATCAAAATAATATATTAAAATTTAAAAAAAAAAAACTTACAATACAAATTTATTAGAATACATAAAAGAAGAAAAATAAATAATAATTAATTTTAAATAAAATGTATGTATCTCATATGTTAAGTTATTAGTAATATATTGTTTATTATATAAATTTTATTAATATTGATTATTATATAAATTTTCAAATTTATTTAAATTTTATATATTTATTAATATTATAGTCTATTTCGTATTCTTTATAAAATTTAAATATTATAAAGTCTATTTAGATTTTATATATTTATTATTATATAAATGTTATTATATTAATTAATAGTTCATTATTATATAATTTGAATAATAATTATTAATTAATGAGTTTTTTTTTTTCACTTTTTGGACTAATTTTGTATTTTTTTGGTAATGTTTGGGACCAATTTTGCATTTTTTGTAATGTTTGGAACCAAGTTTGCAAGATTTATTTTATATGGGACTAAATTTGCAAGATTTATTTTGTATGGGACCATATTTGCAAGATTTATATCGTATGAGACCAAGTTTGCAAAATTTATATCGTATGGGACCAAATTTGCAAGATTTATATCGTATGGGACTAAATCCAAATATAATGGAACCAAAATCCAACCAACTCATGGTTAATGGGACCAAATCTGCAATTTTCTCATTTTGAATTTAATTAAAACTGGTGCTAAAATTGACAAAAATATTACATCTCATGCATAAAGTACAACTCTACATTATTTGTGTTGTACAAATGTGTGGTACTTGTGAAACACAGCTGTGCATTGCATTGTTTTGCAGCCAAGACAAAATTGACCACGTTCAAGAAAAATAAAATAGGTTTGTCCTATTATAAAGGTTCAAAATATCATAGTGGAAATGAAGCTTTTCTAGTTTATTTAACATTAACACCACCAAGAAAAGCATGTCATTCAACTTGTCACAATCTAAATAACTTATGCAAAATCACACAAGATATGGCAAATGGAATCAAAATTCAAATTAAATTTGTACAAATGATGAATAAGTTTAGATTATATAATGCATCTGAACTAAAATTCTTCTATGTTCTATGATACAACATGCACCAAGAAAAAAGTGTGCCCTTTTTATAAGGAGCAGGAGGTCATGATATCAAACGCCTATATATCCCTATCTTTCCTTTTTTTACATGGGACCTCAGAGGGTAAAAGAGTAATTCGTGGAGTTCAATTATCTAAGGGGTGCAACAGGGTGGTCAAGAGGAGGGTGGTGATGTTGGGGGGGTGGTATATCACCCGCAACAGGAGCATGTCTCCTTTGCCTCTCTCGTAGGTAAAGAACCGTAAGCAGGCACGCAAAGAGCGTCAGAATTGTTGCGTTTCCTTCCTCCATAATAACATTCTCTACCCAAGCTTCCACTTTTGGATATACTTCAGGAAGTGAATCAATCATACCAACCTAAGCAAAGCGACCAACAATTAAATCCATATAGCAGCAAATCAAGGATATTAAAAAAATGGAAAGAAGCATCTCCATCATTGTTCTTTAGATTCCACCTCTTAACGTATTGATTACAAATGGTGAAATTCATTCCAGGAAACGAAAATCTACTTGTACTGTATGATATTGATTCACAGGTCTAAGACCCGTGAACTTCATTGACCCTACCCAACAACCTTAAATGGATCATATATACAAGATCTTGATTGACCCATGCTGTAAATGGATCAAAAATGGGATGGAGCTAACGTGACCAAGTTCTCACAAGTGTTACTCTTAAAAATTATGACACATGCATGCACAAAATGGAAGAGACTAGCTCCATCATGAGCATCGAGCCACAAGAATTAACTCCTGTGGTATTTCAAATAGGGAGGACTCAACACATAAGCATCGTCAATTCACAGGACTAAAGTTGAATTACACAGATTAATGATTCAAGAAAGAGTCGATAAATTTTTACTAATATGAGAGGATCTTGTAAAGTCAATTTCAAAAAAAATCCTGGTTTTTCTTCCAAGCTACTCCCTCCGACCCATTTTAATTGTCTTTCTAAAGAAGATTTTTAACCAAAATAGTTTCCATTTTGCACTAATCAATGAGAATAAAATATCATATTCCAACTTTGCCCTTCTACCATTTTTTTGTGATAGTATGCATTAATTAAACAAATTTACTCCATGTAGGTAAACAAAAGAGTAAAAGTATCACATTACACATATATTTATTGTTATTTATGTCATGCTCTGCTCCATATCATGCACCAGTTGAAAAGCAAATAGAGAGACAAGTCAACAGAAGTAAAGCAAGAAAATAAGACTCACAAGAAAACTGTTGTCATGATTTCTTCTTATCCACAGGCTGGCAAGAGCGAGTGATACAGGTAACTTTGCAGCAGGATCAACTTCTAAGGCTTGATCATAGTAACGCTTAGCAAGGTGAAGATCTAACGGTAATCCTTGACCATGCTCGTGCATGTATCCAAGGTTAAACATTGCTTGAGCATTCGACTGAGATTTAGCGTGCATATAGGCCTCGGCTGCACGATCGTAGTCCCTTTCTGTACCCTACAGAGTACAAAAACCAGCAAAGTTATGAACTCTCGACAACAATGTACAGGAATTTATCATCATGATCAAGGCGGTAGGTTAGGTGTTTCCACATCATTAATGAATGACTTAATTCCTGCTAAAATCACCACCTTTTAGCAAATTGCAATCTAATCTAAACTTTTGAGTATCGGAAAATAAATCTCAAGTTTATTTATTATTATTATTATTATTTATTTTTTTGGCAATTTGACTCTTGCCCATTCATGACGTGTCGAGCAATTAACCATGTCAGCACTCATGTATGTACTGCGGAGTAGGATGAAAACATTGTTAATTGTTCAACATGTCTGAAACAGGCAAAAGTCAATCTGCCCGGATGTTCGAATTGCAATTTATTTTTAATTGCCAAAACTAAAAAGTTTAGACCAGATTGAAATTTGCGAAAATGTGGTGATTTTAGGCTTTTAGCAGCAATTAAGCCCTGGTGAATAAACCCAAATTGAGAATATATTTAGAATGTTGAAAGCAGTTACGTACTCGACCATAGTAATATGCATCCCCTATCAGCAAAGCAGCATGTTCATTACCCTGCTCTGAAGCTTTCCACCACAAGGCATGTGCAGATTGATGCCTTTCAGCGTCAGTACAGAGCCCAGACTCCCCCATGCACATGCTACGTTCTCCATATTTGTCAAGAATCCAAGCAGCATTACTTTGTGCAACCTCATACCCTATCTCTGCCATCCTTGAGTACAAAAGGAATGCCTTCCCAATATCACCTTTCAGATATGACTCTAGAGCCCATCTAGACAAGGAGCTCCATGGCCCACGCTCTGCAACTAGTTTATACAACGCTGTTGCCTGAAATGAAGCACACAAAGTAATCAGTAGATGCAATAAAATAACCCAGAGTTTGTCAAAAGCAAAATGGAAGTGCTAAAGAGGGCAGATAGAAGAACAGTCCATAAAAATAATTTAAAGAGGAAATAAAATTATGGACACTACTGGCCAATAAGGCAATTAATACGACACGAGGTAAGAGAGCAAAAATACCATATGAAGGTTCTTCTTGAGCCCAACACCAGTATGAAACATCTTAGCTAATTGGTAGAATGCTTTTGGTTGACCTGCATTAGCAGCCAGTGCAAAGTACTTGGTCGCAATTTTCAAGTCCCGCTTCACCCCAAGTCCCTTTAAATGCATAACACCAAGGTTGTAGAAACCACCGGGTTCTTCATTGTCAGCAGCTTTCTCAAAGTATTCTTTGGCCTGAGAGAGGAAGTTTGTTCCATAACTTACATGTGGCACATTTCTATAAGCATGAATAGTTAAAAGGAAAAAACAGTAAAATAAATGAGCGACCAGAAAATGGAAAATAATACTCCCACCATCCCGGGATTATTTGCACACTTGTCTTATTCGGACGTCCCTCAACAATCCGCACACTCCAAAAATAGTAATTTTACGCAAAACTTCACCGTCACCATATTCACAAATTTTACACAAAATGCAATTGAAGTGGGCCTCTTTTCTTCACTTTATACATAAAGTAAACCTAATCCGACTCATTTCTTCACTTTATGCATAAAGTAAACCCCATTTTCTTAATTTGTGCGCCCATTTTGGTGTGCAAATAAACACGGGACGAAAGGAGTAGCACAAAGTAAATTGAGAATTGAGGATCAAATATAGGAGCGGGGACAAGAGACCACAAGAGAGGATAGAACAAAGAAAATGAGATAATCTAGACTTAACAGTAACAATACCTTGGTATAGTTCTTTTTCTCCACTCCATAACCCTTTACGTATAAATATCCCATGCCATTATAAGCTGAATAAAGTTGTTGTCTTGATGCAAGTGTGAGCCATTCTAAAGCCTTAGTATAGTTTCTTTCAACCCCAGCACCTCTGGCATATATCTCTCCAAGAAGTTCCATTGACCTAGGCTCGCCCTTCTCTACTGCCTTTGAAAACCACCGCAATGCCTTAGCATGATCACGTCTCACACCTCTCAACCCAAAGTAATAAAATATTCCAATTTTATACATAGCTCCAGCATTTCCTTTTTGTGCTTGGTATTCCAAAATCTGGAAATCTTCGTCTTCCTCCCCTCTGGACTTCCTGAGCGCTTCTTTGTTTTCCTCAGCACCATTGTGGATTCTAATTGGTTCAATTACGGGTGAGTCCTTTGAGATAAGAAAGCTATTCACTGCTACTTCTGCTAATTCAGCATACAGCTTAACAGCCTTTTCATGCATCTGCACCAAAATAAAAACACAACAACAACTAGTTTAGGCAATATCTTTCAAATGATCTTATGTAACGATTAATACTATCAATACTTGTGGATTATAGTCATTTGATACAGGGCTCTTTCTCACACAAGGTAGACGAGTACTTAATCTCACATTCTGACTATGGTTCCACTCCTCCATGCCTTATACATTAGATCATTATTTTCTTTTTATCCCAATATTTTTTACAGTGTTCATTATACACAAGAATAAAAGAAGATTATGCTCAACTTGACTTGTTAACTTCGATAACACCAGATTGTGTTCCTCACAGTGTACCGAATAATATTCAGGCATGAGGCTGAAGCTTAGTGCTTTTTCTAGACCATGCCATAATCTTAGATCAAGTGCAAATGCATCTTCCTTGAGGCATGAGATAAAGGTCATCAAAAGAAAATTCCCTATCCATCTGTTTATTCAGTAGCTAGATGCATTTTTATACTTTATGCTGGCTAGAGATTATTGTAATTTATATAATTCAGAAACATGAAAATATAATTCAGAAACAGATCTTATAACAATCTTTAATCAAGTGATGGCAGTCCATAGTTCTTTTTCCATATTTGAATAAAATTGGAACTGATTGGCGATGAAGTGATTGAAATCATGGAATGTGTCTTGAGTATTATACTTGTTATATTATAGAGAAAAGGCATGCATGTTTTAGGCGGACAATGTAAGAAGCGTGCCAGCATCTTGCATTTATATTTATGCCCCAAAATATGATTGTGCCTTGATGTACAGAAATCAAACACTAAAAAAGATAAGTTGCAATCTTATCCCACCCAAATTCTTATTCTCCCAAGCACTAATCTTAATCTTAAGTTCCACCCCCAGTTTAGGTTCCTTATATCGTTGCAAATGTGACCTAAGATAATGGTAAACCTCATGTCAGATTTTAAACTACTATGAGCACATCAACATAATTCAAAGAATCGAAAAGACGTTGCCACTTCTAGTGGAATGCGTTTACATGAAAAAGATAGTACAGAAGGTTCCTTTGGAAGAAAAAAAATATCCAACTCCCTTTGTGAACAGATACTTTTGAATTATGAAAGAGAACTAGTTGTATAGTGACCAAATTCTTTTGTCCTGTTTGTTGATATAGTCATTGAATTACCGGCTTCAGACTGCCTAAGCCACACCACTCTAAAATCCAAATTCATTATAGAAGAAAACCCCCTTTCATTCTCTAAAGGAATAAGATGGTAAACAAAATATAAGAGGCTAGAGCAAAGATTCATAAACCAAACTACGTAAACCATGTGTTCCTACGTACTCTGCCCTGTACTCCAATTCACCAAAAACAAAAAGCAATCCCCATTCGATATTCCTAATTCTCTACAACATTCCACTAGTGTAAACACATAATCAAAACTATGCTTGTTCTTAAGCAAACACAATACTCGAAGAATTTCATTTCACGATACCTACTTTAACTTAAAATAATCGAAAAGAAACACTTACATCTTGTCGATAGTATGTGAAAGCTAAGGCCATCTTGGACTGCATATTACCCCCCTGCGCCGCGAAGTGATGATGCAAAAACGCTTTCCCTTCGCTCCTCTCCCTACCAATTCCCATACTATACAAAAACCCCAACACCGACTGCCCGTGCGGCTGCCCTAGAGCGGCCGCCGCCTCGATCTCCGCCGCTGCCTCCTCCATAATCCGGAACTCCCCTCTGCTTGCTGCCTCCACCATCTTCCTGACCCCATTGTAATAAATCACCTCGTCGCCATCATTAAGGTCGGGGCTTTTGCCGTTCGGATCGGGTTCGAATAGTGGAGACCAGGAGCCGGGATCGAGGACGAAGTCGGGCCTGGATTCGGACTCAGGGAAGTCGTCGAAATCAGAGGCGTCGTCGGCGGAGGGATTATTGAGGGCGGCGATGGCGGGGTCGGAGAGATCGTCCTGGGAGAGGACAAGAACGAAGGGTCGGGAGAGAGTTGGGAGAGGTAGGAGGGCGAGAAGCAGAAGAGCGCAGCTCAGATGTTGGGTTTCCCGGCGGAGCATTTCCGGCGACCGAGTTGTACCTTGGGCTTTAGAATTTGTTCGTATTTGGATACACGTCAAGGTCGTCAACGGAAATGGTGGTAAATATATGTTAGAGTTAATCCACGTCAAGCTTGTCTGTGTCCACCAATTGGAGATTGCCACGTTACCAATTGCGATACACCTCTTTTTTTGGGAATGTTGCCCCTCAATTTGTTACTCCATTTTTTTTCAATAATATTGTTTATGGATTTCAAAGTTAGATTACTACTCCCTCCGTCCCACAACTGTTTGCACACTTACCTTATTTGTCCGTCCCACAATTGTTTGCACACCAATAAAAGGAAACTTATTCATAAACCCCACCCTCACAATATTCATATATTTACACAAAATGTCATTACTTTTACTCTCTTTCCAATCACCTTTTTACTTTATTCATATAACTTTACAAAATTACCCCTCAACACTCCACTCATTACACTTTTTTCTTAAAAAGTGTGCCCACTTTGTGGTGCAAACACTTCCGGGACGGAGGGAGTAATTTTTATTTCAAATTATTCAAAACCCGGAAATTTAAAAAATATGGAGTATTAATCTTGAATGTGAAAGATAGAAATTACTCTATCAACTTTTTTGACATTAACATGCATGTATATTAGATAATATAATAGAATTATATATTATAGGAATAATATAATATATTATAGGTAGCAATCTTTTATTTATGATTTATATTTATTTCTATATATATATATATTAGACCACTCACTCTTATTATTCCATTAACAATAATTGAATATAATTCTCACAATGTAGACGGTTGAGTTGAGCTAAAACGTTTTTACATATGTGTGAAAAAATATCAATTCATTTTTTTTTTTTTTTTATTGTGGGTGGAGATAACAACCTTTATTTTTTGGGTTAATTGCAAAAAAAATCACGACCTTTATAGTATTTATCAATTATAACATATTCTTTTTTTCTTTGCAATTCGATACACCACCTTTTTAAGTTTTGTAATTTAATGCATGTGTTTATTTTTCAGCAACACATGAATGATATATATACTGAAGCCGCATTAAGGTTCTACACAAATGCCAACGTAAATGTCTTGATTGATCAATAAAATATTTTTTATATATTTTATTTTTTATATTTTAAAACGTTTTTAAATAAAAACAATATGAAAAACATCACATTATTTTTGTGAACTATGATTTGGAGGACGCGATCTTATACTTTTGAGTTTTGGGGAGGGGGAAATGATAATAATTAAATTGGTTTATGATTTATTTTTAAAAATATTTAGTATTGTTTTTAGTTTTAAAACGATTTTTTTATTATTCTTTTTAGTTAAAAATGTTTAAAAAATTAAAAAAAAAAACATTATTCATCATTCGTGACATCTATGTGGCACCTCGACAGCTCTGACAATTAAATTATGATTTAATTGTTGCTAGAAAATTGACATATGCATTGAATTGCAAAAATAAAAAAGGTGGTGTATCA
This sequence comes from Galeopsis tetrahit, assembly GCA_963675135.1. Classification (NCBI taxonomy): domain Eukaryota; kingdom Viridiplantae; phylum Streptophyta; class Magnoliopsida; order Lamiales; family Lamiaceae; genus Galeopsis; species Galeopsis tetrahit. The sequence continues at coordinate 42,796,079 of OY776134.1, forward strand.
AATTGCAAAGAAAAAAAGGATATGTTGTAATTGATAAAAACTGTAAAGGTCGTGATTTTTTTTGCAATTAACCCTTATTTTTTTCAAGTTCCCCAACAAGCCTTAAGCAATCGAGTCATTTAAATTTAATGTGAAACATGTGATTGGTGTTCTTTTGGAATTTCGTTTAATCGGACAACAACTTGTAAAGTCTTTACTACGTGGAGTGTATATCTTTCCGTTTTGAGATTTAACTGGTACTTTGTTTGCATTTGGGAGTTGAAATTAATTGATCCGACTAGTTAGCGCTTAGATGTCAGACGATTTAATTACGTTCAACTAGTTATTTGTAACACAAGGATCAATGAAATATTACTAACTTTGTCCCTCACCCAATCTGACATTTGTCAAAATGATTTGTCTCTCACTTAATTTGATATTTTTTAAAAATAAAATAAAACAATTTCCTTCCTTTCAACTATCCCTTCAAACATCTTAATATTTTACAACACATGTAATTATTTTTTTTTACATAATTTTTTTCATCTTATTCACTTGAGAAGGTCTTGTGTGAGACCTTCTCACGGATCTCACCCCGTGAGACGGAGCTCCATTACCCATTTCAGCCGCAACAAGGCTAGAAAAAAAAAAAAAAAGGGCTGGCCTCAGTGAAAATTAAAAGGCAACGATAATATATATAAAAATATAGATCTAAACAAATTAAAAGACTATATAGCCCGATGATAACTTTAAGAAACATAGTACTCCACTAATTTATACGTAGATTTCAGTAGTAATATTTTGATCCTTCTGCCATTTAAAAAAAAAAAACTCGTTTAACAAATAATAATATTTTAAATTAAAAGTAATAAATCATTTTTTCTGTTTAAATTATTGTAAAGTAAAAATTTGAAAGTATTTTATTTAGATCAATTGGGAAATACTGACAAATAATTAATAATATAATTACCTTAGAAGAATCTTAATCCAACAAAAAATAATTTATATTTAAATAAAAAAAGTTAAAAAATGTGATTTCTACCAAATAAAAAAGTGACAATTAACAAAAAAAAAAGGATGCAATTAGTAAAAATAATATAATTTATTAAATTAAAATTAAAAAAAAATGATAATGTTTAAGTAAAAAGTGGTAGTCACTTTTGATAAAAACATTATCACTTTTCACCTAAACTGTTATCACTTTTTTAATAATGATATTCTATCAAATAAAAAAGTGACAATTAACACAAAAAATTAATGTAATTAGTAAAAATAATAGTATAATTTATTAAATCAGAATTAAAAAATGATAATGTTTAATTAAAAAGTGATAGTCACTTTTGATAAAAATATTATCACTTTTCACCTAAACTTTTATCACTTTTTTAATAATGATATTCTATCAAATAAAAAAGTGACAATTAACACAAAAAATTAATGTAATTAGTAAAAATAATAGTATAATTTATTAAATCAGAATTAAAAAGTGATAATGTTTTAAGTAAAAACTGATAGTCACTTTTGATAAAAATATTATCACTTTTCACCTAAATTGTTATCACTTTTTGAATAATGATATTCTATCAAATAAAAAAGTGACGATTAACACAAAAAAAACTGATGCAATTAGTAAAGATAATATTATCCCTATTATTATAAGAGTTTATTACTCCCATCACTTTTCACCTAAATTGTTATCATTTTTTAAATATTGATATTCTATCAAATAAAGAGGGACAAATAACTCATAAAACTAATACAATTAGTAAAGATAATAGGGTTAATTGCAAATAAAATCACCATCTTTCCTTGAGTTGCAATTTAATCTACTTTTGAATAATTGCAAATAAAATCACCACCTTTGAATATTGTTGCAATTTAAACTTCTTGATAGTCTCATTTGTGCCAAAATCTAACGTGTTTAGCTGATGTGACACCTCCTTAATAAAACAACATTGTTTTTTATTTCAATCTAACGTTCACTAATATATAACCCAAGATAATAACGTTCACTAATATATAACGTCATTAATTAATCCATAATTGAAAAGTGATAATTTTTAAGTAAAAGACAATACTCCGTGCTAGTTATTTTTGATAAATAGTCACAATTTTTTCACTAAATTTTTATCACTTTTTTAATAGTGAATTATATCAAGTAAAGATGATAATTAACACAAAAAAAGCCGTAAAAATAATCATGTCCACTAACTTATAATATAATTCATTAAATTTGAATGTTTAAATAAAAATTGGTATTCAATTAGTCATTTTGATAAAAAAAAAAAAAAGTGATCACTCTTCAACTAAATTGTTGTCATTTTTTTAATAATGATATTTTTTTCAAATTAAAAGTGACAATTAACTCATAAAACTAATGCAATTAGTAAAAATAATCGTTCACTAATATATAATCTCAATCATTAATTAATTCATATTTGAAAAATGATAATGTTTAAGAGAAAAATGAGTGACTGATAAATCAACGTCAATTTTCAACTAAACTTTTACCCCTTTTTTAATATTGAATTATATCAAGTAAAAGTGATAATTAACCAAAAAAAAAAAAACAATGTAGTTAGTAAAAATAATCATGTCCACCAACAAATAATGTGTAATTCATTAAATTTGATTTTAAAAGTAATAATGTTTAAGTAAAAAATGATAGTTACTTTTTTGACAAAAATATTATCACTTTTCAACTGAACACTTTTAGAATAATGATATTCTTTCAAATAAAATATGACTATTGACTTATCAAACTAATGCCATTAGTAAAAATAATCATGTTCACTAATATATGATCTCATTTATTAATTCATAATTAAAATGTGATAATATTTAAATAAAAAGTGATAGTCATTTTTTGATAAATCATTATCATATTTCAATTAAACTTTATCACTTTTTGAATAGTGAATTATATCAAGTAAAAATGATAATTAACTCAAAAAAGTAATGTAATTAGTAAAAACTTGTAATTTTTTAATAATTTTTTAATAAAAAGTTAGTATAAAATGTATGTATCAATTTTTATTAATATTTTTTAATTAAAAATACAATTATTTTTCGACTATTTTATAAAAACAAATAAATTAATGGTTAATTTTATTTTTTAACAATATTTAAACAAATGAAGTTAATGGTGGACTTGGGAGTTGGACATGAAGTCCGCACACCTCATGTTGCGTGGGCCATTGATGGGAGTGGTGGGCTGAAATGGCCTTGGTTCAGTTGGCGTTGATTTATAATAAAAAATTGACCATCAACTCCATCAAAATTAATTTTATCCATTTAAATATCAATAAACAACTCATACTTTAACCAATAGTAAATATCAAACTGAGTGAGTAACGAAGAAAGTATTTATTATGCTTGAAATTCATAATTTTACTAATAAAGCTTATGATACCATTTTTTTATTGAATGATGAAATGAAAAAAAAATATTTTTCAATATATAAAGAAAGTGAACTATAATTTAAGATTAAAAAAAATGTGAATTATCTTTTTGAATAAGATAGATTTTCAATTTAGGACTCATCCCCTATATACAAATAGTGGGTATTGTGGGCTAATGTATCGCTTCATGATAAGTTTGAATAATGTGTCAATTATATAATTAATGAAATATAATGTGTCATAATTTTAAAGAGTTAAAATATTTAAAATAAAATGATATATGATAATTCTATTAGTTAAATAATATTATGTGTTGGTTAAATTTTAGTTTTAAAGGAATTGTTAAATAACATTTATTTTAATACTACTTAAACGGTTTATTTTCATATTTATTAAAGTTGTATCATGAAAATTCTTTCATTTCATCATTCTATTATGCTTCTAAAAAAATTACTTCAATTTTATTTTTTTAAACTATTTAAAATATGCAATATATTATAAAAAAAAAAAAAAACAATGTCAATCCGCAAGTAAGACCAATACACATGAAAAATAATTCGAAATTACGACGACCGTGACAAATCATATCCAAGAGAAGTGAGTAATTTAATACTCATAACAAGTTCAGAACTTCACCTGCCTTAGAAGGTAACTGCTTCTGATCCATCTATTAAAATTATACTCCCTCAGTCCCGGGATAACTTGCATAGTTTGACCGACACGTTGTTTAAGAAAAGTTGATTTAGTGGTTGATGATGTAAGATAAATTAAGGGTATTTTAGGTAATTTGATGATGTGTAAAGTGAAATGTATGAAAAAAATGAGTGACAATTTTGAAAATAAAATGATGTTGTGAAGTTATTAATTTTGTAGGGTATTTTCATATTAAAAGGGGTGTATTCAATTGAGATTTTTTTGGACTTTTAAAATCTGGGGGTATTCAATCCGGATTTTTAAAAGTCTTTCAAAATTTTGAGGTATTCAATACGAATTTTAAAAAGTCTTTAGAAATCTTTAGGTATTCAACAATCTATGGATTTTAATACTTTATGGATTTCGTTGGATTCTCTTTCAAAAATATAAATAAATTTCACTAATCAAAATCTCTTCTAAAAAGTAGAGATTTCACCGGATTCTCTTAGAAGACTCTAGAAGAGAAGAAAAAAAAAACTTTGTTAAGGAGGGTGTATTCAATTGAGATTCTGTTGGATTTTTTTGGACTTTAAAAAGTCAGTGGATTTAGAAAATTCATAGACTCTATGCAGAGTTTGACTGATTTTTTTATTGATTTATATGGATTTTTATAGATTTGACAGGATTCCGAAATACACATTTTTTTATTGATTCATCACAGTTATACCTCGGCCTCATTTTCACATAGTTAATACTAGTTCTCCATGCATTAGCTTAAGTTCTTTGTTGTAGTTGTCTTTGAGAAAGCAATTCCAAATTTTTAAAAAAATGTGTATTTAAGAAAGCAATTCATAAAAAAATGTGTATTTAAGAATCCTGTCAAATCTATAAAAATTCATATAAATCAATAAAAAAGTCAGTCAAACTCTGCATAGAGTCTATGGATTTTCTAAATCCACTGACTTTTTAAAGTCCAAAAAAATCCAACAGAATCTCAATTGAATACACCCTCCTAAGAGTGTGCAAGTAATTTTGGGACGTCCCAATAAGAAAAGTGTGCAAGTAATCACGAGACGGAGGGAGTAAATATTTATTCTGATCGACTAAACGAATTGACCTAGTTTGACAAATTATAATGATTAAGTACCTTATTTAGAAGGAGCATTGATCCTTTTTTAGTTTAATCACTAGGAAGGACAATCCTATAGACCAATATTCAAATAAAGGAAACAAACTAAAACAATACAATTAAGGTCAAATTAACTTGTTAATACCCAATTATGCCCCTTGATCTTATAAAACAATATTAATTAATTAATATAATTAAATTTGAAATTGATATTATTCAAATTCAAATTAAACTACATTCCCATAGCTTCCGAAAATTACTCAACATTTACTAAAATACCAAAACTACCAAAATTTCCAAAATAACATTTCCTAAACTACATTCCCCTAGCTTTCGTATGCCCATTGACACAATTCCAAAAATAAGAATTTAATTTGCAGAACAATCGCAGTTTATTCGGTCTTTTGAATTCTGCAATTCATCGTTCAAGAATTAGAGATTCTGCAATTCATCGTTCAAGAATTAGGGATTCTGCCCTTCAATATATATTGGCGCATCAAACGTCGTCGACGATCTGCCTCCCTACAAACGTCGTCGACGAAGACGATCGAAACCCCCCCAAACGGAAGACGAAGCGTCATCGTAGATGGCAGATCTGCTTAGCCGCCGTCGTCCACGATCGAACCCTATAGTAGAACAGCCGTCGTTCCCCGCCGTCGAAGCTCCTCTGCGTGCAGCCAAAGTCGTCGCTGCTCGCAGCCTGTTGCAGGGCCGCCACGTCGCGCCACCCCCTTTGTGTTCGGCGCCGCCTCTGCTCGCCTGCAGAAGCCGCCCTGCAATTGTTCCGTCTGGCCTTTTTTTTTTTTCCTTAATTGCTTCTCCCACGGCGGCGGAGGCTCCGCATCAATCCTTCTAGCAACCTTTACTTCCCCTGTAAGTTACATCCAATTCTGTTAATTTGTCGAACATCATTGTCAATTCTCGAAACATGACTGAACTTTTTGCCGACTTTTGAAAATGGAAAAGGCTCAACTGTTGTGGATGAGAAATTAATCTGTGGTTATGTTTATTGATTGATTGCTTCTTGTTTTGGAATTTTAATGTGGTTAGATGAAACTGGGAAGCAGGTTAGAAGCGCCGTAAGGCTTTAGAATTTTAGCAATTGCGTTCAAGGTACAATACTCTCTTTTCGGTTGGATTCCTTTGTTGTAAATTGCATTTTTATGGCGTATTCTGGAAATAGGAGATTGATTATAATTGTATGATAACAATTGGGGAAATCAAAATACCTCAATTTCAATATAATGACTGAATTAGCTGTCTCTTACTTCTGCACAGTTGTTTGTTGCTTCTTTGATATAGTTGCTTATAAAAACACCACAAATGTCAACACGTAACATAAGCCAAATGTTCTAAAATTACTAACTTGTTAGTGTTTATTTGATATTATTGAAATTTACGATTTTGCGTCTGTTCAGTTGAAAAAAAGATCAAAGGAGCTGACTACCTGTAAAATTAAGTGTTATGGATGCCTTATTGACAAGTCCTGATGTCTGACAGTTTGATTTTCTTTATGTAGTTTCAAACTACTACACCTAAGAGTTGTTTTATGCGGCCGCTTGGAGGTATCCTTGCCCATAAGAGAAAGCCTCATAGCTTCTGGTAATCCCTTTGTTGATATGGACAATCTCAGTAGATAGCTTTTTGACATTATAGAGGAGGAACCTGGTCAACCTCTTAAGGCTGTTTTCAACAAAATTTCATCGGAGACAATTGCAGCTGCAAGCTTGGGACAAGTTTATCGAGCCACTCTCCGATCATCTAAAGAAGATGTTGCAATTAATTATGGTTTCAAGTTCTATGTTCAATTGATTTTACTTTCTCTACTTTGATTTTAAATCTTTTTAGCTCTTGCATACATTTTTTATATTTTTTGAATCTTATGGAATAATACATTGACTATATGCAACATAATATTTGAATATCTTATTGACTATATGCACTTTTTTTACATATATGCTTATATATTTGCATATTTTATATAGATGATATATATTGTTAAATATATATATATATATATATATATATATATATATTATCTAAAATGTAATTACACAACAATTGAATAGTTTATTTATTTAAAAATAAAATTCATAGATTTTATAATATAAATAAAGTGAAGTAATATTATATTATTAAATTGACCCGTTCAAACCCAAAGAATCATATCTATATTAATTTTTTAAAATAAAATTAATATTTTAGAACATTTTATTACAAATATATTGTTCTATTGCATATTGTCACGTATTTTAAGTTATATGCAACATATTTTTGCATATGTCAACAAGAATATGTAACAATTTCTTGCATATATGTTTTTAAATCTGCATATAAAGTAATGATATAGAACCAACCAATTTATTTTTTTATGGAATTGAGTTGTCACCAAATCATTATCCACATAATCAATTACTATAATTTAAAATAAATAATTGAAATTTATTAATATATTTTAAAAATGAGACTACAAATCTTTCAAATTCAAATAAATTTTTTAATATCTTAGCTCTAATTTTCATTAAAATTTTAAATTTAAAAAGAAATCAATTAACACAATATCACATAATCAATTAATATAATTTAAAATAAATAATTGAAATTTATTAATATATTTTAAAAATAAATATAAATCTTTCACATTCAAATAAAATTTTCTAATATCTAGTCTCTAATTTTCATTAAGTTTTCAAATTTGAAAAAAAATCAATTACGCAATATCCACATAATCAATTTTTATAATTTAAAATAAATAATTGAAATTTATTAATATATTTTAAAAATAAATACAAATCTTTCATATTCAAATAAAATTTTCTAATATCTTATCTCTAATTTTCATTAAATCTAATTTGGAAATAAACTAATTAACGCAATTAATGATTCTGTGTACATAGTTAGTTTTATTAATCTTTGACTAATTAATTAAAATATAATTTCGTTAATTAAGTAATAAAGAGGGTAGTTTTGTACATGTACCATGTATTTTGTCCCTATTTGAATTAAAGAAAAAAATTGTCTTTCTATATAAATTCTATAGGTGAAATGTCAACAATTCCCCCATCATTTTTTGTTCTAATTAACATCATAATCAGTTAATCACCATACATCCATTCTCATTTCCAATTAAAGAATCTTCAACCAGCGTACATTTTATTCACAGTAGTTTGCATAATTTAAAATATTTTGCTTCATGTTTGTCATTCTAAAGAAGAAGTTTAATCCAAAATGATTGTCATTTTACACTTATCTAATCTAGCCTAGGATCATTAAATGAAGGCCAAGGCTAAACAAACCCCCAGTTTTACGCTACACACTCCATATAAAATATAATAATTTTTTTTAATTTTTTACCTACATCTCAATTTTGAACAATTATATATACTCAAATTAAAAAAAATTAAGATTTTTTTTCACCTCTACACGGTGAAACAAGAAGAAAAAAAAATCAAGATATTTTAAAAAATCACAAAAAAAAAAAAAATACAAATATTAAAACTCTATATTTTGATAAAAACTAACGAAACTGCGTAAAAAAATGGAGATTAAGCTTACCAAATTTACTCATTTTGTTCGATAGAACACTTTGTATGTCAAATATGTACGGTTGGAACTCCACCTTTCAAACTTGAACTCACTTTTTTCTTTTTCTTATTCACAATGTTTCTTCCGTTCCGTAAATGGAGATGGTTATTTCATAATTTTTTATTTTTTTAGAATTATGTTATAATTGTGCCTAAAACTGAGGTGTGGGTATTAATTTTTTAAAAAAAGAATTATATTTTATATGGGGTGTGTATAGTAGAATCGAGGATTTGTTTAGCCGTGGCCTTAACTCTTAAGTGAAATATTCCAATTTTGCCCTTCAATTTATTTTTTTGTAATAATATGCATTAAATGATCATGCAAGTAAATAAAAGAGTTAAAAATGTCATATTACACATATATTTATTGTTATTTAATAACTTTCTTAATTCATGCAAAATATCTTTAGACGACAAAAAATTTGAATTAGAGTACTTAAATCTACATTTTCTGCGAGGTACTCAATTTCAAAATATTCATTTGTGTTTGATTAATAAAGTTCGTCAACATAAACAAACAAATAAACTCAAATTCAATGATATCATCGATTCGTTAACTCATGAATAAGCTTGTTAGTAAGTCAGTAAGTTAACTTGTAAAAAATTAACTTTAATTGAAATTTATCTCAATGGTGGTGATTCTCTCGACCTGAGGGGTACAATTGGCTAGGTTAGCCTTAATCGCGAACCGATTGACTAAGACCACCATCATTGGTTTGCGCGAGAATATGGGTGAGCTCGGGGCTCATCTGCAACCTGGACCTTTTGGTCGATGATATAGCGACCTCGTCAGTTCGGTAATTTCAGAGAAACTTAGAGTGTAAGACATGTTATGTGACTATACACGCATTTAATGCACATATATCATTCATTAAATGTTATTGTAGGGCTACGACCTTCATCATTGACCTGTACACTTGTTATTAGTGCGGTACACGAGGAAGGTCTAACAACAAAGAAGATGTTCTCAAGTCTTCCCTTCTGTTTTTATACCCATGTAAGATCAGGAAAAATGAAAAGTTGAGATTGATCCAATCTATTTATATTGTACACATTATTTTTAAAAAAAAACACTCAAAACACTAAAATGAAGGGATGAGTGATGAATTATTAAATACATCCATATCATTCCTCCAAATATTGTCATAATTATTTAAATCCTGCCATTTATTACTTGTTGCTTAATTCACTCGAGCCACACACATTAATCACTTACCTGGTTCCAAAAAAACCGGTAGTCAACTTTTAATATTTATGTTTAAACATAAAAATATGTAACTAAATAAAATTATAGAATTTAACAGATATATGATTTTTAGAAATATATAATTTTTTTTGTTCAAAAAAGAAATATATAATTTTATGCAAATTATTATATGAACCATGAAACTTGTTTCACTAATTAAATATATCGATAAAGATAATTGTCCAGATTCTAGATATGCAGAATGATTTTTGAATGAAAATATTACAATTTTATCATTTTCTTCAATTAGAAATAATTTAGACATTTTAAATGAAAATATGTACTAATTTGTGATTTTTTGGATGTTTAGATTCTGGACAATTAGCACCACCCTAAATGTATTAGTTGTAATATTGAATGATATCACTTAAATTACTGAAAGATATTAGTCATAATGCTAAAGAGTTTCAATTAAATTACTAAAAGGTAATAGCCGTAATGCTAAAAGGTATTCTTAATTGTAATGTTAAAGTACCACTTAAATTATTGAAATGTATATTAATCGTAATATTAAATAGTATCACTTAAATTACTTTAAAATATTACTTGAAAGGTTAGAGAGTATCACTTAAACTACTTAAAGATATTAATTGCATGAACCCAAATTCATGTGAAAACTTGTTGACACAAAACCTACTCATAATTTTATTTTGTAATTAATTGATAAATAATCTAATTTAAAACCGATATAATTAAACTTATTTTTAGGCTTGAATAGGCTCGATCGCGAATATTCATAATTAAGCTCAGAGGTAATGCCTGATGGGCAATTAATTGATAAATAATCTAATTTAAAACCGATATAATTAAACTTATTTTTAGGCTTGAATAGGCTCGATCGCGAATATTCATAATTAAGCTCAGAGGTAATGCCTGAGGGCAGTGGGCCCATCACTAATTTTGTAAAAATTTTTGAGGATATTTTCGTAATTTCACATATATATTTAAATAATATTAATATTATAAATATATATATATATATATATTAATTATATATGGTAGTATGAATTATAAATGGGGCCTAGTACTTGGAAAGTGGTTGCATAGTCGGCTACTAATATTCGCAATTTCGCCTCATCCTGCAAAGTAATTAAATAAGTAATTCAATTAAAAAATAGAATGTCTCCTCCTTTTCATTCAAAGCACACATCATAGCTTTCAAGACAGAGAGAGATCAAGAAAAATATGTCCCATTAATTTTAGATATTGAAGGTAAAATTTGTTTATTATTAATTTAACTTTTTTATCTTTCTTTATTATTTTGGTTGGTCCACCACAACTATTTTTATTCTATTCTTTTGTCTTCTTGTTGAATTTAGGGTTTTTTCAGATTTTAGGATTTTTCAAAACTGTCTCCACTTAATTTTTTTGATATGGAATAAATTCTTTATATTTAAAGTTCAAGAATATATATGCATCTTGTTAAAATTTCATTTTTTGATTTTTTTTTTAATTGTTATTATTTGGCCCCCAACTTGAAAATTCTGGGTCCATCACTAATTAAGCTCAAGCTTAGCTCGTTAATAAACAAATTAAGTTCACACTCTAAAGTTCCGACTCAATTCGGTTTGATTACACCCTAAAAGATCAAAATTCATCGGAGGAATTAACTGGTAAATAGAATACATTCAAGTGAGATTCGTATCATATTGTCTCACGCTGTACCGTTTGACCGTCTCACACAAGAGTTTACCATTAATTTAATCAATATAATAAGAGAAATTCAAATGAACTGCACGTAAAAAACACAACCAAGTTATGTAATGTAATCAATTAAAACTTTGATTTGGTTGAAAGAATGACAGCAGAGGAGATGAGTTCTTGGAAACATCCAATTTTATTCAAATAATCTCATCACTGCAAATATGTTGTCGACATAACTTAATTCCTAATCAAGCTTTGCCAGCTGAACCAAAGAGAAACATTTTCTCAGCAACCACAGCTTTCATGGCTTCCTTTGCAGATGCCATTATGTGAACCAGATCTTTCTGACTAGTGCTCCCAGTTAACGACTCCACGTAAGCCTTTCGCACCTCCGTGTTCACGTTAAATTTCCTCACTCCCCGCTTAATACATTCCTGTTTGTTTTCGTATTTAAGAAGTTTAACACAGATAGAATTTACCAGTAAGAATATATTGCAACCAATCACAACTCTAAGCTTCAATCGATCAGAATGCATTATTGTTATTACCTCGATAATATCCTTTGGCAAGCCAGAAGCTCCATGGAGAACGAGGTGAACTCCTTTTCCTGAAGTCAAAGCATATATATCCTGGATCCAGCAAGAGAAAACAAAAAAAAGAAGAAAAGAAAATTTGAAATGTGAGGATCCAGCATCAGAGAGATCAATCATACATGCCCTACGCGATAGGCAACCAAATTTCTAATAGACAGGATTATTACAAGGCAAAAACTTCAACGAGCCAGTTGCACGGTTAGTTCATTTGTAGGCTGAACAGTACAAGTATTTATCCAATATATAATTAATACTTTTCATTATACAAACTGATACTTTTCAACTGTTTTTTTCCTATGGTTTGCGAAAAAATATAAAAAGACAGTTCAGTTAAAAAAATTGGTCAAAATTGCACTAGTTTTACGGTACAACTGGTGTGCCAAAGTGTTAATGTATCTTTTTGACCGTATTAGAAAAAAAAAACTCTAAAAATTGAAGTAGTTAACCTTAAGCAAATCCAGTCTAAGATTTGGGCCACTTGCTGGGTATTTTCCATGGACGTTACCAATGCAAACAGCCAAAGCGTCTATACCCGTTGCATCTATGAATTCATGAGCCTGAAAATTTACAATTTGCAATGATTTTGAGAAGGCTATAGATGCCATATATTTGGTGATTGTGGTGGTGGGGAGTGGGTGGGAGGGGGGTCCAACCTGGTTGACATCAGTTAGTCTTGCTTCATAATCTTCTACGGTCAAGTCATCTTCTGTTCCAGATAATCTTCCCAGCTCTGCTTCTATAATTAAATTTTTGGAATGTGCTAAGACTGAAAGGTACTTGGTGTATGCAATATTTTCCTCAAAGGATAGGTGCGAACCATCAGCCATGATTGAGTCAAATCCCTGTCAGTTTTGAATTATTATTAAAAAGAAAATTATATTTTTTCACAATATTGGCCTATAAACAGAAACATAATGATATATATTTTCAGCATTGAGGAAGTTCAAAAGAAGCTTTTACCAATTCCAAAATTTCCAGCAATTCTTGCTTTGAACTTCCATGGTCAAAGTGAACTGTAATAGGAACCTATCATACAAAATAAATAACTTATCACTCAAAAAGTCCAACTAAAAATTTATACATAAACAAAACATTTCCACATTAAATGTCCATCTCTAAGAAAATTATTTAAGAGGTGGTTGTGAAAACTATATTATATATAATACAAGTGATTTAGTATGAAGTACTGGTTAGTACAAATCACTAGTAATTTACGGCTCCGTATTAAAAACCACATATGCATATATAGGGGAGGGGCGATTTGAACCCGTGACCTTACCTATAATAGCTAGATTTAGAGCCTAATGATTGATAATTAAAATATTAATAATAAATGAAAATTTTGAAGAATATAAGAGGCAACAAGGAACTATTGCCCCATCGCCACTTACACTTGCTTGTTCCGCAGCAGATATACAGCAGGCTATCAATGGAGCTCCTCCTTGTTTAAAGGCACTGGGATGGATCTGGAAACATAGAACAACAAATTACAATTTTTGCAATTTATTTTTTAGTTCAAGACTTCAAGTTCCTTGCCTATATGTGCAAAAAACGAGATGGAAGATGACATGAAATTCTGATTGAAAGACAATTGACCTAGAAGCAATCTTCTTGGGTAAATGCTAACTTAAATCACTTATGTATATATATATATATCGCTACTATTAACAAATGATGTTAGGCCATAAAGTATATTTTTGAGAAGAATGTGTGGTAATCAACAGCAGCCTTTGGTGGAGAATGTTAATTTTGGACCATCAAAACTGCTATCGACAAAGAACTCTGTACAAATAAAAGCAAATGATATTTCAATCACTCAAGGACATGTGTCTTTAGAGACCTGCAGTATTATGAATGCTTAGGAGAAAATTGCTCCTACTTCAAAAGGAACAAAAGGAAAAGGTTACAGAAGTTGGAAAGGTATCCATGTTGCTGAACTTGCAATTTATCAAAAAAGTTAATGTTTCGTGGACAGGATGATGGAAAAGTTTTAACAATGGAAGCACCATTTGTTTTGTCTTTTTTGTAGCTTCATAAGAATTGGCATCAAGAGCATAGAGTGTGATACAGAACACTTCAAGCAAGTTGAATCGGGTCTTTTGGAATTATTAAATGATTAGTTACAATATTGGGCTTAGGGCAGTTAGAAGTTACAATATTGGGCTTAGGGCAGTTAGAAGTTACAATATTGGGTCAAATGACTTGTATAAATAGGATGTATTGAGTCCTTGTACTTTACTTTTGGAGAAATATAATTGAGTTGGCAACCATCGGTTGTGGCGGATCTATTCTAGTCTTTACGTTCTCTACTCTTGTTAGTTCATCTTAACTCCATCAGAGTGCCATATAATTCTTAAAAAGAAAATCCATATTCAGCAAAACATAATCATTTGAACTTTAGAGTTTTGCTTTGCTATTGTATTCTTAAAAAACTCAGAAAGGAACATTTCGGAATATTGAAACTAACTATAAAGGAATTTGCAGTATACAAACCTGCAAAATAGCAGGGCTTCGTTGTTCCTCTGCAGCAGCAACAACTGCCTCAACTCCTTCCAGGTTATAAACGTTAAAGGCTCCAACAGCATATCCACCTTTTTCTGCATTCTTTATATGCAAAACGTGGTCAGTATCTAGTACACACACACACACACACACACACATATATATATATATATATATATAGAGAGAGAGAGAGTAATGATATGGAGCCCAATGGTAGTTTTCTTATGGAGCCCAACACAAGCATTAAACACTTGTCAGGGTACAAGTACTTTATGCAGATGTTGGACTCCATAAGAAACCGGCCATCGGTTTTGATATGGAGCCTGATGGTGGTTTCTTATGGAGCCCAACACATGCATAAACTACTTGTACCATGCTACAGTGTACGAGCGTTACGCATTAATACTCTATACATATATATGATATATACTGGAAATACTCTAGGTGAAGACCTTACAAAAAGAATTTCTTTTGTTGAAAGCCTGCCTGGATGTGCCCAGCGTTTAACGACTTCGGCAACAGCTGAACTATCACCAACATTTCCTGAGAGTTGAAATTATATAAGAGTTTGAAATATTGAACACCTAACAGGTATTGATGATGTAAACTATAACAGCTCATATTACCTGGGAAAACAATGTAGGGGACGCCTGGATGCCTGCTTTCAGGACCCAGTTGCCACAAGGGTACCCCAGCCAGAGCTTGGCCTACTACTTTGGCTCGTTTTGCTTCTAGAGCTTTTGTAGCAAGGTCCGAAGAGGTAATTCCACCCTATCATAAAAGTATATTTTATTATTGACATATATGAATATAATCTCTCTCCCTCCTTCCCTCTCTCCGTATAAGCACAATATAAATCAATTGTAATGCAGTACACATAAACAGGTTAAAGAAAATATAAAACTCTCAGATATTCTAACTAGCATGATACCATCAGAAACTCTAAAACTCAGGAAACGAAGGTTGCTCAAGAGTATAAGATTCTAGGCAAAGTGTACATGGGTGCTTGTTTCTGTGCTTATAGACTTGAGGCAAAAAAAAATTTCCAGCCTGGTACAAGATTCTTCTCTTTTTCTCTTGCAGTTATATTCATTTTTACCATCTGTTAAGTTTGGTATACGATTAAATTTTTATGATTCTCAATGCCCAACAGCAGTGTAAAATTCTCCAACACCATTTGGTGTTTGTGTTTATGGTTCCTTAATCCATTTTGTCACAGTAGCAAGCTTGTAAGATAAAAATAAAGCTCAAGCTAACTAAAAAAAATGTACTAGTTCAGAAGGAATTGAAGTTTCGATTGACCCCAATATTTGGTATGTGGAGCAACCTTACCCTTGATTTAAAGTGTATGCTGAGTGATATTTTTCCTCAGACAGAAGTTAATCGAAGTATTTTTTTGACTTATTCTCATATCCCAAATGGACTATGCTGTACTTCATTGTATAGGACACTTGATGGGTGACTTAAGATTCAGCAAAAGATTCTTAAAAAAAAAATGCAATGAGTTAATATCGATTTACGAGGATCCAATTTGGTTTCTTTATACTTTATCAATTTTAGTCCTAGGGTATCCCACTTCAGTCCTTTTTTGTCCAATTTTAGTACTTTTTCGCGGGAAAATTCAAAATCAATCGAAAATCACTTATGTCTAGGACTAAAATTGAGTAGAAAGAAAAAGGATTTATATTGGACCCATCCTAAGTTGGGGGGATATTAACTCCAATACCAACCGAATCTCTGACCCAATTGTCACACAAAGTAAAATAAGGCCAGAGGGAGAGGATTTTTTTTTTGCAAAAGGGAATGTGTAACCTTTCGATATCTTGATGCAGAAAATTACATGTGCCTCCATTACATCTAACAATTTTACCTTTGCGAGGATGTAGCGTGGTCTTGTAGTTATCCTACGCACTATTTCAACTAGTGCAGAGCTTACTTTGCAATTGATCGCTAGACTTTCATCGGCAGCTGTTCCACACAAAAAGGTTTGTTAGCAGCATCTAAGCATGATAACAGTCGAGTAGCAAATTTAGTTTACAGCTATAAGAAAGCATCAGTAATGCCTTGGTGAAAATAAAGACATGATGGCCTTCAGCGAAGACTCACTTTTTCCTACAACAAGTTGTCGACTAGTCATTACAAGAGTATCTTTTCCACTTCTTAGGTATACATCAGCAATTTCAGCTGCTTGGTTGATCTCTTGCTCTCTGTCCTCGATCGATTTCATGGAAATTTTATCAACAGCTACCTGTTGTAACACGGAAAGTGTAAGACACATATTTATATCCAACATCAGCACATCTGAATTATTCTTTGTTCAAAATGTCCACTTCTACAGTTAGTTAATGTAATACAACAAGAACCGAAATACCTCAATCCTTTTCAATGCATGACCTCTTTGCAACAGTAGCTCTTCAACCTGAATGTTGGGAAAACTTTTCTCATACTGAAAGTTCATGGTTTGGATTAAAAATGGGCATAATTTATCAACAGATCCCTAAACTACAACTTTTGTTTCAATAGGTCATTAAACCAGTTTTTGTTTTAAAAAGCCCTTGACATATTGAAATTTTATTTCACGAGCTCCCTGGAAATGAAAATTGACTGAATTTTTTGATTCATCTTAATGGTCCTGTTAAACAATATCTAAGTTTATTTTACTAATACCTAGATGTGTTTTGTGCAAGTCATTTTAACCTTAATTCTTCAGGTGATGAGTACCTAAAAGGGCTTGCGAAAAATACTTAAGTATATAATTAAAATTGAATAAAGCTGACATGTATATTATTTAACAGGATCATTAAGGTGAAAAAAAAAAATCAGTTATTTTTCTTGTAAAATAAATTTGATATTTAAAGGGCTTCCAAAAGAAAACAAAATGTTTAGGGACCTATTGAAACAGAAATTGACAGTTTAGGGACCTTTAGATGCATTATGCCTAACTAAAATAAGTGTCTGTAGCAATTAGAACCTGTTTTGTTGTTTTGGGAACATAGGATCCCACAACTATAAGTCCACCAACCCTCTCACTGGATACCATAAGATCACTAGGAGTCAATGGAGCTTTTGGAATGATTCCAACCCGAGTAGAAACAAAGCTAGCTGCTGTGCGGCATAAGAAGTTCTTGCCTTTCAGTTCTGCCTGTATGAGAAATGCAGGCTAGTGAAAAGTAGCCTTTGATGTTTATTGCAAATATTGCTGCAATATTATTTTTCAAGCATCACAAAGAGAAGCAATATAAACCTTAATCATTCCCGCGGAAAATACAGCCATGTCTCTTTCACTAGCAGCATTGACTATGCATGTTGATCCCTGTTTCAATCAATAGCATATAAGCTTCAGATACAACTCATACAAGTGGACCAGAAACAAGGGGACAAGTTCAATTGTTCATTTTATAATTTGAAATCTTAGTTTTAAAGAATGTCAGTTAGCTGACCACACAAAGGAAGTTAGAGCACTCTGTCACACCCCGATTTTCATAAATAAAACTAGTAATTTATAGAGAAATTTAACTAGATTTTAAAAACGGATTAAGGAAAATATACGTGCAGCCATATTTATGAGCATGAGCATAAAAAAAAAAAAAAATCATGTCAGATGATCTTGGATATAGATTCCTTATGGTTGGGTGAAACTAAAAACTAAAAGCCATATCAGCAATGCTGAATCAAGTGTTGACAAACCTTGTGCGTGTGAATGTTTAGCCTCTACAGACTCGTGATGACAAATCAGGCATTTAAGGTAGAATATTTATCTGTAAAGAAACACATTCAATGTGTTCACCGATGAAAGTGTTGGCAATCAGATAGCCTGTTGTTAGATTAGCACCCTTAAGGGATCAACAATTTGTTGGTTTGTGGAGCCGGGAGTGCTGTACAAGTGTACAACTGGCCCACAATTTGTCAGAATTTTTTTTTGGGGTGTTTTTAACAATTTCCATAACTGGGTAAATAATATTCCTGGGTAAGCAGGTTAGACGTAGTCAATTCTTGATTGGTTTTAATGCTAAATCTTTCTCAAACTCAGCCTGATATTGATATTGAAGTAATGTAACTTCTTCTAATGAAATCAAATGCTTATTCCTCCTCAATAATAGTGGATTTATTTATGAAGAGGTTGATCTAGTAATCTTTTAATCCGTTCCGCCCACCCCCACTCCAATGGATACATAAGCAGTTAAATGGAGGAAATTCTTATCGTCATACATAATATTGGTTCAGACACATTTAGACAAGTGCTAGAAATCTTTTTTGCATAATTTTATCTTTTTCTGGTAGGTTGTGTTATAACATCTTAAGAACATCAACAGTTGCATCACAAATTTACGCCAGAAAAGTTATTCCCTTAATATATATAAATTCAAGCGTGTCTCTAGATTCTAGCTTAGGACCAAATGAACAAAATAATTCAAAAGATTTAATTGGAAGAAAATAATTTTTTAAATAAACTGTCATTGGTACTCATATTATGTACCTTCTCCAAACTACAGAGGCGTTCACAAACAGCTTCAGGTCCGCCCTTTCTTAGTAGTTGAATTGAAATGGATGTAACACTGTTTGCAGGTATTCGACCTCCAGTTTTCTCCTCCACCCACTGAAATCTCAAAGAACAGCTCACTAAACAATTCTCAAATTTCTAGCATGCTATTTGTATCACGGATAATATAGAAAATACTTTACCTCTCGGAGATTAGAAGATTTATAGCCAAACGAAGCGTCTTTAGCAAACTCTGTTTCACCTGCAGGAATGAGCCTGTGGACAAAATGCTTATAATCATTTTAGTGATTGGACAACATTAATATTAGGGGTATGCCTTTCTTATAAACAAACCAGGCCTAAGCTTTCTCAAAAGTCTTATTTATTTATACAGTTCAGACCTAGGCTTTTACTTTTAAGCTGAACAGGCCGGCTCGTTTAAATCTATATATACATATTGTCCAATATAATAGAGTATATTTTATATTCAATAACTAATTTTTTGTTAATAAATACGAGTAACTAATAATTAATAATATGAAATAATATATATTTAAACAAAGCAACTCAACATGCATCAATAAACCTGAAATCTCTTTAAAAATTAGAGCAAGCCAAACAAATCTTAAAATCACAACAGTAATAGAATTACTTTTAAATTCGAAATCTAAGGTGAAATGAGCTTAAATAGGCTTTCAGGCCCGGCTCGTTTATTAAAAAGGTCTGATATGAGCCTACTAAAAAGCCTAGTACAGGTAACTGATCAAGCTTGAGCCTAACAACTATATACCAGGTCCAGGCTTTTCAACGAGAAGCCCGGCTCGACTCAGCCCATTCATACCCCTAAACACTATGCAGCAGATGCAAGAGAGTAATACCTATCAGAGTCTGCAACATAATGTATGTCCCCAATAGTGTAGCGGCCTCCTTGTAAAAAGAAGGGGCAAATTATCCATGCATCCACTGGACCAATTACAGAAACAGCTGCATCTGCTTCCTACTCATTCATAAGTGAAGACATTAAGTATTTGGGGTATAAAGGTAGAAAAGTAATACTTATAAATATATCCAAGGGAAAACAATTTTTTTGTCCGGTAGGTAAGTTACCACTATTTCGGTTTAAGTCTCGTTTACTTTCACGAATTGAGAATAGCTAACTTTCAATTGTTTGACATTTTAGTCCGATAACCGGCTGTATGAGGCAAGTCGACACTGACGTGGCAATGATTTGTCCACGTAGCATAGTCTAACTGGTCAACTAGATGCTTCACCTCGTATAGTTGATTACCGGACTAAAATGTCGAAAATTAAAAGTTATAGAACTATTTTCAATTCGTGAAAATCGACATGAAAGCGAAATAGGAATAGCTTACAAGACTAAAAAACTATTTTCTCTACATTTAAAGTCCTTGCCTGTGGGAAGTGACCCCGTAACGTTGAATCCCCCCTAAGAACCACAGTGTAATCAGTGTTTTCCACTGTCTTTGCAGCAGCAGACAAGTTGCTGCAGATCTCTTTTATTAGTTCACTAGCCTGTACCAAGATAGCTCTACTAAATAATCATGGAAGTTGTGTGGATAAAATGATCTAGTAGGAAATTATTTCAGTATTGTACCTTCTCAGAACTTAATGCCCGTGAATTAGTCAAAATGAAAAAGCATTTTGGCCTTTTACAGAACTGTTCAACAAGTGACTCGATGCTCCTGAAATCAAAGCAAAATGTCACTAATCAGTTTGCCCAAAGAATGACATGACTTTCCATCATGCTATAAAATAAATTTGTTTCTTTGTTGATCTTGCTTTTCAATCTCTCTTCCATTCATGAAGTCCTAGGTTAAGAGATATGTTTATTCTACTATTGAAATCAAAATCCATGCATAACTTTCTATGCTAATACTATCACTACCACCATCCAAAAACAAACATTGCATTGAGAACTTGGCTGACATTCTATTTACATGTCAGAATGCACAAAATACGTAGCGAGTTGACTCACCATTCTGTCAATACATCAATGTCATGAACCGTTTGTGTTCCAGTTGGATCATCATCCAAAGCAACCAATGTTTTCAAATTCTTTTGTGTAAGGCTAATTATCTCCTCAATAGGATCCATGGGCCACTCAGGTGGAAGAGAGTGAAGTACAGATTCTTTACTTAGAGCACAGGGCTTTCCTTCAACTTTGACTCCAGTAAGGGTTTCATAAACCTGTAGCATTCTGGCAGTTTAGGCACATAACCACAAATGGCTTTTCCTCTGAGATTCACGTATAACTATTTAACTATGCTATTAAAAGCGTTGATAGCATGAAATGTTAATTGGAAAATTTGACCAGAAAAAACAACGCTATTTCTGGTTTCATTTCCAATTTTCATTCTCTGCGGGCAAAAATGTTTTTTTTTTCATTTTTATGTTTTCAAATGGATATTTTCATTCTCCCTAAATATCAATTACTTTTTTACACTACTGACTACAGAATAACATTAACAAGACATCTATAATTGAAAATGTTTTTTTATTGAATTTGAAATATAAGTGTTTTTTAGATCCGTCTTATAGTTTACAACTCATCTAACATTACACCTTTCACACAAAAGTTTGTCAATATACTAACCATGCATCGGACTGTAGAATCCATAACTTGATTAAACCAAATAGAACATATATATAATAATTATATATATACAAACATATGTTTGAATATTAGGTAAACATGTGGAATATCCGTAACCAATATTAATACTTAATTATATATTTTAATTGATTTTATGATTCGTTTATCCAACCTAATTTCAGCAATCATAATTAGAACCCAAATAACAATCAATTTAGCCCTAACTTACATTATATTTTTGTGAAATATCATGTTTTAGTTAAATATCATTGTCCATAAAATCTGAGAGACTAATTAAAAGAATCAAATTTGTTGTAACAAATATCAGTTTAAACTCTATAAGGAGTTGTTTCGATCTGTAATTACTAAAATATTATTATTTTAAACTTTGAAGTACCTTGAAATGTTAAGTTTCAGTTAGTGTGGTACATAATGCTTGTGAATTATAAAACTCCTGCATATTTAATATTACTAAAGAAGTTACTAAGTATTTAATTGTTGTAGTAAAGTTGTGTGAATGACATGCAAAGAACATAAAATTAAATAGATATTTAATTATAATTTCGCAAGCATCATTGAACAATAAATTTGAATTTAGAGACATCAGGAGCTCTTCTTACCTTCACTACAGCAGAATCATCTATTCGGCCCCATCCAGCAGCTGAACCTGATCAAGGTGAAATTTCCAAGTCGTATTATTAAGTTAGATGTCAAAAGGAAACACCAAAAATCTAATGAACCATGCAAAGTTTTCATGTATAAACTGACACAACCCCTTTTCATGTCTGCAAAAATTTGATAGCCAGTTTAAATGTTTGATAAATATTTTCGACCTGCTACACATAGTTCACAGTTTCTGTAATTATTGGGATATAATTAACGATAAATATGAAATTGTTTGACTCAGAATCAAAGATGAACAGAAGGTAAAGATGAGAAATTCAACAAATATTACCATGTACAAAATACTAGTATCAGTTGACATTGATGTTATAAACACTAAAATAACAAATGCGACTGGAACTAGTCATCTGATAAACTGATAACGAAGAAGATAAATGAACTAACACTTGTTTAACCCACCTGATACAAACAGTTGATGGGCAACATTTGACACGTGAAGTGGAACCCTACGAGATGAGCCTTCACGAGAAACTATGCCCTGTCCAAGAATTATGATAATGTGAAATTGTGAGATTGTACAAAACCCAAAAGCAGAAACCTTTATACCAAAAAATATAAAACCAGTCTTTGACTACACCAGTCTTACCAGATCTTTAACAAAGATATCAAGTGCAGATAATGGTGTATAATCACTCTCTACCATGTGTGGGCCACGATTTTCAAACATCCTGGGGCCAACAAACAACTTGTCAATAAGATTTGCCATATCATGTATACAGGATAAAGTGAATTCAGAG
Organism: Galeopsis tetrahit; assembly: GCA_963675135.1. Taxonomy (NCBI): domain Eukaryota; kingdom Viridiplantae; phylum Streptophyta; class Magnoliopsida; order Lamiales; family Lamiaceae; genus Galeopsis; species Galeopsis tetrahit. The sequence goes on from OY776134.1 coordinate 42,819,305, forward strand.
AAACAAAGGGACTAAGCCCAAAAAGCCTGCATAATGAGAAGGAAAATTGGCCTTTCACGAGGTTTTAACTTTGAAGAAATAGAGCTTAAAATTATTTTACTGGAAGCCATAGTGAAGGATGGGACTAGCAACTAGCAAGTATGTTAAAGAAACTCCCTTGAGTAAGATTGCTGGTTCTTTATATATCAAGTTTACCATGATGTTCCAGCACTGTTTGTGATAACGTCAAACATTAGTCTCGTATTAAGACCCAATCGAGCTGTGAATGCCATTGCCTCTGCTGCTGATGCAATATGAACCCCAGCAAGTAGTTGATTGACCATTTTTACACCACTGGGAAACATTTGTAGAAAGAAGAATCTTCAGTAGTCACATCACCGATTTCAGTATAACAGGCATATAAATATGCATGCATAGATTACTGCAATGCTAAACTAGGGAAATTAACTAGTGAGGTTTTGCTAAGCTATTAGAATTTAAACATCTTGTAATAATTTTATTTAAGATCTTGTAAGCTATGGATATAAAAAATATATGATCCCATTTCAGATATCATGTGGTATCAATTCAAACCAAAGGAGGATGGGCCAAAAAATATAGAAAAATGCAATGATAATCATATTGGCCAATGCTTTTATTTCTTTTTATTTATCTTTTAAACTTTTTCCACCGAAAATTAAAAAAGTTAAATAATACAAATGAATCCTTAGTTATAGAAGTTGCAGTCACTAGTATACATTTATTGAGAAAAAAAAGGTTCAGTTATAAAGAATGGAACCAGTGTACCTTCCAGCTCCACAACCTCCATTTATGATATATAGCTTCTCGCTTAAAGCTGTCCAAAGACAATCAAAATAATGTCATGCTTTAATATTGTATAATGCATGACTTAATCAGAATCAACAATTTTCTGACTTTAGGAAGCATGTTTCTCTTAACCTGTAAGTACTGAACCAGCATGCTCCAGAGCTTCATCTGCACCTGATGCCATTATCTAATAAAAAAACGTATTTTTAGTAGCTATACAAGGAACACTCCCCAGTATATGTGGTGATCATGTAAGGTTCCTTAAATCAAGGTACTATAAAAATTGGTACTCATCAAGCAAACATACAGTAAGTGTTCCATCAGCAGCCCTTTTCACACCACCAGAAACAGGAGCATCCACCAACTTTAAATTCCTTTGCTCGTCTGTAATAAGTAGAAGCATGCCACTATAATGTAATCGCAAAATATTTTTTGGCATTCTTATAGGAAAGTAAGAAAGTACACTTAAAATCCAAATTATTTATCATTTTGTAAAAACATAGGAGTATGTTTTATTCACTGAATGATAACATAAGTAATAGAATAAACCTACTCAGTAATCTTCGCTCTAGCTGGCTGACAAATGCAGGAGATACAGTGGATGAAAGGATAACAGTTGCTCCATCTGGAAGGGCTGCAAAATCAAGAAACAGTCAAAATAGATGCTCGAGATAAAAGGACCACAACATCAACAAATAGTCCAGTAAATTGTGCAGACAAGAGAAACCTAAGGCTCATACCTGCTACAGCACCATTATCACCATATAGAGCACTCTCAGCTTGATATTCATTTGTGACCATAATAACCATTACATCCACATCTGGAGATAAATAAATTACAAACAACCACAGGAAATGTCAAACTCCTATAGACAAAAATCAAGGAAGAGAGTCTTCAAAATATGATACAGTTCATTTATTGTCTCATTATTATACTTAGGGCCTTTAAAATTCAAGTCTTTAATAAACAGCCTGGGGCTTTATTGCTTGTGGGCTAAGTTAGGGTTTAGGTTTTGAGTTTATATATATTGTGTTTTTTTATGTCGTTAGGTAATCCAGAGGAAACGGCAATCGTTGTTGGGCAGGATTTCATCTTGTAAAACATTTTATATTATATTTTTATTGTTGTTCTTGTTTCTCGACCCTTTACTACATCAATATCCCTGGCTACTTCAATAAAGGATTACGTCCAAACCATATTTCAGTTTTATATTTACAGAACACGCAAAATAATGACTTTAGATTTAATTCACATTGAGTCATTGTTCTTGGGATTTGAGAAGTAACGTTGGGTGGAGAATATTGATCATTTGAGTTGCTATGTTTAGAACAAGCTAAGTGCGAAGGTAGTTAGACATCTTTCTCTGTCAATACCTAATATGTTATCCATCTAACGGTTAGACATCGAAAAATCAATGATATAGAATACTCATACAGTGATAACAAACACAATTTTTGACAAGGACTTAGGCTTGTAAGAAATGTCCCCCTACCTTTGGATGCTTCGGCAGGACTGCTTGCTCCAATGCCTCCTTCATTTTCAAATCGAGATAGTGTAGGTTTGTATACCTATTCAGCAAGGAGTTACCAATATTTCTTAAAATCTTTTGACTTCAACTAATTTATTGGATACCTCTAACAAAAGTTTACACAGCAATACAGCATAGATGGAAGATACATAGACTAGATAATGAAAGAAGACCTTAAATGACTTCATGGAATTGGGAAACAACAATTATCAGAATTTAGCAGAAGCAAACATGCAAGTTAAACTTTTATATTCCTTTAAACTAATTCAAATTAGGGACAATTTAGCTACTATTGGAAGGCAATAAGTAAGCTACAAAATGGAGAGACAAGCAATGATTCCAAAGAAATTAAGCCCTTCAGACATTTTTTCATTTCTCCTTACTTCACAGTTCTAGGTTCTGAAGTAGAAGTAATTGCTTTTCACTTTGCAGATGCCACTAACAAAGTGGAAAAACAAAGCCCACCATGGCATGTAATGGCTAAGTCTCGTACTGATGTTGTCATCATGAAAAATCGATTTAAAGCTAATGGAAGCATACAATGAATTGAAAAGCAAAGGCACAACCATTAAACATAAACATTTGAAACCATCACTTTTTCCTTTACTATCTACATTCATTCCTCGGATTTGATTATTAATAAAACTTGAAGCCAGCTTTTGAGAGAGAAAAAAAGAAGAGTTAGCATATGCTCTAGTAATCATGCTAGTCTATCCGAATCACTGACATTCACCCTTAATGATCGATGGATGGGAATGTATGACCATATCCGATAGCCATATAATCTATGGTCCAAGATAAGTAATCACATGTTTTATTTATTAAATGAGTAAAATCTAGTGTACAAGGGTATTAATTTGAATGTAATTAACTTCTACAGTGCTACAATTTTTCAAACTTGCATAACATGGCTCGAGCTGAAATGCATTTCAAGCTATGACCTAAAAAAAATTGAATTTAGGACTTCAAACTAGTTATCTATAGAACTGAAATAGACTAGTCTTCACTTATCCATATCTGAATCACGGATTTGATGATTTACTAATGACAGGAAACTGGAAGAAAATGAATAAACAGTTACAGCTTTACTCACTAACAATGGCCAAAATAAATGTAAAATCTAATCATCCAAGTTAAGGTCTCTAAGACGTGAAGTTTAACTATCTAATTCATTTCAGCATTTCAGATGAAGTTATTCCATTGTCAAGAGAAGCACTGCAGACACTATAACTGTTGGAGATTATATTATTATTAAGTTCCCTTGTTTAGTTGGTATATGTTAGTAGGTAGATCTTTATTTATAACTTATATCATTATTAATCTTTTCTTATTTTGGTTGTAACCCTTGGCCTTTTTCTCCCAGTAATAATGCACGCAAATCCCCTACTCCATTGTCTGTGTTACAACAACCATACATAACATATGAAATGAGTTTGTGGGAATATTGCAATAAGAAATGCGACTTTCATCTAGCAGACTTATATTCAGAATGATTGCAGAGCTGAACACTTACATCATAGCCAAGTACAGTGAATTTTGATTTCAGTAAATGTGTTGCCATCCCAAATCCCATTGCCCCTAATCCAATGAATCCAATCCGCTTTGCAAATTTTGATTTTGTAGATAAATGAGTAGCCAATTCCTCTGGATTATAAGCATGTGCATTGGCTGCATCAATGACATTCACACCACATAACTCTTCCCAGATCTGTTGGCAGTTTGAGAAATGTGATTAGAGTTTCAAAGTATAAGAGCATGAAAGAGTCTTAAGAACTTTATCATTATTTTACTTTCAGCAGTTTGGCATCCTCATCCTTCATGCTACGTGAAAATCCTGTAAAATAAAAACAAAAGGGTGGTGGAGAAGAAGTGAAGCAACAAAGCAGAAATCAGATTGATTGGTACACATAACTGTTGCTGACTACAGATAAGATAAGTTTGCTATACCTGCAAGGATTTGTTGGTGAGCAATCGTTAGAAGTGGAAGAGGAAATATCAGTGATTTTGCCATCTCCAACACAATTCCCTTAAATGTACCATTATACTCAGTCAGAACTTAAATAAAGTTACAAAAAACTAAAATATGTTAGCGAACATTAGGATTATTACTCCCATAAATTAGGGAACATCACGTTTAAACAAATATTAATACTGATAAATGGAGTGAACTGCAGGGAAATAAAAAAATACCTTTCATTTAATATATTATTGAAACCTTACCAAGTTTTGGTTAAAAGCACTGAGGAGATGAAAGGTGGACTGGTTGCTCTTGAGCACATTGGGAAGATAATTTTTGAAAACCCTGCAAAACATTTAAAGAAGAAGATAGTTAGTAAACCACTCAGGTCGGCTCATTAGATGATATATAATGTCAGAAAAACGTTTGACAGACCAACAAGAAAGTTTCATTGATAAAGAACTGTCAGTGCTGAATTAGATGATAGGGAAAATTTTGAGCAGCCATTGCTTACTCACAATCTACCTAGTCCACATGGAAAAAAAATTATGCTATACTTAGCGTTATACAATGTCACACTCAGGTTGATTATACTGAAAATTATTTAGCCCTGTATTGAAGATATATGATAGCTGGTACCTATCAGAATAGATGGATAAAAGCTTCTAACGTAAATATTACTTATACTGCAAAATATTGTTATAATCTGGACCCACTTTTTGGCTTCTGTCAACCAAGTGCCAATCAATCAATTTGAAAATGTCATTTTGGGCCTTATTTAAATTGATAGTAAATGTGAAATCCCATTTAATATTTATTGCAGGATGCTTACAACAACAGAGCCACAAATGAAAGAGGAGAGTTTATTTAGTTAACCAGCAACAAAAGCACAAGTTAACAAAAAAATTGATCATGAATATGCCTTTAACAATTCAATTCGGAACCACTCATTTCGCTTAAACCAACATACTAGATACTGGACACAATTTAGCAGTTGATTTGAAAGCTACCATCAACAAATTCTCTTGTGAGCCTCCTTTCCCTATATGTGTCCACGTATAAAAGGAAGATAGAAAAAATTTAGAGTTACATGATAGGTCAAGCAAGCTCACTAAAAAGGAACCATTTTTACACATTGGTAGCATGTTAATAGTAAGAATCTAAACAGACTAGAGGGTGCAACCAAGTAGTCTGTCAGTTGTGATGTAGTTAGATCGATGCATATCAAATGTGCTTCCATATGATGCATGAAAAAAGAAAGAATGTAGCAATTATAATATAATCACCATGAATTTCCAGCTGCATTAGAGATGATATCATATACAATCCATGGATGAACCCCGACTTGAACACCTAGAGACATGGCTTCAAGCGAAGCTACAAAGTGAATTCCTTCAAGAAGCTCGATTACCATTTTAATTTTGCTGCCAGAAAAATAGAGAAAATAAATACAAGAAACAAGAATGGAGGAAATGTAATTTAAACTATGATCATATTGCTATAAATGGAATCATGTACACTCTAGTCAAGCTGGTCATCGGCAAGGAGATCGTTAACATTGTTAGTGTTTTATGCACCACAAATTGGTTTGGACGAAGCCACTAAACTTAAATTTTGGGATGATTTGGACGACGTGGTGCAAGGAGTACTTCAACGGGAAAAGCTTTTCATTGGAGGTGATTTCAATGGTCATGTTGGCTCGAGCTGTGTTGGTTATCCGAGTGTCCACGGAGCCTTTGGTTATGGTGAGAGAGATAGTGTAGGTGATTCTATTTTTTTAGGGTTTGCGGTCTCTTACGATCTTATTGTGACTAACACTTGGCTTAAGAAGTGACTGTCCCACTTGGTCACCTACAGAAATGGGTTGAGGGCTAGCCAAATAGATTTCATCTTGGCGAGGAAAGGTGACAGGGGTATTTGCCTAAATTGTAAGGTTATACTAGGCGGGAGTGTAGTCACCCAAATAGACTTTAAAGAAAATGGATATAATTTGCCCAAGAATAAAGCACACCTGCCTGCGCCTATTTCTCCCTCAAATAAGAACACCTTTTCTCCCATGGCTGCTCACAAAACAAAAGCTGGGATCATAAACGTGATTATTATTTCAAGCTACAAATTTGGATTATACTGAAACTGCTTAAAAGCAACAAAAAAGAGAACACGAAAATTTGAACCAGAAAGAAAGGGCTGAGCTCTTGAGGTAGATTGCTGTTGTCCAGAGGAAATAATCTGAAAATAAATGGGCAACCAAAAGGAAAAGGCACTTGGAATTTAATTATAAGGATGCTGATAAAACAGTACTAAATTAAATATAAAAAATATCCAATATTTTACCATGACTTTTCCATTCGAGACTTGGGACACTGCCTTTAGGGCATAGATGTCAACAATACTTTCAATTTGATAATCCTCTGCAAGTGAAAAGATAAACATATGATACTGGCTGAAAAGAAAAGGCGAAATAGGCCTACACAACATAAGTAAAATATGACATTTTTAACAACTTTATTTTAGCCATATGTATATTTGTTTGTCAAAAATACTATGCAGGAAAATCATTTTAGTAAATGAAATTGAATAACTGAAATGAATTTGGTACTTGATAAGTGAAAACTAAGTAGGCATTAGTAGAGGTGCAATCAAAACATTTATACTCGTATGACAAAATTTTCATCTGTTTAAAACTGCTATATCAAATAAGCATATCAAGTGTAGTTTACCTATGATACTTTTCTCCAGCCTCTGTATATGTGCAGGGAGTATGGTTGAATGGACAATGATGACTACATCTTTTGGCAATCCTGGTGGTGGGAGGGAGACATAAAAGTGAATTTTTTTTTGTTTTATAAGAAAACTAAAAATTTGAATTCCAAAACAAAGAATTGCAGCTATAAATGGTTTTCAATCACAAGCTTCACAGGACCTTTTACAACACCCTCATCACCAAAAAAGATATCATTTATTTGATCAACATGTGATATCAGAGTGACCAAAGCACTGACACCTGCAAAAACAGAAATGAGAATAAAATGTCAGAATAGGATTTTGTTTTCTTCAATCTCAGTAGGTATCAATAACCAGATAGTAGCAGCATTGATGCATGTTTCTATGATTCAATTGTTAGGTTACAAATTCCTTTAAAAAAGAACTTCATTTCCTTGAGTTCCATTATTTACACTTACACTTAATATCTGTAAAATCTTTTGCAATCATCATTTACACACATGACCAAGTTTGTTTACTGAATATACCAACTCCAACTTTTTGGTTGCTAAAACGTAAAAATTGTCTTTAAACATACAGTCAAATTAGATAATCGCCATAACTAAGACAGAATCCATAGCAAAATTCCTCCGAAAAAATGATAGAAAAGTCTACTAATTCCTTAGAAAATGCTTTTTACCAAGCCATCCAACAAGGAAACTTAAAAAGAATTATATAAATGGCATAAATTTGTCATTACCTTGCTTTGCCTCCATCAGATTGGCACATCTTTTACCACCCAGTTTTGAGAAGTCATCCAACAGCTGACTGGATGTCTGCAGCATATAAGTTTTAGAATGAGTTGGATTACAATCAAATAAAGAAGAGCAAGCTCTATACTCAAATATATTATTTATCATGAATCCAGGAACATCAAAGATAAAAGCAGTTGCACATGTATCCTTAGGAGTGGTCCCATCTGCATTCCATTCTAAAAGAACCTTCGTTTGTTTTTCACATATATAACATTGAACTTGGGCTCAAACCACCAAAATGAATGACCAAGAATCGGCAAAACAGTGTCATGGTAGCATTGACAGGCTGTTAGGAGTGCAGTCATATTTCACCGATGAATTAATGATCTCATAATGCCATTTTATCATCTATTGACAACTTGGTCTAGTCATAACTACATTTCCATGTCACAAATTAATGATCTCATACTGCATCACTTGATTCATCAACTAATAATTTGACTAGCAGTTTCACTCAATATTTGTCCAACCATAAGGCTCATACATGTGAACTGCTCTATGCCTCTATACATACCAAAATTATTTTGAGTTGACTTGTGAACAAGCCCAATCTTCAGTTCATTTCAATTGATCATAACATACCAAACATTGTCCCAATTTATTCAACCAATCATTAAAACAAAAAATCACAAAAACGGCCATTGACTATAAATTGAACACCTGGAAACCACATACTTGTCAGCTTCATTTCTTAACAAATAATGACAGAGAAGAAAATAAGAAAAAGAAGTGGTTAATCAAAAAGGGGCTGAGCAAACCTCAAATGCTTGAACAAAATAGCCAGAGTGCAGAAGAGAAGCAGCCAATTCCAAAGAAACTTCATCCAACCCCACAAATCCAACTACAGATTGAGCCATTTCGCGATAATTTTTTGAGAAAGCGGATTGTATCAAGTTTTTTCTCCTCTAAACGTGTATGTGTAGC